>VUYV01000239.1:950427-1100718 GCA_008711295.1 Anarhynchus alexandrinus
AAAAAAAAAAACAACAACAAAAAAGAAACCACAACCCAAAACCCAACAAAGCAGTGATTTTTGCAGGACTAGGTATACTCTCAGCATTGCATTGTGGCAGAGTGATACTAATATACCCTGGAATCAGAGAGGAATGACCTTATCAAATTCTTTCTTTAACTACAGTTGGTTTGACCATAAGTAGTAAGCTAAGGTTAGTGTCATAATAACAAAGTTGTATTTAATTTGTTTGCTATCCAACCAGAAAGTCCGAAATAAACACTACATATTTAGGATCCTATCCCTTTCACTGAAGTAAACAAGTTAGTCGTCTTCCTCCCTGAAGGAATGGTGGCATACCAGGGTGTTACTCCGGGGTCAAATTAGAGATCTTGTCTTTGATCCTGGGGGACTGATTACCTAAATTTAACTGCACAAAATGTTCAGTTTCTAACAGAGTTATGCATTACGGTCACATTCCAAACTCCTGATTTAACTGGATAATTGTTTCTTCCTATTTATCAGTGCAAGTCTATTCTGCAACTGCAATGATATTTTTCATGGCTGTTTTAATGAAGGAAGAAGAAAACTGTAGTTGAGAAGTATTTTTCCCTGTGAGATGTCTTCTGCTTTCTGGTCTGTCTTTGGTATTTAATTTAGCCATCCTGTTTTACTGTCAAAGCTGTTATGAGTCTGCTGGGTAAAGTCTTTCTGTCATTTATGGTCAAAAAATATAACGGTAACAGGAGAAAACCTCTCTGGTAATCAGTTTCCCAGATCACATAATAATCTGTGTTAAGTATCGCCAACCTTCCCTGCACCTTCGCTGTACCGGTGCTACGTGCTTTAGCCTGTCATAGGCAACTCGTGCTGAGCTCATGAATTGCAATAATCTCTCTGTTAGTTTGCACCAGAGCAGCTGCCTGCCATAGCATTTAGCGCACCTAGCAGAAATCATCTGGGGTCTTTTGTGGTGTCTGAAGAGTATTTTATGCTGCTTGATACTGCTGCAAAACCAATAATGGTATTAATATCTGTTGTATCCAGCATAATGACAACTCCATTCGACTCAGTTTATTATTCCTCATATTGCTCTGAAGGATCTATATAACTTATTTTCTCTTCAACTTTATTCTAGCACAGACTTTTAATATGGTGTAAGAAAGGAAGGTTTACCCACGTTATCCAGAGAGACAGATGAAATCCTTAGGTTCCAAAGAAATTTTGATCTAGCTATAATGATTAACGGCAATGCACTTGCAGTTCCTATATGCTCCAGTGACCTTCAGCCATGCCTGAACCTGTTCTGGGGGTTTTCTTGTTTGTATGTGAAATGATTTGGGTCTTCAGGGCAGTTTTAGAGATGTTTTTAACTTTCAATGTAAAATACTATCATCTTACTTCTCCGTTTATAAAGCATGTTAAAAATGCTTCTGTTTTTCATATGTGTATTTAAATTCAACAAATGAAAAAAAATAATCACAATATAAAAGCTGTGCCATTGCTATCATTACAAAGAGGATGGCTGCCACAGCCACACTCTATATCCTCTTTTGCAAATTTCGTTTATTTTCCCTGTAGGCTTTAGTGGACCATTCTGTAGTTAGGGATTGTATTGCTAATTATGAAAGAGCTGCAACTCTGCTATTTAGAAGGTTTTTCCTTTTTTTGACATTCTTTATCCTCTTGTTTTGCCTGCAAGAAGACTGATTTGAAAAGACAGTTATTTCTGTCACGATTTTGTAAACACATGATTTAGGGTAGCAAGTAACACGCTGTTACAAAGTTAATGAGTTATCTAGTGGAAACTCTGTGCCTGAATTGACTTAAAAAGCATAAAGCAGTTCAATTATAATCACTTATCCATGTTTTTCATTACTGAGAGTTGTATCCCATGTACGTGCTTTGTAGGTTCTTTTCCTCTTTAGGTCATTTGAAATACTTGATGTAAAAAAGCATTGACTTGACCTACCACATATGTTGGTTTTGAGTATCTAAGCACATGTGGAATTTGAGTATTTTTCTCACTTAGTGGTAAGAGGCATTCCGTAGCTTGTCACAAATAGTCCAAGGAGTCCAATTTCATGTCATCATAGCTTCAGAAACAATGCCACTTCTGTGCTTTCTTTTGCCACTTGTTGTAGTTACACTCTGTATTCCTGAGTGTTGCAAACTAAAAGGCAAGTTTATTGCGTAGTACCAGTAAAACGTGTACACACAATAAAATCATCCACATTTCATTCCCCTCCCCCTCTACCCCTCTCATGCAGGCGAAAGTTTATCTTTTCAGTGTTGAGAGATAAACAGAATCACAGTGAAAAGCTCTGAGTTCAAAGGATCTATTAAGTGAGCAGTCAATAAAACTGTGAAAAATTGGGGGAGACTTGGAGAATATACACTGCCTAATATAGTTTCTTAAATGGCGAGGCAAATCTCCCGAGGATTATAATAGAACCAAAAGAGGGGGTGAAAGAGAGATTCCCTCACAAGGCAGCTGAGAGCAGCGTCTAACTGAAAGATGATGACAGCAGTGATGACAAAAATCTTCATGGATTTTTGTTCCAGTGATTTGGCCTGTATGATTTCCTCTTTACATACTCTCCTGGTTTCCTAGGAGGCCTGACAGCTGGTACGCTTGAAACTGTCTGTTGTTCTGACAAGCTGGATCCCTTGAACACATTGCTATGGAGGTAGCTTTCATTTATCTTGGAGAAGTCATGATCTAGTTGATACTTTTTTCCTCCATGTCTATTACAGCTATGATCACTATGTTTTCTCATCCTTGGGATGACGTTTCAAGAAGATAAGTATTTCAGAAGAATCTGAGAAATATGTTAGTCATTTTTCTTGTTTGCATGGTGGTCTATAATTTGAAAGTGGAAGTTTTCCAAGCTAAGTGCTTGCATAAGGTTCCATGAACTAGGTAGATTTTTTTCCCAACCAAATTTAAATCTATTAATTAGAAAGCATCTGGAAGCTACCTCATGAAAATTCTGCTGACAGAAAGCTGAGTGAGACTTTTCCGTGTTTGGCTTTGTAAAGCAGAGACGACAAAGGATCCATTTGTGCTTAGCCTGCTCGCCACGTTTCAGAATGAAGCAAATAATAGTGGGAAGCCAAACTGAATTGATTATCGTTTAGTGTCCTTAGTCTGATGTGATATTTGCGTGTTTATTTTACTACCATTTGATTCATAAATCAAATTGTGCAGTGTTCTTCCAGAAGCTCTCGCACTCCTCAGTTAGTATCAGTCAGAATGATGGCCCCAAGCAGCTGGGGAAAAGCTTGGGGCCACTGGGATATAGCTGTGCACTGCAGAGAGCGTTTGGTGCTGATGGCCTCCTCAGGGTTTCTAGTCTTAACGTCATCCCATTGAAGTGAAGCACTTCTGGTAGAGAGCTTTTAGTGAACCCCAGTTTGTATTTCTGGCAGTCTGTGCTGGCTGCTGTGGGTAATACTTCTTGCTCCTTTGCACGCTATTAAAAACGTGGCCTCTTCACGACTCACTCTAGGGGAAAAAAAACAAAACAGTTCAGAAAATAGATTCAGCCAGTTTCTTAATATCTCTGCATGCTGGAGGCGGAAAGACCACTCCTCCCTGTTCACTGCACCCAGCTCTGCAGCACAAACCTATTTGGCCTGAGTTTTCTGCTTTGACCTGATAGATAGCAATGTACAAATATATTACAAATGAAAAATGATACACTTTTCCTTTTAAGCATCATTGGGTATACCAGTATGTGAAATACCTAGGGATTCAGGTAATTAAACTCAGTTTCCTGTCTCCAGAAGTAGACTTAAGCAAGTGGGGGCTGAACTAGCAAGAGAGCTTCTTAAGTGACCTTAATTTGAACTCTAAATGCATGGCAGGTTCAGAACATTTCAAGATAAGTTAGTCGACCAAGACCGTTCCTCTTCAGTGCGAGTGAATAGTCTGCAGACATTAAAAGTATATCACGCAGTCAACTACTAATTCAGAAAGTCAGGTCAAGTTGGAAACAATTCTACTTGTGGTTCAGACCGAAGATAAGTATTTTACACAGCGCTAATTGAAATACCAGGCTTTCAGAAGTCAGTCATCAGGAGAGCTAATACCGTGAATCGAGAACAGGTCAGGATTCTTTCATGGACTTAAATCCTCTTTGAGCTTTTACCGTAAGTGAGTGTTGTGAGTTTAGCTGCACATCAGGGAGTTCTGCTCTTGCTTAGAAGAGTGCCCATTCCTGTAAGTTACAGAACCAATTCAGGGGCCCAAACAAAGTCTCATTCAGAGTCCCTCAGCTCCAAAGGGAGTGTGAGTTTGACCATCGGTTTCTGAGTGAGCTGGCTCAGACTCAGCGCAAAGTGCTGATCTGACCATTTCGTTGTCAGATTCTGACAGGTGTTCTACGTAATACATGCAATATCCCACATGAACCTATCATGTGAAAAATGCAAATAGTTGCACTGTGGTTGCTTCCCGATTTACAGCTTTCTCTGAATGCTAGTAAATTCAGTAAGACTTTTTCTATTGACCTCAACTGACTTTTAATTATAATACAAAATTTATGTCACATAAAAAGGCATGCACTGCTCTGCCTGTGAGTCCAGGTGGTGATTCTATTCCATTCACCTAGCTCAGTCATGCTAGAAGAATAGAATTTTCTCCTGGATTCTGTAACCTTCTTTCGCCTTTCTCATAGAGCTTTTCTGGGGTGACAAGTAGTTAAAACGTAAGTCACCTTTACTATCAAAGAATTAAATGTCTTTTCATAGTTACCTGAGCTGTGTATTACCATAGAAGTATGAGTCCAGGTATTTGACATTCACACAAAAGAAAGCACATTGGCTTATCTAGGGTTGGATCAAGTGTTATCTCGTTAGCATTAAACAGCTATAATGGGAGAAAGATGAAAATAACTACAGAAACATGAGGAACAACAAAGATGAAAAGGAAGATGTGAGAATGGGACAAAAACACGGTTCCTTATTTGTAGGGTGAACATAAAAGGTACCCTTCTCAACCTGCCTGGCTTATAATGTATTCAGAAATGGAAATTAATCAGCAGTTGTTTATATCTGTGCAAATCTGGCACAGAGATCTGATATGATAGTTAGCAACTGGCAGACTTTGAGGCTAAGCTGCAGCTCTTCCATAGAGATTCCTTTGCCCACTAATTCTACTCCGTAGCCTCAGTGTCTGAGCTGTTCCTCTTGTTCTTTTTTCCCCTTGACTTTGATGTATGAACATATTCTTCACTCTTGCTGCTCAAAGTCTAAAGATATTATTCCTTTATATTTGGATCTGTTCAAAATTTTTTGCACTTGATGTGCTTTTCTTTATTACAAAATGTGCCTCATATTGATCATTTCTGAATTTCCCTCTTCTAAGATTAAAAAATGAAAGATTAAAAGGCAAAATCATCCAATCAAAGCTCAGTTCAGTCTAGCAGATGTGTTTTATAGCAATGGCTTGTCAGCCAGTTTGTGTCTGTCTTTAACTTGATTCAGCTTCTGTTTGGTCCTGTTATGAACTAGAAACTCGCTTACTGTTGATAGACCAGTTGATGTGATGCCATTATCTCAAACATCCTCACAACTATTCTAAAATACACAGGTTCTTGATCGTTTTCAGGGTTTTGTAGATGGAAATGAGTTATGATATTTCTCCCAGATTGGAGGAAATCTAAGTGGTGTGAAAGCTGAAGGATTGATTATTGTTCTCACATTCACTTACATCAATACAGTCTCAGAGTTGTTTCAAGAAAGGCATTTGTCTTTTCAGGTCAGATTAGTTTTTTAAGTTCTTAATTTTGAAGAGTCAGCGCAAACAAATCCCCTGCTGATTTCTCATGGATATTAATTTGCAGAATGGTGGCAGAGAGATTAATCCAGTGGGATCACTTGGAAATTTCATCTGGAGTTGCTGCCATTTTGCTTTGACTTCTTCATGATCTCAGTCATATTCTGATATGTAGTCTCACTCTGATGAGAGGAGAATCAAGGTATATAAATCAAGGGGCCACTGGTCTGCTGCTGTGTGATTGGAATGTTACTGAGCAAAAGGTGTGGTCTCTCTCTGAAACAAGCCATTTATGGCAGGGTATTTTCTTTATGAAGTCTGATCCAACTGTCATTAAGAACACTAGTAATCCTTCCAGTGACATTAAGAAGATTTGAGTCAGAACTCAAAAGAATAATCTTCATAATTTCTCTGGATTTGAGCACATTATTTGTATGACAACTGCATAATTTAAATTGCTATTTTACACCGGTACACATGTTATTTTAGGTCAAGCTTGTTGTATATTCCACTATAGTTAAAAATAACTCAGTTCCTTCATTTTAGTTAACAGGAGGGGTCTACTTAAAGAGGTAAAAAATTAATAGAAAATATTTGTTGTCATTGCTATATTGAATGTTTTAGTAGATGACATTCTTGGCAGAAATTCTTAAACCGTCTCCACTTTTGTAACTATTGATCTGTTTTTAAAGCATGGAAATTCTGCTGTGATGGTATTATGCACACAAAAACTTGTGTCATGATCTCTAAGCCATTACTTCTTTTTACTCAGTTTTTATAAAAGTTATTTGGAATACCTTAACTTTTCAGATGTTCATAATTTTGCCTTAGATAACACTGAGTGATTTAAACACATTTTAGTATTTTAAAGAACCAATAATTAAGAAAAATATTTAACAGTGAAATGTAGTTGTACAGTATTACATATGACTTGTTGTGCTCATTTCCTTGAACTCATTTACTGCAGTTCTGACGTTTTTTTTCTCAGCCATGTTTCACATATTGCGATTATCCTTTTAATAAAGGAATATTACTGATTCCCATGCATATTTAATATGTGTAGCTGAATCAATTAAAAGGACACTATAAATACTTGCAAATCACCCTGAGTTATTTTGAAGTGGTGGGAAAGAGGGTGGGAAATCTGTGGCATAATGTGCAAGGGAGAAATGGATTTGTGGGGATTGACTGCTCTCTTCCAGGTACCCAGTGTTATATCATCTATCCAAGCTATACATGACAGTTCAGACTTGCTACTGTTCATGAAGTTGTATCTAGATTTACTGTTTGCCAGTATGCAGTATTTGTTGCTGTTTTTCCTTGTGGTAGCTGTTGTGCAGTACGTGTTGTTGAATAACTCCCTGACCTAGAAATCATCCAGATGATGCTTGGTGCAATTTGATGACAGAGATTGAGAAAAGTGTGATATGGGAGAACTCAGGGAGCAAAAGATCAAGCTGATATAGGTTCAGTGTTGTTGTTATCTTACAAGTGATTGGATGCATTGCAGTCTGGAAACCCTGGGTGTGACTTTCACAGACGCCTTCTGATTTTGGGCTGTGCAAAGCTTGTATGAAGTCTTTAGTCTGGAGTTGAGATATCCAAGACGCTAAAAGGCTTTAGACATCTTTTATTCATTTTCAAGGAACAGATATAAATCGTGTTAACTGCTTGGTATATTTAAATTTAGATGTCTAGTTCATATCTGTTCTTAGAGTAGTATATTCTAGAAGTTTAATATACCTAGATGGTACTAGATGTCAGAGTAAAGGTAAAACATCCTTGAGTTTGTAAAGAAGGTGATTAGGGACCAGGCTGTAAATCTGATCTTAGAGACATGGAAGGTTTCTAGGAATAGTGTTAAGACAAACATAATTTTTTCCACTTGTTCTATTTGATTTTTTTTTTAAATATAAAAAAGGTTTTCCCCCACCTTCTTCTAAAAATCCAAGTGAGGGATTAGGATGATAGAGAGCTAACAGGAAAATGTTGATGCCTCCTTAAACAGTAGAGATTCTGCTACCTCTGTGGCTGTAAGGATTGTGTGAAGGAAACACTAGAATTTTTCTTCAAGACAACATGATTCATGGATCCTTGACAGCCTCTCACGTTCTGTAGCAACTGAATATTCTCTCTTTGTAAAGAGGGAAGCTGGGCTGAAAAGAATTGTCGTGTTGCATCTTTGCCACCTTCATTCAGAGGAATAATGTGGTTACATTAAGAATACTTTCTGAGCTTCCAGATGTATGAAAGGTGATGCATTTCTTCTTGGCTAAGAGATCACTGTTTTGAATTTCAGAGTATATCTGGAATATTAATGAGACAAAGATTTCATGCTGAGTATATTAAGTTTGGATTCACTGCTCAAGCAGTTATAAACAGCGTGTTTATTTAGCTGGAGGACACATACCAGTCATAGTTTGCTTGACCAGTGTCATGTTCTATCCCAAGGACACAAGCTTTGCATCTGCAGAATAGGCCTTATTGGAAGACTTATTTTCCTCTTTGACAGTTCTATCTCATTTCTTTCTTTCGTTCATTCAACAACATTTACCTCCCTAAATGTCTTGTCTTGGAGACCATGATCAGTCGAGTCAGCCAGTCATCTTCTGAAGTGTTACAAAATCCATTAAAAGAAGAGCATTGGTCATTTCTGAGTACATTCCTTTATACCAAATAAGAATTGTTTAAACAGGGAAGATGGATTGGTTTTGATATTTGAACCGCCTCATGGGTTTTTTTTAACTGTCAGGTCACTTTTCTCTCTTGGATCACTGCATATTTATAACATCTAAATATAAAGCAAAAAAAATTCTTCCAAACATATGTGGATGTGTATGTCTGTATTTGTGTGTATACAGTAGTTTATGCTGTTGTCACATAAACAGACTATTCAGCTGTAATATTATGCAGTTGAATGATAATTGCAATACCAAGAATTAGGGGTTATTTAAAAGGTGAACGAGTAATGGTGAAATGGCTTAGAAGAGCATCTTAAATTCATAATGGTCATTCACATAAATAACACTTCACCATTTCCCATCTGTCAACCTCTGTGAAGATTTGTGGTACCCTTTGATCAGATGACTTGTCCTTGAAGTACAGTTAGCATTCTAGTGTGAAATATCAACTGTTCTGCTGACAGAATGAGTTCAGTCAGCAAGCATCAAACACTCTGTATGGCACTCATCATGGGAACCAAGAATAAAATAATTTCAGCCCTCGGGCAGAGCAACCTGCACTAATAAGTGTTGTATTAGGATTATGAAAGCCTTAATATTTAAAAATGAATTACTTCTGGTGGCACCAATATTATTAGTTAATATGTTTTATCAAGCAAAGCAATGAACTGTGGTTACCTGATAATCTTACCAAAGTAGTCACCTCGTTGTTTAAGAAGCCTTTTTATTCCTTCCAACCCCCCCCCCCCCTTTATTTTTTTTATTCGAGTAATTTTTGCCAGTAATTCCTGACATTAGTTCTAAATGTGTTGTTCTCCCCAAGTTTACAGGTTTATATAGTTAGGTCTGTGCTATAAAGGGAAGAGCTGACTAATAATGCTGATTGGTAGTGTGGCAAACAATTTGAAATGAAAGAAAATTAACGTAACAGTTATATCTCTCCTAATAGTATATATAAGTTAGGTGATATCTGTTCAGGTTTTAGAGTCTAGATTTTTGAGGACCTGATAGTTGAAGGGAATGAATATCTATTCCCCACTCATCAGGTGGAGAATATCTCTATAGCAGCTCTCCAGTCCTCTGATGTGAGTATAAACTTGGTTTAATTTATTGACTTCAGGCTGAACAGTTGTCATCTTGATGTGTGTAGACCCCAACTATGCTGTGGGGCAGCTGAACTCTGCAAATTACCTCATAGCTTTCATGCTTTCATCGTTCGAAGGTTCCTTCTGACTCAGATCCCTGAGCTGCCTTTGTGTAAAAATAAAGGCATGTGCACAGTGTACTCCTGATTTTTGCTGCCCACGCAGAAACAAAAGGAGCTCCAGCAGACATTTGGAGCCAGGAAATGCTTCCACTACCTACAGTGTAGCCTTATCCTTAAAGTTAGTTCAGTCCCTTTACTTCTTCTAAAATAGATTTTGGACTGATGACAATGAAAGCTGACTTAAGAGCTGACCTTGAAGAAGCCTATGGTGCTGCTGCTATGGAACAGGGAATACTTAGAACACAAAGAATTTGAGTATTTGAATACAAAGTAAGCGTGATTTGCGTTTAAGTAAAGAATCAGTTACTCCCATAATGGAATCTGAAGACTTTGATATATACCCCTCCTACAACCATTTAAAAATTGAGATTTCTTGACTACATAGAATGCTTTATATGAATGCAGATCACGTGTCAAAGCATAAACACTTCAATGGGAGCTATGCTGCATTTGAGACTGAATAAAGGCTACTGTGGATTAGTGAAGATTTTATTCTTCCGTCACTGTTGAATCAAACACAAAATGAGAAACAATTCTCTTGATACAATAGTGCTGAAATCATTATTCTGTTACATGCAATGAACTTTTATTCTGATATTAGCTCCAGTTTTTCTTTTGCACAATGAAGAAATAAAAATTGAGTAATGGCTTTATGAATAAGCTCTTACAAATTAAAAGCATAACAAATGCATGTAGAGCAAAATACACAAATCAGTTTATTCATTCAATGGACCTTTACTTGTTATGCTGATACAGCTACAGACAGTGCAAAGTCTAAGTGTCGGAGGATGCACTTCTTTTCTATCAAGTATCAAATGGACTTAGATATTATGAATAAGTTAAAACCTCCAACTTCAGGTTCAGCTAATGAATAAATCTTGGACGAACTGTATGAATTTTGTCACCAGCAAACAGATCCCATTCCATGTCTGGATGATGCTGAGCAGAAAGTTTTTTCAATAAAGTAATCGACTTTTATGATAGGTTCATAAATTTACGTTAATAAAATAAAATAAATAATCTATTGATTTTATGCATTATAAGTGTAGTCATCTACATTTTTTGTTTCATTTTCGGAAACTGAAAGAAACCATTTATGAGCTTACTCAGTAGGGGACTGGTACACTGTTTCCACTGAGACTTAAGATGATTTTTAAAAATGACAGGTATATCTGTGACATTTGTCAGATATCTGGAGCCCATTCAATTGTCCTCATAATTCCTAGATGGCATGAGACAATCTCCTGATAATGATTTTCAGTTTTTTCCTCCTCCTTCCATGATAGCAAGTGAAGTGAGGAACAAGGCAAAGATCTGACGGTTTCCCCCAAAAATTCATTGCCTGCTGTCCTAGTGGGCTCTCCCCCAAAAAGTCTCTAAAGAGGGAAAGGGATGCACTAACTAGCATGACTATGCTTAGCCCCCTGTGATGCTAATCACAATTATCATCATGTCTTTGAAAGGATGGTTACAGGGCTGAAAGGATGTGCCAATCCCCATTCAGGTACAATAGCTGCAAAATTAACAATGGATAGAAATTATTTTCTGAAATCATAACATATTCATTATTCATGTTATTCATCATAGTGAGATGGACTTAAATAACAATTTATTGTTGAAATAATTTTCTGTGGAGGCAAGATATAATTTTGGCCACTCTTACATGACAATCTCTTTCTTTAGTGATCACTGCTAGTTGAGTTGCTGAAACTTCAGTTCCTCAGAGTCTGAAACAATTCAGATTTGGGGAAACTTTCAGGAATCAAGCAAGACTTCTGTTTTATAGGTAACTTTCCACATGATTAAGGGACAACAGAAGGTTGTTTTCCTCTTGTAAAAGGCTAATTCCACTCTGGTAATGCTGATTATTTTAATACGGTTAATATTCATTAAGTCTTTAGTGTTGTAGGTATCTGGAGCCTGGAGTATGTGTCCTTTTAGCTACGTTTCATATACATAAGCCAGTCTTCTTACTACAGCAATTATAATAATATATGGGTCTGATTCTGCGTTCATTCGGGCAAAGCTCCCATTGACTTGGTGGTATGGGTTCAGACTCTGTGTATGGTATGTATGTAAGATGAATACCTGTATAGTTTTTCAGACAAAAACGACATTAAATTTTCCTGGTGTGACTTAAGCTTAGAAAAGGATGAAAATTCTCAGCATTAAGCTTCTAATACTTTGCTGCAAAAGGGTGACTTGAAGTTAAGTTAAAGTGGTTCCCTGTTGTGCCTTGATCCTGCTTGTGAATGTCTGTGTTTTTGTTGGTGCAGACAAAAGTTAAATTAAAGTCCTTTTAAAAGTTGGGAGGGAGAAAAGAATCCCTGAACTCTTCCAGGGATATGAAAGTAGCAAGGTCCACACTGGCTGAGGTTTTCAGAATCATAAAATTTCCTTTGTATATCGATCTCAAAGTGGTCGATGGAGCTGAACAATGGCAATTCTGTCTTGAGGGTACAAGTTTATTAAGAAATATACTGTTGTCACCCCCCAAAGAACCAAACAAGATAATTGTCTGTGTTGCCTACTCTAACACCTCAAAGAACCTCCCTAGTAAAATGGCTATCATTTGGTCATTCTCCAGTATCTTATTACTTCACTAGGCCTAATAATTTACAAGAGCCAGCCTATGTTGCCTATTACTTTAAAGATGGTTTACCATTAGTTTAAAACTGTGCCTTTTCTTTTCAAACACTTTTGTCTTTGGTGGGGGGGAGTAGGGATGGGACAAATATCCTATAAGGTAATGAGCCAAAGCTCCGTGACAGATTCTGCTATGCAAACTGGAAGACTGACAGATCAAGTCAAGTGAAAATGTAGGAATTTGCATTGCACGGACTCGGTAGCTACCATTTCAGTGCGCTGGAAGGAGCGGGTTTCTCATTTGGTGACTTCGCATAAAACAAAACTATTCTTACGTGTGCGTGTGAACTTTGCGACGGTTTGCCTGAAGGCCTCTGTCTAATCCTGGATAGCAGAACAAGTGGGTGATGCAGATAAATTGCAGGACTCTTCCTCTCAGGGCTTGAATAACAGTTCAGCCGTTGGTAAGCACTGAGGTAACAGTAGTTTCTTCCTAGGGTCATCCTATAAATATTTATACTTTCATAATTAGTTCAGAGGAAGTTGCTGTGGAGCCAATCAGTAGAAATTGATAAAGAGAAGGATTTTTAATGCATTTTAATGCTGTTTAAGTGAAGATCTTCCACCCCTGCCATGGTTAGGGAACAGAATTTCTTTGTAAATCAGACAAAATTATATTGTATCAGTTTGAAATGGCTGTGTCTCTAAGACTGCATTAGGAGTCCAGTGTGGCATCTAGCCTAAAAAGTGGTCCTATACATTGAGGATATATTAGAATGCAATAGGAAACAATGTAATGTTTTAGATATCGCACAGATCGCCCTCATCCTCGCATTCAAACTCATCCTCACATTCAAACATAGTTAGAATTTAATTTTATTTTTACTTCCCATTTTCCTTTTGAAAACATATCCTGTGATCTTACAATTGAGCAAATGAAACGTGCTTTGACAACCCGTGAGTCAAACTAAAGGGATGTTTATTATATTGCACATGAAAAACCGTTCTTAATAGATTTTTCATCAAGAGTACCAAAGTGACAACTGTGACTCAACCTTAAAAGCAGAAGTAGGGAGAATACAGGGAAAAAACAACTAATGATAAGTGCAAAATGCTCTTTTATGCTGCTGGAAATAACTTTTCCACTTGCTCTTTTTTAAAATAGCTCATCTGTTGGAAAGAACAATTTGAGTATTCAACCTTTAAGCTGATGCTTCTTTTCAAGTAGAAGCAAACCATTGATTGGATTAATTTAATTTAATTTAGAGCCATTAATTGTTTAAGGGTCAGTCTCATTTTATGATCTAGAATATTATTTTCACATTCTAAAATAGATTGTCATTGACTTCTTTATCAAGAGGAATTTATTTTAGTGTCAATTCATCTGGTTGACTTAAATTGCCTGTGGTGGATTGACATTTGGCTCCCCAAATTATTTTACTTATCTGATGACATTATTTCCTAATTTGTACTTGGGAAAAATTGGAGAATAGATTCTGATATCTTAGAAATGCTTTGCAGTCCCAGTATGCTCCAGATGTTTTATGGAAATTACAGACAGTTGCAAGTGAGCTTGACTAAGGCTTGCAAACTGCAAAACGTGACTAATCAGGCACCCTTTATTTTGTTTGCTTCTTCAACAAAACCTGAGAAATAAAAAAGAACTTTGTTGTTCAGCAGCTTAGTGAATATGACATTAAAATCACTGTTTATATGCAAAGATAAGCTTAGTGAAATTTCTGTTATTTCCAGTAAAGCAATGAAGAGCCTAGATTTAGCTCCATTGCATCAGTAACCTGAACTATTGTTAGATTTTTTTCTTTATGCATAATAACTGTACAGGTATCTTTCTAACTAGACTGGAGAACACCTGCTATGATGTTCATTATTACTGAGTATTCAAATCTGAATGAGTCTTCCAAATGCTACAAATGGTAATTGACTTCATAAACCACATGTATTACTGGAGCTAGTGACTCCAGCATTTTTTCCATGGTTACACTTCAGGTCTTGAACTACAGCCAAAATATGCGCTGAGTTAATATATAGTAATAAGTAGTGCTGCGTATACTTTGACCTATATAAATACAGCTAAAACAAACTAAAGAAGATCATACCTTGTCTCAGGTTATCGCTTAGTACCATCAATTGTTGTACGATAAAGAAGTAGTAAGTACAATTTCTGGAGATGAAAATATCATATCCTAGAAGATTTCATTAGCCAATACTTTTCAAATATCAGGATAATGCATCAGTTTTGATGGATTTTTTTTTAATTATTATTCCTTTTATGGAAACTAACTTTCCTTGAAATATACAATGAATTTAATTTAATGTGTTTGAATAGAAATACAGTTTTCTGAGGCTCTGTCACTAAAGCTTTCATACTCCACAAGTTTCACCTTAAAAATCCTGAGGTTTTAGACATATTAATTGAAATTCTTCAGAATGAAACAGCCTGGTTGAAAGCTTTAATAAAAAGATCACTAAGTTATCAGATAAATACTGTCACTATGTCCTTTTTATAAAAGTACTTTAAGTGAGACAAAGACCACTTGATGGCAAAATCTGAAAGTTCTGTCCAGAATCAGAAAAGAAGAAATAAATGTGGTTTGACTATTTTACCACCTTCTCGTGGCAGGTTGTTGTGTGAAGCTGAAGGGGCAGATCCTGCACATCCTTATACAAGTAGTTTTCATTCATGGAAAAATTCCTTTTCGAGCCACTGGAGCTACTAATTTGAATGAAGGCTATTTTGTCTGTAATGTGAAAGGTTTTCCACAGCCGAAATATGTTTGGAAGCAGGACAGGTTGAGAATTATTTTTAGCTCATTACTATCTTGGGAGAGATGAAATTAAAGATTCTGATATGGTCACTTTGAGTCCAGGAATAATGGCATTAAGAGTGCCAGGCATAAAGTGTCATATTTGGACACGCTCCTGAGAATGACAAAATTGAAAGTCAGAGCATGCACAGATAAAGCACATGGCCTGTGATTTGTCCACAGAGAACTAGATAAATGAAGTTTGTGAAATGGTTTTGTTAATTTATTAATAGATAAATAAAAGAATGAAAATACTTAATTACTTTTTTACCCTTCCATTTGCGTTACGGTGAACTTAATTGTATTGGCATCAGCAGTGAAAAGAAGATTGGTATATTTAAATATTACATGGCTAATGAGGCCCTCGTAAATCTGTCATTGTCTGATAACCAGCCCAGAGAGATATTTAAGTAGGGGTCACAGCAGAAGTCATGGCCAGACCTCTGATCTGCTGATTGACAATCCTGTGGCAGAAAATAATTGCATTATGTAAGCATTGAATAAAGTATAAACACTGCTCAGTGTATTTATAATTATGTCTTTATCCTTACCATAAGAGTAGGAACAGAAATAATGTGTCCTGTCCCACAAAGCTTCTGACAAATACCTACAAAACCTGAAATGACAAGTGTTTTAAAGAAACGTATGTGCTAGAGGAAGATGGACAGAAGGGAAGACAGAAAGGAAAAAAGAAAGAAATGGGTTTGTACAGATGCAAACTTTGCTGTAATAAGACTCTACACCATGATATATGGGACTATCTTTGGTTTGTATCTGTGTGGACAGCTGCAGAAACTGAGTTCTGTTGCCCCTATTTCAAGCAGCCTGGATGAAAGGCATCTACAGTCACAGCCCCCTACGTTGCTGTGCTTGAAGTAATAGCTTCATAATAAGTATTCTGAAATATAGGGCTCATATCTGAGCTCTATAGAGCTATTCTATGCAAATAGTATACTGTGGACTGTAAACAGTATCCCCTTAAGTAGTATTTGAGACTGTGAATCTCATAATATAAGTACGTCTATTTAAATCCCTCATTACTATTTATTTTGTGCGTGTATCATTTATTTTCCTTTTTTTAATTCCTCAGAGCTTGTGTAAGACAGTACATGTTTATTCAGTTACCACATAGGTAAATCTAACATAGAAAGTGCTTTGTAACCCACAACAGTGTTCACTTTCTTCAAAATGTTTTCAGATAGACATGCTTAGGTAATGGTCATTCATTTTTAATCAAGAAGTAATTTTAAAAAAGCATTCTGATTCTAACAAGTTGTACAAATGAATTATTACCTTTTGCCCTTTTAATGGTAAGATTCATGGGTTTAGATTCTTCTTTGTTAATGATCTCCCAGCTGCCAGTGTTGCTTCTTTACCCAAGCATGTGGCTCTGAGTGTTAGTGTTTCTTGGGACGTGATTTTTAACTGTGGTTACCAAATCCAAAATTCTACAACTTCCATAGTAGAAGACACTACATGACCAAACATTGGTCTATGGCAAATTAATTTCTAACAGTGAAGCTTTAATGTAAGGATATGCAGTTTTGCAGTAAAGGAGGAATAATTATGTTCCAGTGATATAATATGCACTTCAAACTGAATAGCTTATTTTTAAATCAAATTTTACTTTTGGTTTTTATTTAGCAATTAATTTTATTTTCATTTATTACTTTCAGAGATTTCAAATTAAAGTTTACTCCTATTTAACTGCAATTCAAGAATTGGTTCTAAGTACTTACTACGGTAATTACCAAATCTGGACAACCTTAATATGAGGGTGTGATATATTTATACTATGAGTTCTTTGGGTAGCATATGTGTTTTGTGCTAGGTTGTGCTTCATACACTCCTTATGTAAGTACTGTAGCAACAGGGAAATATATACCCAAAGTAAAATAAACTGAGGCACAGTGAGGAAAAAGTTACTTAGCCAAAATTATCTGTGATGGACATGACAAATATAGTTCCTGTTTCTTGACGCTGTATAAAGTCTCATTAAAAGTCCAGTCTTCCCCTCAAGCATTTTTAAATAAACACATAGTGAAATCTATTTTCCACATTTATCTTTCTCTCCTTCTCTCTCACCATATGAAATGCCCTATAGTTTGGTCTAGTTGGCTTTTGCAGCTTCCTGGGTGTAAGCAATATGCAGGAAAGGAGAACTGGGACCCCTGGACAGGCTTTCTCCCAGAGCTGGGAGAGTTCACAGATCTGCTGGCTTCACTTGCGTTCCTAAGAGAGGTTTGTATTCAAGTTGCATCCTGTAGCCTGGAAGCCAGACCACTCCGTTCCTTGCCAAACTGAGACAATATTTTGAGATCCAGTTATGATGAAACTAAATAATCTCCCCTGATCTTGCTAAAGTGTGTCATTCTAAATCAGAAAAGATAAATTTGGCCCTTTCCTATAATTGTAGTTTTTAGCTCTGATACTTTTCTTGGCCTCAGATAAAACAGAGGAAACATTTTAATTTAAAAAAAAAAAAAAAGCTTGAAAGTGGGCTGCCAGTGTCCTTCTCTGTCTGACAAAATGAAGTGTCCTTGAAAGTACTTTCGTTGGTGCTCTTCCTTCTTTCCTCTTTATGCATTTAAACAAGCTGACACCAAGGAGAGGAGGGAGACAGCGTCTGTCATTCACTTCAGTGGCCAGTCCAGCCCAAACCATGACAACACCTTACCAAGTTCTGCTCTCAATAGGGGTAGGAATGGCTCTCAGATTCCACATCTTCAGTGCAAAAATGTTTGCAGCACCTTTTACCAGACATTAGGAGAAAAGCCACAGCCCATAATCAGCTTTTAATGACACAGGAAAGTGAAGAGTGAGCGTGAATCAGAGATCATTAAGTCTTTTTACTGCACTCAGCTTCCACCAGATCCTTCTGGAGAACATTTTGTGACAGAGGGCATCAGATGCTGAGGCTTCTCTTCCCAATTCCCTTAGTCTTTCTGAGTAGCTATGAGCAAGAGATCACCATTTGCAGAGAAATGACATGTTGAAATTTTGTCTCTGGCTTCACTCATTACAAAACCATTCTCCTTGTGTCTCCCATTGACTTGACACATCCACTGTTGTAATTTTGTAAGCTGCACAGTTTAGCATATAAATAGAAAATACTTTTTCAATGTACCATTGTTCATTAATGAGCCAATTAATCATTAAACAGCTTTCCTCCCCTTAGTAAAATACGGGAGCATTGAGATATCTACCTCTGGCTTTGTTGGGAAGCTGCCCCAGATACATTCATAACATTTTATTTACGACAAACTTTACATCTGATAATGCAATAAGACATTGCTACATTTTGCTTTATTAGTCCACTAATCTGGCAGTTCTCAAGCCTGATTCACACAATTTCTTGGCAGTTGGATAGTAAGATAGGTATATCAGCAATGCTTCATTTGCTTTTCTCAAATCTGCCGCAGTGTATATATTATGTACTATGGAGTATTACAGACAGCAGAACTCTCCAACTAGCTCAGGTTTCATGCCTCACATAGCTGTTCATCCCTCTGAATTTTTATTAAACTTTGGAGTTTTGCTGTAGGCTTCCCTGGGTTTAATTAGGTGTTTCACGATCTGTGTCATAAACAAGATTCCCAGAATATCCTGAGGGTAATGAAATGGCTCACACAGGAGGGCTCCCACTGAAGGTGGGTTGGTTCTGGTAGTCCGTCTTTGGGCCAGCAGCACACAAAAACATGATATTTTTCCAATTCTCTTAACAAGGGTCCTGACCTCTCCAACTATTTATCGCTCTTGGGAGGTATTACTGTCTGTTTCTAACCTAGTTAATTGAAGACAAAGAGGAATTGGGATGAAAACTTCAGGTGGCCAAGACACATGCATTAGAGCAAATTGGGGTTTGCTCCGAAGAAATGCAAACCTGGTGATAACTTTTAATCTTTCTCCTCATGTTTCCTTGTGTTCCTTACTGCTGCCTCCTGAAGTGCAGCAGGGCTGAGACGGCAGCAGAAGTCGCCATCACATCCTTGGTTTGCTGATGGTTCGCGGTGGGGGAGCAGCGGAGAGGGAGCCGGGTGCCAGGTGCCGCAGGGCCTGCGGGGAGCCCGGCTCCCTCGGTGGGAGCTGCGGGGGCGGTGAGGAGGTGCGGGCCCCCGGGCAGGAGGGCAGCAGCCCGGGGCGCCGGGCCGTTGGCCGGCGTGTGGGGACGCCTGTGCGGGGTGACGGAAGAGGGAGGTTTTGGCGGGAGCCCAGAAGAGCCTGTGCGGTTCCAGAAGCCGCCCCGAGCCCGGGCTGGGGCCGGCCTGACCGGTGGGCAGGCGGCGGTGAGCGCCTCTCTTGAAACCTTGTATTTATCTGGGGTCACGCATTGCGTCTGATGTATCTTATTCCAATCTGCTGGTTTATGTTCTGTTAAAACATAGCTTTAGTGGTACAGAGCGTACAGGCACTTTTGGCTTGCAGTTAGAAGAACTTTTTCCTTAAGGAGGCGGGTGGGGGTACTGGGTGCCTGGTGATCCTGTCATGAAGAGAGAGTCCCAAAATAAACATTCTTTCTTCCTTCTCTGTAATAATGATGATAATAGAGCTGCTCTTTTCTATGATTTTAGGCCTCTTATCTAAGAAATCTATTCGTGAAGTAGTCAGTCCGTTACCAGACAGAAATCTCTTTTGATCAATTTATTTTTTTATCAGAAGATAGTTATTCTGGGCCAGGCTGTCTATCTTTTAATTAGCAGAAAAAAACATCAAAGGTTTTGGACTCCATCCAGCATAGAATAAGAGCATTCTGAAATCTCAGAGATTTTAGCAAGAAAACTGCCTCAGTCCAAAGGGAAATTCGTGGCCAAATGAACGTGCTGACTGAGGAACGGCATGAACTCCCCAGGAGGGGTCCAGGGGGAGAGGAAGACTTCTGAGGAGGAAGGATGATGTGAGTTAAAGCATATATCCTTCCCATGGCAGAAGTCTTGCCTGAGGAGCTGAACTTCAAAGATGTTTCCTGTAGATAGACTTCCACGTCGGGCAGGGGCTGAGGAAAAATCCTGGGGGGAAGTTGAAAGAAAATAATCTTTTTCAGGGGGTAGGAGAGTCAATGGCAGCTCTGACTCAACTGAGTCTTTGGTTTTATTTGTTTGTAAAGAATAGCTCACATAATGATGAAATTGATTTTGTGTCACTTTTTTCTGTCTTCTGGCAGTAGGTCTTCAGACTGTAACAAAATCACATATACTTTTCCAGGAATTAGTAATTAGAGATGCCCAAATGATGGTGAGGATGGAAGTTGTTTTGGAACATCTTGATTATTCTGATAAAAATGGCAAGATCATAGTTGAAATTATTTGCAAATGAAAAAATCCTGTTAATGGACCAGGGAATATTGACTTAGTTCAGTTTAATAATGGACAGAGAGTGATTTAGGCAAAAGTTTAAAGGTCGATCAGAAACAGCTAATGGAATGAGCAAGCTGAGAGAATGAAACAAAGAGTTTGTGGGAAATGTATACAATTTTCATTTCATTTGTTTAAAGATAGTGACTGGCCTGGAAATGTGATACATACTGATTCAGCAGTAATGATCAGAGACTGACGGAACCAGAAAAATGAGCTATTACATAAATCTCAGGAAACATTTATGAAGTTATTTAGAAATGAAAGTGCATCTATAAGAATTACTGAGTGAGAACCTTTTTTCTAAAATTTATCAGTAGAGTTAGAATTAATGAGTTCAGATAGGGGCTGGGGGACATGCCTGCGTAGACAACATTTACATCTCACAATGGACAAGGTTGGGTTTTTTTGTTTGTTTTAGTAATTTTGTCACACAAAAGGAAGAAGGAAAAAAGTTAGTTGAGAGAAAGGAACTTGTTTTGGTAGGGAATAAAAGGGCAGAAAAAGGAAATGAAGAGAAAACAGCTAACCCCTCAAACAAGGGGGTTACTTCCTCATAGGAAGCAACTATGAGAGTAAAAGTGTATCAGTTGTACACAGGAAGAGTGAAAGTCTGTGGAGATATAAACGCTCTTAAAGTTTGCATATTCTGTGGAACTTTATCATAAGGATATATTCAAACTTGATAATAGAACACCCTACACATTTCTCTGTGTAGATCGCTAAGTCCCTCAGTTGCAGTCTGATTTGATGTCCACATCCTGGCTGCATAATGATTGAGTAGAAATCCGGTCTGACCTGCACTGGTTCAAGCTTAGAATCAGTTTGTATAATATGGGGCTTTAAAGTCTGATCCAAACCCCTCCAGAATAAGCAGGAGTTAATGAGGTGTTTCAGTACATACGCACCTTTCTGCACTAACACGCACTGTAGAACAAAGTACATGTTTACTAAGACTGATTTCACTGTTTAGCATCTATTACTCTAAACAGAGTCCTGAAGGAATATCAATACCGGTATCCTAAGGAGGAGAATTCAGAAGCCTTTTATTTGTGCATGGAAGATCTAGCATTTAATGACTTGGAACATTCTTACTTGAAGCAGAGCATATTTTATAACACACCACCCCCCCCCCAAGCACTGCAGAGTTATGGGAAGTACTGATGCACAGGAGCTTATAGAGACCTGCAATTGCAGCAGGTATTGTGCTACTTCCAGTTGCTTATTAAAAGTTTAAGAAAAGCAGTTTTGCTTTAGCTTCTGTTGCATCAAAAAATGTAATCAGCCATGGCATTGCACAAAGTAGGTTGATAAGAAATGACAAAACAGGCTGTCATGTTAGAAATTTAAAAAGGAACCACTTTCTATTCTTCCTTATTCCACCCCTGTTAAATATATATATATTTCATTTTAAAGTCATCTTTGATCATTCATGTTTTGTTAAAATGTACAGGAGTGTGCAATATCATGTTAGGATTGCCTTTCTATGCAAATTACAATCACAATCAAAGATGTACATGGAATATTTGTTGCAAAAGATATGACTTTGCTATGCCTCTCTCCCTTGCTATGTATGTTTTTTATTTGTTTTCCTTTATACCAGCTTTCTGTCTTGATGAATTTTGATTTGAGAAACTAAAATGAGGATAAAAGTTTGACTGAGTGGGTTGCTTTCTATTAATTTGGCACAATTCATTAGCCAGGAGGAGAGGAAGGAAGGTATAAAGCAGCCCTTGTTATCTGGAAACTCAGCTATCGGTAAGTGTGTTTGTATGAAGAAAATCTGCTAGGAGAAAGTAAGAGTAAATTTTTATTTCTTTTGAGTAGCTGTCTCTGCTGTATAAGGAATTACAAGAACCTATATTTTGTGTTGGCTTTTTAACAGACTACTATGTGTTTTCTGGTACTTTTTTTTTTTGCCACAAGCTTGGTAGGTTTTTGCTCTTGTCTCACCATTCTCTTCGAGTACCACTTAAATGCAGCCCTAGGTCTAGTAGCTTTATAAAGGTATGACTCATGTGGCTTGAGACTGGCCTTTACCATTTCAAAGCACCGGGTTGGTGGCGCTAAGGAAACCAATGAGATTTGCTCAGTCCGTATCCACCAGTCTCTGAGGGGAACGTCTCTTAAGCCAAGCAATCCAAAACAATTTTTGAAATTAATTTGTCAAGCCAGCGTTTATTACTTAAATAGAATTTCCTGTGTAGAGCTCTCAATGAGCTTTGTGACACTAAATGCAAGGCTGCTTGTGGTGGGATTTGTTTCACGTAACCGAAGATGGCTAAAATGTGCACTAAAAGCTAGACATCAGGACTCGATTCATAATCAGGAAAGAAGCAGGGATTTCTTTCATGCAACTCATCTCAGCTGGAGGCGCACATTGAAAAAGGCTGGCTGACTCAGGCTATAGTATTGCCTGTTTCCCTGCGTTGACTGTGAGGTCTAGGTTCTTAGGTCAGATGTAGATATTTGCACTATAGATATCCAAAGCTAGGTGAGGTGAAACTCACTGTCCCTGTCTGCAGGAATAATGAGATCAGTAGATCTGGCATGCCGAGATACCATTTTCATTCCATACTTATGGAAATGTTTTTGCTGGTATTTAGAGTTGACCTTGTTCACCTGGGGACGCTGTGAACAGGAAAGCTGTTCACGTACATTGTTGTGCTCGTTTGCCAAGCAGAGCCCTGTTGAGAATCAGTCTATCGTTTAACTTTTTCTAGTGCCAATAAGCACAGAAAGGGAGAGCTGACAACTGAAGAACAGGAGTGGGATTGTAGCCAGCAGAGTTCTTACTCTGGAGACACTTGTGTAGAAAAGCATTGATTTTATACTCAGAACTCTGCTAGGACAGAAGCTAAGGAATTTACATTGTATTTGGTTAAAGATGTAAGGATAAGCTGAAGGTCAGTTCCAATTATCGACCTAATTCTAGCTTCTGTGTCACTTCTGACCCCCTGGTCTAAGTTCTAAAGCAATATCTTGTAGAACATACCCTTGCCTTTTTATTTATGGACTTTTAATACAAACTGTTAACATCTCTTATTTAGTTGTTTGGATTTCATTGTCTTCAGTGTACTGTTGTATTTTTAGGAGGATGTTTCTTCTAGCTAATTATATTCTCTTTTTATGAGAGAACACATGGGTAAGACCAGATCAGGACTACTGGATCCAAGCTAAGAAATCTCTACCTGGTAGTGACGTATTTTCTTGAAAGTAGTCAAGGAAAACTTGAGGAGAACTGAGGCCTTTATTAATGTTATAGGGACTCTGGCTATGCTCCAAGAGACAAAACACCATTAAAGAAAGGCCCAGGTGACTTTCCAAGGCTTTCAAATCTCTATGTGCCTGTCATGCACCTATGGACATTTGATGAATGAGAGAAAGTGGGCAAATTCCCAAAACCAGGCATTGGATAAAAAAAAAAAAAAGCCCTTAGTAAGGCTTTAGTATTAAAATGTTGTACCTCTGCAGAGCTAATAGAGAAATGGTCTGTTATCCTGCAAGCATGCAGGGATGCAGAGGCAGAATGGGGCTATCACAGATGCAGAAAAGTCATACACTGTGGTGAAGAGCAGACTGTTACGCTTTTTGGACTGGAATGATTCAATTCATTTACCTTTTTGTGCAATGGGGACCTGCCGCTTGATTGCAAGGTACTAAAAAGCATGACAAAGAAGTCACTATAAAATTCCAGTAACCAGCAAAATAACTTGCTGGTGGTGTTGCAGGTTCACAGTGGGATGATAAAGTATTGCCTTTGATGATCATTTTTAATGATGAATAAACTGAGTTGGATACATCTTCCAAAGAATATAACAGATAGAACTCAAAGATGGTAGACATCAGCTTGTTACACTACATTTGTGTCTTTAAATGAGGTGTTTTAATCAATCACTGCAGTAGACAGTGTTACAAACAGTAAAATAATTCAAGTTTGAAAACCGGCCACAGCAAATGACAGGATGTTTTCTGTCTTGATATCAAGAGATGAATAATCTGTGGCTGCAGAATAGGATGTAGTGTAAAATGAGTAATGCTAGTAGATTTAAGAGCTCACATTGTGGTGAAATGTGTTTCACAGCTGGTCAGGACTAAGGCGAGTCAGGGAGTATATCTTACGGTGAGCTGTGAATCCCTAGGGGCATGTATAAAGCACTATGAGTCATGTAAAAATTATGCACTGATAGTGGAAAGAGATTGTCCGATATCATAACATTCTGTCCTGAGTCCAATCTTTTTCCTCTGTGTTCTCTTTCAATGGTGGAATCTGTGTTTCGGAATGTTACTTCCCCCATTTCGGGAAGATGAATTGTCACTCAGACAAGTGCTATAATTAGAAAACTGTGTGTACTGCAGTGTAAAAGGTAGCTGACACTATTTAGACAATGAGCTACAGTTTGCTGAAGCAGAATTCAAATGATTCAGCACCAACGAGGAGGTAAGATGACTTCCTCTGCGTACCCACAAAGCAATGGGAAGAGAGGCTGTCAGCAAAAGCCGTCAGACAGCTGATGGAAATGGCAAAATAGAAAGCAAGTTCTACTGCCTTGTTGGATCATCCCTTCTGTCCCCAGGTCTCAGAGATTTAACAGTCTGAAGAACAGATGCATGAGTCAGGCCTACTCAGACAAGCAGCCTGATTTAGACTGGATCCCTGGCCATCACAGATGAGAGAGAAAGTTTAGGTTAAATATTCAAGTTGGGACACAAAACAGTAACAGGGGTTATGCACAGGAAGACGTAGATCAGATCATAAGAGGTACCTGTCCACTCATGACTGTAATGGAGATGAAAATGAGGACAGCTGTGAAGTACTGTTGGACAACTGATACACCCAAACCGATAAGACTGATGCCAGGATCAGAATAAGTCTTAGCCTTCAGCTGATTTGAAGTGAAACTGGTTGATTTGAAGCAAGGCTTGCATAAGCAGCACTGGTGGAAACTAGAGATCAATTATAAATCATTGTGTTCTAGATACTGTGATGCCTATGAAGCCATGCTAAGGATCATATAGTTCAAATATGCATTGTAATAATAATATCTGACAACCCCTAAACAAGCAAATCAGCTTTTTAAGTAGCTGCCATTTACATTGTTGAAAGATGAAGGGACTTCAAATGTCAGAAAAGGGAAGAGTATGGAAGAGCAATCAGGAACTTTGGTATGCGCGTTACTTAGCCAGTAGCCAGACTTTTTAATTACTTGTTTCTGTAAGATGCAGACAGTTAAATTTTATAAGCAAGGGATTCTTTGTCATTGTGACTAGCAGCACAGGTAGCAAAGCCTTGCTTTGAGTTTGTTTTTGGGAGGAGTTTCAGCCTACAATTGTTTTTTTAAAAAATTAATTGTATTTTTGCCTCTGGCCTATATGTGTGCATTTATGAGGGAAAAGACTTAACCACGCTCCATGTGTTTGTAGGGGAGAAATATCTTTGGCTGGTAGTACTCTGAAGTATTCATTTGTAATTCATACAGAATACAGTGTACATTTAAATGTACACATAATGTAATTTGCAAATTCTAATCAAGACTGTAAATTGTAGGTAAGTGTTCAAGTCAGTTGTTATCTGAATGTTTAATGGGAATGTTTAGGCCATTATAATATTGAACTTAATAAAGTTGAAGAGACAATTTTTGTTTTAGTAAACAGAAGAAAATTGTCAACAGTTGTGCAAGCATAGGAAATACATCACAGTTTGTGTGGCTGCACTTGCATGTGTATTTATGTCTTGTACATTGAATTGCTCTGGAAATACTGCCTCAGAATTAGAAAGTAAAGGTATGGTCTTATGATGCCAATACAGGTCAGTCAACACCACTAAGAGACTGAGATACTGAAAATGTAGTAGCAGATAAGAGTATAATGATTATTTTTTGGGAGGGTGTCTGAATTTATTCCCTTTCTCTTCTTTTGTTTTCAGGGCATTAGAAGAGCAATTGTACCAAAAAAACAGGGGAGGAGAGGACTCGTAAGGTAATGGTCACTCTTTCTTTTTTCAGCGTTTCACATATACATGTGTACGCACCTGTATGTATATATGAAAAGTTGTGTACACATATATAAAAACCCCCAAGTTTATAAGTGGTGTTAGAATTGACTTTTGATCTCATGCCAATAAAAAAAACAGTTAACCTGTGATGATCGCTGCAATAAATAGGGCCAAAGTGATTGTTCAGTGCTCCCTTTCCAGGCCTGGTGTTAAATACACTTTCCAAATTTGAAACAGATGCATGTTTATGTTCTACAGTACTGTTAGATTCAATTCATTAATAGACTTCAAAATGATTTACATATGTCATAAGACTGATCAATGCCACAAATATTTTAGTCTGGAGAAAGGAGGAAAAGATATTAAAAAAAAATAAAGTAAAGGAATGTCTGTCTTGCTATATCTATTTGTATGATCAAAGAATCGTCTAGTTTGGAAGGGACCTTTAAGATCATGCCTATTTTCCAAACCATTTGGAAAAGCTGAAAACTGTTTCTAACTAATCACGCTGATGAAAGCTTTAAAAACCAGAATGCATTTGTATATTGTGAAGATATCCTTAAAGGGGAGATGTGAATTGTGTTTTGATTGTGTTCTTTAAATTTGATCTCATTATAACTGTAATATTAGTTAACAGGTCGTGTTTTGCAACAGCTTTTAGCCATTTCTGTGTAAAAGAATGGATTTGTGTTGATGTAAAGAATAAGATAAATTAACAAATTGAAACTGAACAAGATCTTGTTCTTTAAATAGTCTGATTACATCATCAGAGCTATATTTAGAAAAGAGTCCCGATTTGACTCATTCAGTACCTCTTAGGTGCAATATGGGATTTAATTTTTAGGTGTGCTCTATTAGGAGATAAAAATAATGAGATCCTAACATTTTTTTCAGTAAGTATCAAAGCAGAATCTGAAAATCTTACAAGCTGTTAGCATGGATAGGCTGAACACCTCCTGCGCAAGGACCAGGCAGGTACAGTAAAAGAATTCCTCAGAGGCAAAGCACTGGGTCTTGCACTGAGTCAAGGCCTTTCATTTCTCTTGGAAATCACGGCTGTATCGTGTAACAGCCCTGCTAAACTTACTGCAGCATGATTCTTCTGCTGTTGCAGACAGGATCTGTGCCTGATGATTCATTTTTAAGCTCCAGTTAAACAAATCAATGACATGTAAAATTCTTAAGACATACTCAGTCCCATGGAGAGAGGGAAATGATGCTTCTGTCCTGACTGCTTGACTGTATTATCTTATGATAATTGGCTTTTTGGCTAGGTAATAAAATACATATTTTTTCTGCTCTGTGCGCAGTCTGACTTTCTGAAAGGGAGTGTAACAGCAGTGCAGAACATAAAATGCAGGGAAAAAAAAGCTGTGAAAGGCGGCGCAGCAACAAATATCATGGTGTGCTAGCAAAAATATTATAGAAAAAGTAACACTAGAAACAATGTAAAATCAAGAAACTGCATACTTGGGTCTGATGCTTGTAATATTGCTCAAGTGGGGAGTTTTACTTGGCAAACTCATCTGGTTTCAAAGCTCCAGGTTTGAAAGTTATCAAAGAAACCTTTGGTGCCATCTTCATATCATTGCATACTCTCTGAGATATCTGCAATCAAGTTCTTTAGGACTAATTTCATGAAAATGAAAGTGTTTTCTTATTTCTTTAAGTGCATAGTAGTATTGCAATGTGTTTGCAATAGGTAACTGCTGATACTCATTTATCCAATTAAAAACGCAACAATTTTGCACACCACCCTATCTTTTGGAGATAGAGGCAGGAAAAGATACCTTTTCTTGCATTTTAGTCGCATATTATAGAACACTCTTCTGTTGTGGTGTTGTTTGGGTTTTTTTTTTAAGATACTGATGAAAGCATCTGTGCTTTTCTTGATTTAATTTGACTCTGAGGGAAAAATTAAGGGAAAAAAGTAAGAGTATTTAGGTCTTTATTTTTGTGTATTGGTGTTTGAAAATAAAATGCTCACATAGAACTCTGAGAATCTAATCAACTCTACTAACTGATTTTTTCTTTATGTTTGGAAATGGATGAATTACTACAGCTATTTTCCTACATTAACTCCTTATGCCATCCTCTGTAAAAGGTCGTATGTGTTCTTGTATGCATTTACCAAGTTTTTTTGATGGATTTTTTCAGATACGTTAAATGCATTCTAGCATCACACAGAGTTCATAAGTATTGGGCTTTGTAATCTGTCCTACAAGGAAATTAAAGATTATTGCTCAGTTGAAAAATTAGTGGTATTCTGTATTAATAAAAGACATTCCTTATATTCAAAAGGTAACCAGCAACTGTTGGAGCCAAATTCTGGCAATTTTACAAGAATTTAATAATTTTTCTCTTTCTCATCCCGTTTCCAATGCAGTGCACAGAGTGCAGTGCAATATGGTGATACTTTCAATATCACATTATAAACATAAGCATTTATACAGAAACACAAATTTCAAGTATTGATACAGTTACCAACTAATGTATATTTTTGTTTCACTCTTAAATAACTGCTGAAAATGTTGTCACTGAAACACGCAACTTTTGTTGTTAGTTGGCCCCCTCCACCCCAATATACATAATTGAAAGATACGGTGTATTATTTGGTGCATTATTTAGCAGTGAGATGTTGAGCATAAGATTTTGGATCTTTTTGTTAGGCATCGATACTGTCCTTAGCAAGACGATGTTCATTAGCATAGATGAATGAAACCAGGCATTTAGGTGCTTTGAGAACATACTTTAAACATATTCTAGTATTTAGTCTGCAAGTCTTGAGACATGGAAGAGGTGTTTTCTAAGTATGGGGATACAATTTGCTCTTTTTTCTAGTGTAAGAAAATCATTTGACAAAAAATACTCTACAAGCAATATGGAATGTGTCTGGTGTGTGTGCTGTTATGCCACATTGCTCTTTTTTTTTAAAAAAAAAAAAAAAAGCATAAAGAGGACCTGAAATTAAAAGACTTTTATTTTCCAGCTGTTAGTCAGGTCATTCTTGAAAACACCTGTTTGGGAGACAAGTCAGTGCTGATTCTGTAAATGCTTGCCTCTTTCTTGTGTGATTTATAGAAGAAGGACATAATGGATCTGAAGTTAAGTGAAATCACTGGCGGTGTCTTCCATCTGTCAAGCAGGTTAGACCCTAAATTGGCATGGTTTGATTTTTTGAAAGCATAAGTGATTCCAGAGTATGTGTTTGTTCCTCCATTCTATAGTTGCATATGAACGTATTTACTTCAGTGCCGCTTACTAAAATAAAGACACTCTAGTTTTTCCATTTCTAAAATAAAGTAACAGTGCTTACAATTGTTGGTGGGATGGTCAGTTAAGGAATGTTTTTAGCTGAACCAGATAATGTCCCACATAGTGAAGTCTCATTATTTTATCATAAACTCTTTGTATCTTTTCCATCCATGTCTTAAGCATTGATAGGAGACCTTCTTTTACTGAAAGAAATAATTGATCTCCTTAGAGCGAAAGAAGTTAACCTAGCCTCAAGTATAATGTTAAAATCCACCAAGAAGACTCAGGTGAATACACACACACACGAGTTGTGTTTCCAGGAAACGGGTATTTGCTGCTTACCAGTAAAGTGTATCAGAAATTAGAAGAAAAATACAGACCTGAAAAACTGTCAGGTTTTGTCATGGTTCTGTGGTACTTCTCTTCATACTTTGTTTTCTGTGGTCAACAGAGTTCATGAGAATCTCAGTTTTCATTTTCAGTGAAATTGTTTCTGACCATTGTTTGGAGAAGGCCTTGAAAACATGAAGCAAGGACACCTAATAGCCTCAGAAAAGTAGGAGGCAGGGAAGAGACTTTACATGTTTTTTCAAATGAAGTCTCATGGCTTTTAAGGCAATATTAGTGTTTTTACAAGGCATTGAATTAGGGTTTGTTTTTTTTTTTTTAATGTTTGTGCTTGGCAGTGTGAAAAAATACGTCAGAGATGTATTTAAGCACATTCTGGGAATAAACCATGAGCACATTTTGAAGCTGCAACAACCATTGTGCAACTCTTTTCTGGCATTTTTGGTCTGCCTGTGAGAACATCACTGTGGTGGGTTGACCCTGGCTGGAGACCAGGTGCCCACCAAGCTGCTCTATCCCTCCCCTTTCTCAGCATGATAGAGGGGGAGAAAATAAGATGGAAAAAAAACTTGTGGGTCAAGGTAAAGGCAGTTTAATAAAGTAAAAGCAACGCTGTTTGCAGAAGCAAAGGAAAACAAAAGATTTAATCTCTAATTCCCATCAGCACGCAACGTCCAGCCACTTCCTGGGAAGTAGGGCTTCAGTACACGTAGCGGTTGCTCCGGAAGACAAATGTTGCAATAGCAAATACTCCCTCTCCTCCTCCTTTGTCTTAGCTTTTATTGATGAGCAGATGTCATATGGTATGGAATATCCCTTTGGTATGTTTGTGTCAGATCTCCTGGCTCTGTCCCCTCCCAAGATCTTGCCCACCCCAGCCCGCTGGTGAGGGGGGAATGTTGGAGAGACAGCCCTGATGCTGTGCCAGCGCTGCTCAGCAGCAGCCAGAGCACTGGTGTGTTATCAACACCTTTCCAGCCACCAATAAAAAGCACAGTGCTATTAGGGCTGCTAGGGGGGAAATTAACTCCATCTCAGCCAGACCCTTTTAAAAAGCAACAATGAATTTGTATATAATTCAAAAATACACCCATAATTTCAAAAGTAATTGAGTGTGCATGCAGAATTCTGCTGTTCAGTATCAGTGCACCTATCATATAGATCTAGTGGGTGTCAATGTTATTCTTTTCTGGTATGAAAAGTGTGACCTTGATAAAATGACCTGCATTTTGAGATTTAAGTGCCCTGAAGTAATCAAGTTTCAGCAGCCAAACTTTGGCCTTAGGTTGATTGTGTTGTTTGGTTTACAATTTTTAGTACTGGAAAGAACTACTATGATCCTTGTCATATGTTTGTTTTGGCAATTGTTACAGAGAGTTGTTCTTTCTCTTACTGAGGATGTCCGGATTTCTCTCACTAGAAACCAGTAGACTTGTACTAGATGTAATATAAATGAATGGAACCCCCAATGTGTTGTTTGCCTTTGTAATTCATTATACTTTAGCTCTGTGTGAACTTTTAGTAAATCCACATTGGAACTGCTTTACATCATTAATAAATCACTTCTTCCCAGCTGTATGTTTGCCAAGTAGTCATTGCAAGACAAACATGCGGCACAAAGAACATCCGAAAAGCTTAAGATGTCCTTTCAACGGAGGGATGTGTTAACTGTAAACACACAATTTTCTGCAAATTTCAAGCATTCCATTCACGGAAATTAAGAGTTATTTGGTGTCAAATAATAATATTTTCAAGTATGAGATTGTGGGGAAAGAAAGGAGGAGAGGGGAAGAAACTGTATGCTCTTGCTGTTTTACAGTTATGTGCTTGGATCTTCTGTGCAGCACCTCTCTATAATTGGGATCAAGTGAAACTTAACTATACTTCTAAATTATTCTTTATTAACAGAGAAAATAGGCTTGAAATTTTCAAATTCAGCATGGAGTTATTGAAGAGTTTTTATAATGCCTGACTAGTGAAAGCTTTATCCCACGGCATAAAATAGAATATTTTCCAGTGTTTGCAAGCTGAATAATCACATTGAAACAGCTTAGAAAAAATATTTTTAATGACTGTTGAAAGTTATTCACTGTGGATAAGAGCTGGAAAGCTGCACGGATGTAATTCTAAAAGAGGTCAAATTTGTAGCAGGATAGAGATACGAGATTTTGATCACAGTCCTGTTTTTTCCGAGTAGACTGGATGGCTTTTTCTAAACAGAAAGTCATCTGTTGGCAGGAGGCATCAGAATAAAATGGAATAATATTTGTGTAGGTTCAATGCACTTCAGTAATTACTTGAGATAAATTATTTTAGCGAAAATTAACTGAGTCCTCTTACTAACTTCAGTGTCTGTTGTAAGCCTGGAAAGTTCCTCAGCCACCATATCCCGTATGCCTTCCTTTCCATTTCCCCCGAGTCTAAACTCCTTTCTCATATGATTTTTAAATGAATATGTGACTTTTATTCTTCCCTAAGAATCTGTATGAATTTGCAAAGCTTTCTGTGATAGCATCCGATAAAGTGGAGGCCCTTGATGTAAAACTTTTTAAATGCAAAAATTCCATCTCTAATATCTCTATTCTGTTCCATAGTTCATTTTGGATGTCTTGCTCCTAATCTGCATTCTGATTTCTGCACAGATTATTTTACTACAATAGAGGGAGTTCACTAGCACAAATGCATTTAATAAGATTTTGTTTGTTTCACAGAATGAATCTTCCAAAGCCCTGAGGCTCTTTAGTATATTGCATTAAGTACTATTCACTGTATTAAATATCAGCAGAACAAAGCAGCACTAGTGTGCAGGGTGCTAATGAGGGACGTTGTTTTTCTTTCCCTGTCCTGGATCATCTAGTCTATTATATGGATGCCTTTCATCACATTTCCTTAGAAGTTAAGAACTTCTAAGTAAGTGGCATTTTGAATTGTCACTTAGCACATTCTAGAAAGAACTCGGGGCTGTTGTGGGAACATAGTGTAAAGTTCAGGGAAGTTAAAGCTCTGTCAGTTAAAGTTCATAGGAGCTGCACTATACATTGTACACATTGAGCAGAGCGTGGCTGTATGAAAATCAAGTAGGCTTAGATCAACAAGAGGTTTCTATACCCGATTGTAATACCCATGCTTAAATCAACATTAACACTCGTGCTTATCTGTACCTAGTACTGACTGCATAAGTGCTTTTATCTATAAAATCCCTGGTTTGCTAGGTAGTTCTGGAAGTGCCATGGTCTTGGTGCATACCAAGATTAACAACATAGGGGTGTTCTTGCGGCAAGACCTGATCTGGTGGTTTGGAGATACCGTTACCATCCGGAGCTCAAACAGTTTAGGGTGCAGGAGTTTTCTGTTACAGATTTACCCTGTGATTCCGCTTGTGCTTGCTTGTGTGTATACCACATGACTGCAGCACGGGTACTTTCCCCACAGTCTCACTTGCAGTGAAATCAAGACCAGAGCACCCCGTTTGCGATGTGGATGCAGGGTCCTCCAGCAGTTAGTGCTCTAGCTGCGCACAGTGCGTGCTCAGGACAGGCAACTGGCACAAACTTGATTGCTGGTAGAATCTCTCTTGTTCCTTTTTAGGTACATTTATCTATCTTCTTCTGCACCTTATAGTCAGCACAGAAAGTCTGCAAGTGCCTAACAAATAAGGCCTTGCAGCTTCCCAGCCATTTTATGAGCTTAGTCCCAAGAAGTTTGCTCATTCAATTCAAGTCTGCTCCAACTCATGCCCTCATGCATACAGTAGTAATTACGGTGCTTTAAGGATGTGTTGAAATGACATTATGGTTTGTCAACAGGGTACTACCACTGATTGTTGTCATGGAAAATTTATATTAGCAACATTACTAAGTAGGATGTTTACTGATTTCTTAGTGACCTGCAACAAACAATGCCACTGTTCCTTGCATGCTGTTTAATAGAGAACATAATATTCGTGGGGAGTTACATCATATCAAAATGCAGTTTCACCATGGAAAAAAAACCCACCCATTATTCTATTTCTTACAACTTTCAGTCATTTTCTTTGATATTATAGGTGCATGCATTTGTATCAGCTAAGGATCCGTCAAAATACAATTTTATAGCTGTTCTAATCATAACTGTACAATGTATATTGGTATTAAATCTGTCTCAGTCTTTTTGAAGTCACAAACCCCCCTGTGTTTAGGAGATGTGTGCCAGATCTCCATTTCACTGTTGAGGATTGTAAAGCTGTGGCTCAGATCTATGTGCTCAAACCTGCTAAGAAGCAGGTGCGTCAGGCTGAATTCGAGGGCTTATGGAAGCTGCAGTGTTCTTTGCTTAAAGAAAATAGATTTTCCGAAGCCAAGGGCCAGCTCCTATTAAAATCAGTGAGTCTCCGTCCAACTTTAATGGACTGGGTCAAATCATGGAGAGAGCTGATGGTGTATGTTGAAACATAGCTTTTAAAGGAAAAAGAGCCTTTCACATTTAAAATTTGCAGATATTGCCGGGGAGAAGATTTTGAGTGCTTGTACTGTTGGCATCAGGAGATGAGGAAAGACTTGGAAGGAAGTTATGAACAAAACTGGAAGCAAAACTGTATACAGAGGAGTTGTGAATCCAGTCCTAAGAAGAAATCAAAAGCAGTCCATACACAAGGACCCACCTGACACTGTGTTTATACACACATGGAGTAGTTGATATATTGGCTGCTTAGGTACAGAAAAGGAGAGGAGCAAGGGGGGTGGAAATGGTTCTTCCTGAGTTAAGGTATTTTCAGTTGCCGATAATAAACATGATTATTAAATTTACTGTCAATGGCAAAGCCTATAGGAGCAGACCATCTAAATATGTTTGTGTATTATTGTGTTTCTAGCTTTTTTGCTAAAAGCTGGTTTGGTCTTAGGAACCTCAGACGGTCAAACTCACTATTTTCCTCTTCTTGAACCTGTAAGTTTGGCTTAAAACATAATGATATTTTAAAAAAAAACCAACAAACGTTTATTGCTTTTTATTTGCCTCCTAGTTTTTGAGCCTGTATGTCCAACTAGATGTTGAGAAACATATTCATTAAATAAAAGCTGGGGAAAAAAAAATCTTACTTGGGCTTACGAATTCAGGAACCAGAGAAGCAGCTGCATGGCTTGGAATGTATCATCATTTAACATAAAGATTTGATGAAGTTGATCAATTGCATATACTTCAAGGAGTCCCAATGAATTCTTAGTTTTGATTTGCATTATGTGTCTACTGTTCATATTGAAAGTTTAACACTTTTTCAAAGCTGTGCTGCTCTAAAGCCTCAGTGGTCATTCATAACTAACTAGAACCTCTTAAAAAATAGGCCGTTTTAGTTCAAGAAATGAGACATTTTTGAAAACTGCTCTTTATCTGAAACTCTAGTTGTGACGTTAAGTGCTATGATGAGCTGTAATATTATCCTGCTGTTGTTGCAAGGAGTCTGCACTCTTATAACTTTAGTTATAACTAAAATCAAGAAGTAAAGTGTTCCTTTCAAAGTTTGCTGACCTCTCTTGAATATGATCAGATGTGTTCCCTCAGATCAGGACTAGCTGACCAGTTGGCTAACTCCTTTACTCTTCTTGTCCTGTTACACTTATTTTAACTCCAATATGTGACATATCTTTGCTGAAAGGCTGGGTGATCATTCTGAAGTATGCCACCAACTCCTTCTCGTACAGGCAAGAGTCAAGCAGGAATGAAGTATGACAAATATCTTATTGCAGTAGCTCTGACAAAATCTTCATTGCTTGTATTTTCTTCAGTCTCTGCAACCTACTGTTAAGCACCAGTTGCATCACAACTGGCTTTTGAGTCAAGAGGAGAAGCAAAAAGCTCTGTGTTACTTCCTCTATTTTAATTCTGTTTGGAGAAATCTAGAGTGTGTTTGGTGAAGTGGTGTTTGGGGGCAGTAGTCAGCTAAAATATTGTGTGGAAGAGATCCAGTGTTGTTAGAGTACAGAAGAAAATATTTATGAAGCTTTAAGAGAAAGCTGTTAAATATGCCAATTTAGAAAGTAACACGATTCCTGTAAGTTATGTCAGTGTCTGATACCTGCTTGGTAGTATTTAGGCTGTGCTATCACTATATGGGGCAAGCAAGTAGCAGCAGATAGTTGGAGAAATGTTTGAAGGCATGCTGCTTCTTGTGGGTTAAATTCTGTCTCAAGGTAGGCAAGATCAACTTAAGGCTCATTTATTCATTTGACAATCTAATCTTCTGTAAGTGTTCTGCCTCTTCAGGGAGGATGCTTTTCGGTTAGTAAATATTTATCAATGCTAACGTCTTTTTAAAAGTGCATCCTTATCTTTATTGTTTAAAGATAACATTTACTGGCCTGGGGGAGAGGGACATGAGGGAACTGATTGTGTTCTTTTATTTCTCCCAAGACTCAAGCAGAAATTATTTATAATGTATTCCTAGCTCTTGCTGTTACAGAGAGAACTTTTGGCCTCTTAAAAAAGATATTTGGATTTGTAATTAAATTTGGTGCAGCTAAGATGTTCTCTCAAAGTTTGCAAAATAGTCCTTCCAGCACCTTGATGCAGATTATATAATATAGCTATTAAACATGGATTATCTTTTGAAGGAAAGGCAAAGATTAATGACTCAAACTAAAATGACGAATTAGATGTGTGTGATGAGATGCAGTCTTGTAGTTATGCAGGAAATGGAACCAGAGAAGGCAAAAACATTAAAATGAGATTAACAGAGCCCCATGCTTAAGTAAAAAAAATTAGCTACCCTTTCTGTATAGGGGGGAAAAAAAATGCTTGTTTTGCACATATTAAATAGGCACATAATGACTTTTTAGAAGGGTCTGGCTGGCAATTGCAGTCTCACTTATTTTGTAGTAAGCCAGTCTGCAACTTTGACAAAAGTCTTCCTGGGAGGAGAAGAGACTCTGCAAAGTCCATTTTGTAGAGTATTCCTGAGAATTTCCAGAAATTAGTGTGGATTCAAATAGGTTTTATTCATAAAGTTTATCTATACAGAACTAAAGTGGTTGCCAGATGTGGCCCGTGGAAGGAATTTATCCCCAGTTTGGTAATGACTTGTTGGCATTTTTTTGCTTTCCTATATAGAATAAGTTTCAGTCCACTTCCTGGGATCCCCTGGGTATTTTGTTCAGCAGATTTCTGTCGTTATGGGCAATGCAGGTAGGATGATCCTACCTGTGTGGCTGTGAGAGCTGGAGCCCGTTTGGGGGCTCTGCCGTGCCGCCTGTGGTGTTACAGGAGCAACAGCAGCTGCTCGTGTGAGGCAGCCGTTCAGGAGACAGGGCCCCAGCTTCTTTTTGTATGAACACAACCACGTCCTGGGTTTCAAACCTCAGGTGACCGGTGCTGGGAGAGGCTTCTGCTGTTGTGAGCATGTGTTTGCAGTCTCCTTGTGTGACAGGGCAGCAGACCAGCGCCAGACCACCCGTTGGCCTGCAAACTGAAATGCTGGCAGTGCATGATGCCAAGTGACATCTTTTTCAGACGTGGTTAGTATCCGATGCACCCGCAGACGTATAGAAATCTGGGCTCATGTTGGCACTCTTATGAAAGTTAACCTTCCCTAAAGATCTGTGCTGTTTTCTCCCTCTCTGTGAGCAATGTATTAGTGCTAATCCTTGTGTAACCCACCACTACAGAAGGTACTCCGTCTTAAATGTGATGTGTACAGTTTTCTGGTTGCATGCTCTGCTCAGATGAAAGGGTGCTGTGTTTTTTTGGTTTTGTTTGTTTAAGGAAGACTTACAGGAAGATAAGCAGTTCTTTTATCTTTGTTCTTATGTATAACTGATCTTTCTGGCAGGCTTATTTTGACTGGAAAAAGCTGCATTCATTTCTAAGGTGGTTGAAAAAGAGACCAATTAATGTAGTGTAAATTCATACTGTAGATACAAATTAAGATGCTTTAATCTTTAGATAAATCAGGTTGTAGATAGGGCTTCTGTGCTTATCTGTGTCACAGGAAGAGGTTACTATGATCAGCTGCCTGTCACCGCCCTTCTGTGGGTGCCTGTTAAAAGAGCGGCTCACATCAATACTCTCTAAAAATCCCTTTAAATGTGTAGGATTAAGCAGTTGAAATTAGTGGGCTGATTTAACTCATTAGTTTCTTGACTGAATTAGGTGAATCTGGGAGCACTTTCACAAGCAGTGTCTGCCAGCAGATTAGTTGTGTCCTATCTACTGGAAAATACTGCCGAGTAGATGAGTGTTACAAATCTCCCACTGAATTAGCTACATCTGGAAGAGGGTATCTGTCTGAAACCTTTTTTTTCTTCCCAATTCTGTTGGTAATTTTGACCTTTTAGATATATATTCACTTTCTTTCTTCAAAATGGGAGTCATGTGAATGAACACTTCCTTAAGTTGTCTTGAACTTGGTTACCTATGGTGGGCCTATTTCATAAGTAGTGTGTAATGGGGTGTTTTGTAAGTGGTATGATGAAGGAAGCACAGAAAGAAGGGTTTAAATATGTTAGGTCTGTTTAAGTCTGTGGTTAATGTTGGGAAATCTAGCAGGTGTAAATAAGAATTTAACGTTGTCTGCACTTGTTTTACCTCTGAGGCAAGATTCTCAAGCCAATAGAAGTTATCAAGCCTACCAAGTTCACCCATCCCCATAGTTGCTGATTGCACATAGAATATATCTGATTGGAGAATATTCTATACACTATACAGTGATTCAGTGACTAATTACTACTCGTTCCTTTCTTGCTAATTGTTTCATATTCATTTTCTGAATGTATTCCTAAAGTCAAAGTAATTGATTTCCGGAAGATGTCATTCAGTTTAGTTCCTTTTTCACTGTGCGTAGCCGGTGTATTATGAGAAAAGTTTGATTAGATGGCTGACTGCCTAGCGTCTCTCTGGGTAACTGCAGCGTTAAAATGGGATTAAAGTGCGTTCCAAGTTATTCATGTTTTAATGACCACTCATTTGACTTTCTACTGAAGGTGGGGAACGATTTTCTTCCCTACTGCTTCCTGGCAGAGGCCGAATGAATTCAGAAATATTGTACCTATCTGTTGTGCTGGGTGTCTCTGCCTCCCCACTTTTTTCAGTGACTTGTCCTTCTGTCCGCACAAAGTACTTTGCTTATTCAGACTGCTCAGAGGGTGCCTTTCCCTGCTTTTCTGCTCCATGTTCCACTCACCTACACATACACACAGACCATACTCAGCTATATATTTGTCTGGAGTAAAATAGGTCTTAACATTGCCTGAACACCACTTAAAGGGAAATTCTAAACAGTATCTGGAATTAATCATGTTTTGCTAGTGTAGATATGTTTTCTGCATGGCTCTAACAGCAAAATCAAGCTTTGAGCATTTCAGAAATTGAGATTACTGGGACAATTTAGAGGCAATGTAGACATAGGCTTTGTGATGGTATTTTGTCAAAAATGCTGTTTTTTTTTTTCAGCAGTAAAATAGTATTCAAACATTAGTGGTGGGCTTACTCTTCAAATAGAGTGTAGGCTCTTCCTGTTCAAATGCTTCCTTCTTGCACTACCCCCATGTCCCATGTATGGTGATGACATTACCATATATTTTAGTCCTGCATATATAAAAGCTGCAGTGGTAATAAAGATAAACCTTCAAATATTTTTGTTTAACTTGTTGGCCCAGAGTTAAATGATGTGGGATAGTACTGGGATGTTTGGAGACTATGTTGTTTAGTAAATCAGTATTTTTTTCAACTGAGGATTGAGACCTATTTTAGGGTTGTGGAAAGATCAGCAGTTCAGTTCCACTAAGATGTGGGAGTGAGGAAATACTTGCAGACAGTAATTACAGCCTGGTTTTATTCCCCTGCTGAGGACAAATGGAGGTGCTGATGCCTGGGGATGAGGAGGGATGGAGGGAATGGCAGGAAGACAGATGAGGCAAAAGGGGTTGCGTTTTAAAAATGTTTGAAAAACACTGTCATAAGTGGTTAGAGAAATTTTAATGTTAGCTTGTGATAGAGAAAAACCAGCATGGAATAGCTCAGTGATTGATGACTCACTCAAGATTCAGTTAGAAAAAAAAATAATCTTTAAATAAACTGTATAGCACTTGAGATGCTCTGATACTGAACTACTTCAGGTACAGAGAAAATACTGTGCAGGTTCCAGTTTGGGATGAGACTGCTCTGAAAACTTGGTCACTGTTGGCAGTTTGTTTCTGGCCAAAGCCGACTGGTCCATATCATCGTATTGTTCATATATTCTCATTCCAGAATTTTGTATGTAGCCAGAAGGGTGCTTAGCTTTTCTGTTTGAGAGTAATGCATTGGCCATCTGCACTCTCTGCTCCTGCAGGCTGAATACAGCTTTTGCCTAATGGTTTCCTCTCAAGAAGAACTTAATAAAATCTGCAATAGATGAAACAGTGACTCACCGTCTCACAGTTTAGCACATACTGTGCTTATCTCACAAACAATAGGATGCCTAGATCTGGTTTAGGATTTGGCTCAATATGACTATCATCCGTTATTTTTAATACAGAGCTCCTGTTGCCTACAGTGGGACTTGTCCTTACAGAATGATGGCAGAACATGTATAATACTCTGAAACATCCTTAAAAATACCTACATGCTGTGTGCTTTGTTTCATATTAAGTGTTTGCTTCTGCAGAGGGCACTGGACCTACTCCAGCAAAGTACTCACACATGGACTTAATTGTAGGCACACAAATAGCTTCTGTTCATGTAATATGGCTTGGCACAAATCCAAAAAGAAGTACCTGCCCACAGAGGGACTATGTTGGAGCTACTGAGGGCTATTGAAGTCAATAGGAATGTGTTAGTGTGCTTAATGGTAAACAAATGGGTAAGTGCTGGCTTAGTCCACAGTGTTTGACATCTTCAGAATAGATTTTTCTCTTGCTCACTGAACCCTCTCTCCTTTCCCCCAAGACAATGGTTCTCTGGTTTTCCATCACCTGTGTTGAAGTTCAGCGTGCTGTCGTCACGTGGCCATTGATTTGAGATCCGTAAAGACAGCCTCAGTTGTTGTAGCAATGCCATCCTAATCATCCAAGTTATGACTGCTGGGTTTTTTTTCAGTTTTAGCACTCAACTTTAACCTCTTTAATGGGGAGATGCCTTATAGTAAATATACTTGTATGAGCATGTGCATTTTCTGAGGTCTAGTGAATATGCATTGGGTTAAAAAATCTCAGTTCTGTGGCTGGCTTTCCTTCTGACCTTGTATCTATGAACCTAAGACAAGAGAGCTCAGCTACTTTGTGGATCAGTGCTTTCTGCGGTACAATGAGGAATATGGAACATTCCTTCTGAGTAGTATAGTCCTGTTTGCCCAGCTGTCTCTACTGGTAAGCTGTAATACCTTTGTTGGACAATAATTGTCAAGCCCAGCTGTCTTATGGATGAGACTGAATGGGGTGATTTTAAGTGGCTCTCTATTTAAGTGGAGTGTTATAAAATATTCACAGAAAAACACAAAGTCTTCAGGTCTTTAAGCAGGAAGGACAGGAGGAAAGGTAATTTTACCAGGCATATATGAACTCTGAAGATTCTGAATGGCTTATTATAGGTTCTGTTTAAAAACAAAACAAAACAAAACAAACAACTGATAAAGTGTTAAAAGTGTATCTGGATGCATTCACATAATTTCCAAAGTCTGCCCTGGTTTCAGGGATAGTAATCTCTAAACATCTCTTGTAGCAACAGGTAGAGCTGGGAAATTGGTATGGAGAATGCTTTGAATACAGATCTCTACTCATAGTTAATAATTCAACATAAATTTAGCATCTGGTATATTGGGGTTTTTGTTGGTTTTGTTGCTGATCTATGCCTTACAGACAAGTTCTGAGCTATACCTTATTGTAGACAAAGAATAAGAGAAAATTCCCATTAAAAAGGATTACAAACTAAGTAGAAAAGATGGGTAAAATTATGGGAAAATGAAAGTATCTCTATTTTACGGGTGAAGTTATGAAGCTTGGAAAGCTTGTTTAGAAATACACAGAATGCCAGTGGTCCTACTGAGAAATGAATCAAGCTTATCCTACATGTTGTGGAACCAGGTCATGATATATTTCCAGATCCCTTCAGAAAGCCAAACTAAAGCTTTTTGCTACAGGATATAATCTGTTTCCTGTCTGACGTAGTGGTGATATTAAAGCTCATTAGAATTAATCATCAGTTTAAATTGCTTCACCACTTAATCCCGGAGAGTGTCGCCACCAGGATGCGTGCTTTTGAATCTCATGTTTTCTTTCTGTGACTTTCAGAGAGGTCCCCTCAAGGTTTATTGTCAGAAAGGCTAAACAATTCCTGTAGTGCATCATGAAATCTAATCTGCAATGTTGCTAAACTTTGTGTGAATGCTCTTTTCAGAACCTCTTCACGAAAACTCATTGAGGGTATTCCAGCTTCAGGAATGTGTAACAGAGAAGGGGCAGGTGGCAGTTTGCCGTAGCAGCTTTGTCACATGCCTGGTTCTGAAGGATGCACTGTTTTGGTGTTTGAAGGTGTTCCTGACTCTGCTGAATTCTCTCATAGTTTGCTGATGACTCAGGCCTTGTAGTGGAGGTGGCTTTTACCTGCCTTGGGCAAAATTGGAGTTCACTCTTCCAGCATAAATTGCTTATGTTTTTTTTTTTAATGGGAGGGTTTCCTGTTTGCTTTTTTTTAAACTTAAAAAAAACCCCTTCAAATCACATTGTAGGTCTAAATAGTTGCTGTAACATGTAAATGCTGATCCATATCTCATTAATGTTTGTGTGCAATTCCTGCAATTGCAGTTCTCACGGTAGCAGATTTAAGCACAGGACTGGGAAGGCAGTCTGGAATTGGTCTGAAAATTTTTGAATTTTTTGATGTGGAGCCTCACAGAGTGGGTTTCTGGGTCTATGACTACTAATACAAATAATGCATTAATTAATTTCTTGGAGAGACATAATGATCTCGATGTCTCAACAGGGATCAGTTTTCCATGGACACTGCTTATTAGTCCCACAGTTCATTATATACCATATACTGTCTTTCACTTCAATTACAGCAGTGGTCAATGGATGACAGTGATTCCCACAACACTTACAATTTTATTTTTTTTTTGTGAAGACTTTATTAGTGTATACATCTTTTGCGGATGTTGTGCCATTTTATGACCAGAGTGCAACTGTAAGACATCACTGGGGCTGGCTTCTAATCTGCCTGTTCTGTGTTTGTGCTAATCTCAAGGTAGAGCTGAGGTTAGCTGGCTGTCCATGGAAACATTTTATTTTAAAGCTGATTTTTTTTTTTTTTTTTAAGAAAAATATAATTAAACTATTATTTCAAAATAAAAGTCAGATTTCTGGAGTATCACAAAGAGAATACTTTGGTTGAGGGTCAGTGTTAAAGTTCACTAGAAGGTAGATTTGGTTTGCAGTCCTGTTTGTCCCATGCCAGAAGGTCCCATAATCTTAGTTATTGTCAGTGCAATGTTTGTGTTTCTGCTTCATCAACCGGTCTAGTAAATGATTCTGTACGGTTTTAAGATTGGAATAATTAACAGATCCATGTGAAACACAGCCTTACATAACTGAGGGCATAGTAACTTATGTCAAGTCAAGGAGCCTGAAGGATAAGCAATGAGTGTCTATGGGGATAGCAACTCTCAAACTGGAGGTGCAGCTGAAGGGATCCTACTACGACAGCACAGCCACAGAGCCCGTCAGCTACGATGGGGTGACTGCCTGCCTGTTTGCATACTCTTACTGTGCAGTAAATGCAGGTGTTTTACTAAAGACAAGTGGGCTGGCTTGTAGGTGGGTGTTCTGATTTGGATTAGTTTAAATCTGAATTAGGCTTCCAGGATCTACAAGTGTAACAGTCTCTTGAGTTTAAATGCTTTAGGAATTTAATTGATTTGTCCAAGACCACATCTCTCAGTCCAAACTTGGATCTTAGGTATATTTCTCATTTCAAGCTCAATAAGGACTTTCTTTATACACAGTTTATAACTGGTGGGATAAGTTCACTGTGTCACATGCTATGCTTTGTACTCTGGCACAGGGAATGCAAAATTCTGGATCTGTCCCTTCCATGGCTTATGTAGAATTTTAGTATACGTTAGTTTGTTTGAAGGAGTAATATGTGAACTGAAGCTATAAAAAAATTGAAAAAGAGTTATTTTCACAACTGCGGGAAGTAGAGATGAGAGCAATGTCTTACTGCCTATATTCTTTTCCAATGTCTTTTTTTAATTATTAATGGATTCTAGAAGTAAAATACATAATTTTAGTGCACAATAAACAACCTAATTATGTTCCTTTATATAAATATTGTGAGAGTTTTTCTTATACTTGCTAAATTTCTCAAGAACAACAACAGACAATTATGATCAAACATATTCCTTAGACTGAATGATTGTTCTGGTTTGTTTTTCAGGAGGGTTTCTGTTGTGTACATGCACCCATCTCTAAAATCCTGAAGTTGTGGCAGAGTCATCAGAGATGTTGCAAGTGTTCTGATTCCTCAACACACTCCTAATTCAGATAAAGCAGTTGTAGACGCTGTAAGATCACACTGAGTTTAATGAAAGCTTAAGTTTTGGCCCATGGTGTATTTGTGGTTCAAATCGACAATGCTTTTAATGTATAAAGTTACCTCCTGGTTTGAGGTAAAACAGAACCAATTTTCTGTTCAGTAATTTTACTTTGCAGCTAAGTCTCTCCTAACTAACTGAACTCTCTGAAATTAAAAGCATATTTTTAAGACTGTAGTCAACTTCCAGAGACTGATAAGACCTGATTATTTATAATTTATGCCAGGGAATGGTATGCAGAGAGGCTCTTGCTTATACTTATTGCTATAACACCCAAGGTCAGCTCACTTTGTTATTTGTCCTGTTGGAGGGTCAGAAGCAGAAAAGTGTAGAGGGTTTGCACCTGCGGGGAGGAGCGGACAGGACAGGTCACCCAAACCCAACCAACAGGGTATTCCATCCTGCCTGCATCATGCTCAGTATANCTTGTCTGCCTTCGATCCCGATCCATGTGTTTCTCAATCCAGACCCAGAATCCAGTTCCTGTCTGTCACTGAGTCCAGTCTGGAGCTTTCCCCGTGCCTGGCGGTGACGTGATCGTCATCCTGGGAGCTCAATACGGTTTTGTATGTATCATATATATTTCATTATTTGCTTTTTATTATTTTATTAATATTTCATTAAAGTAGTTTAGTTTCTTCCAAACTCATAAGTCTCTTTTCTGTCTCTCCCTCCTCTCCTTGGAGAGAGAGGTGGGGTAGAGCATCTGTTGTTCGTTTCAGTGGCCAGTCCGGCCCAAACCATGACAAGTAGCTATGGGAGATTCCTTAAATCTTGCTAGCGCTTTAATACCTGAATAGTTTGCTGTATCTTAATGTATGCCCCAGTCCAGAAAAGCACTTAAACTGGTTTAAAACTTCAAGCAATCAAGTAGTCTGGTGAGGTTTGTCATGCTCTTGATTTCATGTGTAATTAAGAGGAAATGAGCCCTAGGTTGGGTTCTTTGAAAACGTTCTTTAAAGAGAACGATAACCTGAGTTAACAGAAAAATAATAAATGTTGTTGTGACAATAATTCAGCAGTGTACGTGCAAAAAATAGCTGTGAAGCATTGTGGAGTGCTGTGTCTTGCATCTGATGTTTTAAAAGCAAGAGACAAATACTCAAAATCTCTTGCGGTGGATAGGATGGAAGTAAAAGAAAATCCTTCAGATTTTTTCCAGTGATTTTCCAATGTTTGGTAAAAGGAGGAGCTGGGGGACAAAGGGGAGAGGGAGTCTTATTTGAAGGTACTCAGCTTTGGTTTGTCTTTTTCCACATGTTGACTGGAATGAGATACCTTAGACAGTGCTTCTGTATGCCACCTGAAATCTCAAATGCCCAAAAGGCTTTCTTTCCCCACCTTTAAATACAAACTCTGACTTGATGTCTTTCATTCACAAAGACAGACAAAAATAGCTAAAGGGCAGTGATCTTGCTTTGGGTGATATACAGGGAGGTATTGAGGAGGTATTCTAGTTGTCCTTCCTGAATGCTTTTAGATATCTTTGTGCAAAACCCACAAAAAGAATACTGTATATGTGAAGATTGTATCTTTTGAGTGTTTCTCAGCTCTCTCCTCCGATTGTGTAATGAAAACGGGGAAAAAAAGAAGTGTTTGCCTAGGAAGTGTTTAGTGAGCAGGTTCTGATTCATCTGGTAATGGTGGTGGGGTTTTTTTCCTCTCCTTTGAAGTGCTGCTGCTCTGCGCTTGACAAGCAGCAATTGAATTATCCTGCTCTGTGATTTTAAAATGTTTTAGTGCCTATAAAGAAGAATGTTGCTCTGCTTTTCCAGAATGTTGTATCTGCACAAAGATGCAACCGTATTATCTTGGAGCCTGAGACAAATGGAAAGGTTGTGTCAAAGAACTGAGGGAAAGCATTTGTAAAGGGACCTGCTCTTGCCATCTTGGATTTGGTCGATATATCATTCTGTTACAAAACCTGAAAGAGACTTCCTGCCCCTTCAAATATTAATTTTATTTTCAATTTATAAATATGGTTCTTTTTTCAGAGCTAATGGCTTCTATCCACCAAATTTTGGATGGTCTTTTAAATAAAAATAAAACACATTCTTTTAAATTGTCTTGTTAAGGCACGATTTTTTTGCTTACATTGAGCAGATTGATTAGAGTAAGAAATCATTTCAATCTGAGGGTCAACCTCAGTATCAGGTTTTCAGAACTATGAAAAACTAGACAGTGGAAGAAAATAAATTGGTGAATATTGCAAGGAAACACTAGTTTTTCTGGTTTCCGAATATAGACCAATTAATGTGATATTATGCATGTAGACTCCATTTTGATTCATGATCAAGTTCCATCACTGAAATAGTCTGAGATGTTATGACTTATTAGCACTTACCCACCTATATTTTTGATATATCAAAATCATACAGGCTAACCAGAGAAAAGGCTGTGAATTTCAAAACAACTGCACAGTGGGGGGAGAAAAGAATATTCTCTGCCTTTATAATTTTCCAAGAGTTTCTTTTCTTCCCCCCTGCTGTTAATTTCCAGCACCATCCAATAGTAACAGCCTTTCTCATAAGAAAAAATATTAATTAGAATCAATGATCTCCTCAATTAAATTGTCAGATTACTTGGAACAAGTATCTCAGAGTAAAAGAGAAAAGCTAATTAATACAATAAATTGTTTTAATTTCTATCTCTTAAACAGATCACCGTATTGTTACCATTGTGACTAACGTGTGAATTATTAGAAAACCATTGTTTGAAACCTATAAAGCAAGCTAAATGAGCTCACTAAGAGACTTTATACTGAACCCATAACTGAAGATTCATACTGTACGTTCTAGGGATGAATGGTTTTCTGTGGGAGTGCAAGAAGCCCGGCCTCTTATGCAGTGCCTCTTAGTGGACATTTTCAATCGTTTTAACCTGGCATCCATTTTGCATGTGCAGGAACTCCATTTACACGAATTTGTGCGTACAATTAACCAAGCAAATGTGCCTGCAGTCCTAAGCGTTGTTTGCACTGGCAGAAGTTGATGTGTGCAAACATTTTGATCTGTGCTGAACTAGAAACCACCCTTTATTTTTCTGCTTTTGATTTCCTGCCTGGCTTGACAAACTTTCCTCAGCCAGCCAAAATTTCTGTAATAGGTGAGAACATCCTGGATACGGCATGTAACAGATTTTTGCCTTTGGGGCGTGTAACATTAACCTTCCTCTGCCTTTCAGATGAGTTAGGACACTGTCCTGCTTTAATTGGGCCAGATGTTTCAAAGTAGCAATAGAGACTCTGCCTAAACATCATGATTTAGATGACAAAGCAGTCCTAGCTTCTGTACTTCTGTGCTGCCAAGTCAATTAAGAGATGCTACTCTTCCATCATGGCATCCTGTAATCTGTAGCCAAGTAAAAGAATGACTACAACTAGGAAAAGAAAAGGTTTGTGAGTTTTGAGCTTGGGGATTTTCTTTAAGGGGAGAAGGGGATGGGAGGTTGTTTGTATTAAGGCAGAAGCATGTCCAGACTGTGGGGGAAGAGCCTTGGACAGTTGCCAAATATCTGGTTCAGGTTTATAAAATAGGAGACCACTTTTTTTTTAATTTATTTTTATTTTTAGGAAAGAGAAGCTAGAGAAGCAAATTGCTCCTACCACGTATTCAACATCAAAATCTCTTAGCAATACTGGACGAAAGTATTTTGGTCTAACTGTTAATTGAAATTATTTATCTACTTCAGACCTTGTAAATCAGGAGAAGGACATTTATATTAGTCACATAGAATTAAAGAACATTCTTTAATTTATATGCAGCTTCTGTTGATTTTGGTAGGATAGCATTATTTCTTGAAGTAAGTTCATGATAAATACCTTTTTTTTTTCCCCTGAGTAAGCCTTCTGCTCTGTCCAGATAGTATCTACTGGTTTTGGGCAGCATTTCATTCAGGTTCTACTAATCCATTTTTGTCCCAGATGTTGAAAGAGCTTCATCATCCAGGCTTCATGAAAGAAACACATAAGTGAATATCCTCTAGAAACTGAGAACAATGTGATGATTAATTTCTCCCAATCTCTTGATAAAGGTTTGGTATTCTCCCTGTTTTTTTTCCTTTTTTTCTTTTGTGATATAAATTTACCCAGGAGTTAAAAAAGGTATGGATGTTTCTTGCTTTCCATTTTTGAAGTTCTCTAAAGAAAGGGTGAAGATGTTTATATGTTTATATAGTCCTTGCATAACCATAGGTAGTATAATTATAACTAGAATCCCCCAAACACCTGGGGCTTAAAAAAAAATCTGGGAAGGAGCACCAAGCCCAGGTACAGACGTAGACTTTCTGTGTGCAAAGTAATTTTGCAGAATTCCACTGGGGTAGGAAAGGTGCTGCACATAGCTGCCCCATCAATACTGCATTTAGGTTCTGCTCTGAGACCTCTTCCTTTCCCTTATGTTTTTGTGGTATAATAGTATAAATTAAAAACAGAATCTGCTAACCCCATCCAAAATGCCCTCTTTGCTAGCCAAAGCAGCCAAGACCAGGAGGAAAGAGAACGGAGCATATCCGTATTTTATCTTCTGATACATTAGTTTCTCCACGTCTATAGTGAATCCCAAGCTGGAGCTAGAGAAATTGATGGGGTTTTTTGGACATCTAAAACAACCAGTAAGTGTGAAATTATACAGCAACTGCATTTCCCATCGTATCTGAAAGTGCTTCCCCTAAGGTAGGACTACACTGACCTATGGCCACTGTGTTCTGTACATTCTCTGGTGGTGGAGAAAAAGAAATGGAACTTCAAAAGCTGGGAATGCCAGTGTGAGGGGTGTGTACAGTCCACTCCGTATGTAAAATCGAAAAGTTGTACTTGTATAATACTATTTTTTTAAATTCCATATTACTGTATCCTGCCTTTCAAAGTAAGTAGCTGAATCACTGGGGGGAAACAAATCAGATGCTCCATCACGCTACAGCTGTGTGTCAGTGGTAATGTCAACTCATCATTTATTGCAATTTGGTTTTGCCTTACTGATGGAATTGTGGACATGATTCAAAGGCAGCTATTATGGATAATTTTTATCATTTGCTTATTTTAGCAGCTTCTCTTTCAAAATTTGCAGCACAACAGTAAACTTTCAGTTATGCTGACTTAATTGCATGAAAAATAACAATTACGTTATTAACTGACTAATCACAGGTATGAGCATGATGATTCATATCACTAATCCAGGCTGTATCACACACATTTTGTATCACTGAGGTGCTTAGAGGGTGATCATTCTGATTTCACCAAAACACTCAGTGGGTTTCAGACTTAGGTTTCTAATTTTCCTAGGTAGCACACCTGGACGGCAAAATGGACAAAGGCCACGACTGAAGGAAGAGGCAGAGTTATTCTTTGGCATTTCTGGTCAGGTAGTTGAGAGATAAGGCCAGCAGATGGAGTTTAGTGCAACTGCCACAAGCTACAACCTCTGTTAGAAATGCTTTTGGACTGCTACGATATAGCAGCAATACCTTCATTAATGATTGAACTGGAACACTTAAAGACTCCACCTGTAACTACTGGTTGCATAAAATGGAGTATTAGAAACTAAAGTAAATGCTTAGAAAGCCAAATCCTGAACACAGCCTGCCTGGCTTTTGAAATGAAAAGGAATTCAGGGTGCTTAGCATGTGTTTACTGCCTTAGCTTTCTGAATGATGGCATCATGACAGCGAGGTAACTCAGATGGAAGCAAAATCTTAGCTGGCCAAATTCGCTGTCATTTTATAATTTTTTTGAAAGTTTGTGTAAACTTCAACTAGTAATTGAACTTTTGGTAGTATTTCATGCTGAAGTTGCCCTGAGATAAAAAAATTGTAAAGCGGGAGATGAGAAAAGTAGTGTCCATTTGCTTTAAGTTAGTGTTTTCACACTACCTGTCAGCCCAACACAAAGGCATTTTTTCTCCTGTGTACAAAACGAAATACTTTGTTAATGTAGGTTTCAATAAGAATAATGGCTGTATTTGTTAAAAAAGATTGATTTTTTAAAGTTTTCTTTTTTTTTAAGATTTAAGTAAAAACCAAAAGCAATGAAAAGGATGCTTTGATCTTCTAAACTGCGCTAATGCTGCTCAGCATCTAACATAAAATGCAAAGGTAATCCAAAGCACATATTTAGGGCTTATTTGGTCTTTCCATTTTGGTCTGCATTTTGTGAATGCTAAGCATGTAAGTCTTACATGCACGGACAACCTTCATCTCATAAAATTGCATTATTTTGGACAGTCCTTTTTGATACCACCAACATTCTTCCTGATGGACTGTGGTATTGTCAGAAGAATAACATTTTCAGTTCTGTTTTGTTTGCTAAGTACAGATTTATGCATTCAGAATGGCAATTCAGTGCAGAATCAAAATATCCAGGAGTACCTGCTTCAGCAATATCAATGCTCAGTTTCTAAGATATTTCCCACCAAACACCCTATTTTTACTGATTATTGGTTTATTGAACTTTCACCTGCTTAGTCTAAACTCGAGTTTGCTTTGGAAAGTTCCATAACAAACATTCAGCTAGATCCACGACTTACAGCCTAAGAATGCTGTAAGTAGGAGTACAGCAGAGGAAATGTGTATTTTCTGCTATTCAGAAAATGTTGGCACTTTTTTGTGTTACGTAAGTCTAAAGCATCAAGCTCAGCAGGAGGCATGAGTATGAGTAATCTGCGCTTTGCCTTGTTTGAAGCAATTGGTTTTGAAATAACAAAGCTATGCAAACTTGAAAATACCCGTTTGTGGGAGCCTGGCAATATGTTCTTTTCCTTGACATCAGAGAGAGAAACAAGCACAGAAATGCTGTTAACTTTTCTTAAGTGCTGAAGTGGTGGTGAGGAGTTGAAGTCTCTTTCTTTATGGGATTATTGACCATTTTAAGTTATACAAACTCCTCTTCCATACTGTGTGCTTACAATAATGTGATAATTGATGGGAAATGTAATATTTAAGTAATTTATTATGATACATCCCTAAGCACTGGTTGATGCACACATTCTTTATCACTTTTTCTGGAACATACTTTAAGATTCCTTATGGACATTGCTTTACGTACTTTAATAAAGAGCAGATCAACTCCTATTAGAAAAACTGGAATGTATGTTTAGAAGTTAGACCAACCCATTTGATTTGTCTGTTCATAATTTTGTCAAAATTCAAAACCTGATTGTCTTGATCAATAAAGAAGGTTTCCCTGCCTGTTCATCAGGGTGTTTTCCCAATATACTATAAATTTATGCATGAGAAAAACTGCTCCAAAGCTAGAGAATGATATGATGATGTAAGAAGTAGTACAGGCAGTGTGTTTCTCAGCATGAGTTTGGGATGGCTTCACAAGCGGGTGTGCTGAAAGCATGTTAATGTGGTTAGAAGTTATGTATCTGTTAAGCACCTGGATTCATGTAATAATTCTTTCATTGAAAACTGCTGTGAATTCAGTGAAGCAAGACCTCGTAAGGAGAGATTATGTCTTTCTTGTTCAGTAAAAGGTGAAAGATGTCCCTCTTAAGTGTTACTGAATGTTGGTAGGAAAGAAGAAAATAAAAGTAGGTCACTGGGTGGTCTATAGCATCTCATCACATATAATTGCCTTTTATTCATTTTGCTGGTAATCTTTGAAAAATCTGCTGAGCCATCATAGGAACTGCAGGATAAGCCCAAAAGATTGGTATACTGTTGTGGACATGCAGATATTTCCTCTTCACTGGGTTGCATTTAGCCATGGAATAACTCTGGAAAATTTTGCTGAGCATTGACCAGACATCATTATGGAAGTTATTTCCTTTCATTGGTAAATATTTAAATTATAAAGTTATTACTAAGCAATACCTATTAATACTATCCTATGCAAGTAGATTTTCTTTTTCCTGTTTACTTTCATTTAAAAGTTGCCACCTGGATCTCTTGGGTACGGTGAACTCATGTATTTTGAAGTTGTGATAAGGCACTTGCTGAAGATCTTTATGTTATTGTCAATATATATTAGTGCTGAGAACAAGACATCTGTTTGTATTAGCTAAAATTGCATCTAACAGACCACAGGGCAAGAGGCAAAAACAATGCTGAGAGATAAACAATTACATAATATTGTTTGGCCAATCTCAGGCCCATCGTGTATCTTTAACAAGATATAGAATCATGGATCTTTTCAGTTTTTGTTGCTGTCATTCCTAAACGTGTTCGTTCTGCTGGAAATTTGTCTTCCTAAGACAGATTCTCTGCTACTGTTAACAGTGCCATATTGATTGGCCACTGCCTGGATGTTGTTCTTTCAAGTGCCTTCTAGGGCTTATATTTCTAGAAGTTAAAACCTATGGAACTGGATTAGTGAGAATGAGTGTGGAATACACAAAATGTGAACTTCAATATCATAAAAACCAAATAGAAAATAATGAAGACTCACTGCAAATGATTCTGTTTCTGCAGTGAAACCAGAGGAGAAGCTCCTTGTACTTTTTATGAGACTTGGTTTCTAATTTTTTTTTTCTTCTGACTTCCATATCTCTGAATACAGAGAAATCTGGGTTCTTACTACAGACACATAAAAATGTCTCCTTGGTTAAATGTAATGCCCCATGCATTAGTGTTCTTTTCCAGCAATGTGCAGAACCAAATCTATTGAAGATGAGTAGAGGTAGTCTTGCAGGCAAATTGCCCTAACATTTTTTTTTTTCCCTGTATTATCTTTTGAGGTTGCCTTCTGCTTTGTACCAAAATTTTGAATAACACAAACTAATTTTTATGGAAACATGAAGTAAGGCATAAAAACCACTACTGAGACTGGAATTTGCAACACAGTTTAGGAGCTTCAGCTAACATTACTACAATAACAGTGTTAAGCAACTTCGTGTCGCTACTGCTGCTTCCACCGTGATCCACAGAAATTGAATTGGGACACAAGCACTCTAGCAGCATGTCTGCACTGTGAACAATCGCCTATCTAGGCAAATCTGACTGCAAAAGAAGATGAATGATGCCCGGTAAAATGGGAAACTCAGTAATTCACAGAATAACCCAGTCAGAATAACTAAAAAACAGAAAACCCTAAGGCAAAGCAAAAACATGAAAGATGAACAAAGATGTTTAGGGTAGAAACTAGGAAAAGTATAGCTGCAATTTTGATGATTCATCCCCAGACTCTAGTACCAGGTATGATTGATTAATGCATATTGTACTAGGTGCAGATTAAAGCCAGTAGGGAAAAAAATACCACATGAGAATAAGTCTTAATCATGTTTTCAAGATAATCCGAAGCCTCATAGCAAAGCCAGCAAGTCCTCCAGGTGTAGCATGTAGTGTAACTAGATCAAAAGATAAAACTTGTTTGCTTGCCAAGCAAAAGATACACCCTGTAACTACTCTTGAACATGGATCATTTCCTCTGTGGTACTCACTTCAAAGACCTCTGAGGATTGTGGTGGTGCGTGTGCTCTCTCCTCTGTTCACAATAGATGGAATTATCTTTGTCTACTAGTGAGTATCCAATTAGTATTTTGCAGTTGTTTGTGCAGTGGCTGTGCTAGAATGATGAAATGTCCGTTGGTTATTTACATAGAAAGAAAATCACGGTACCATTTTTTCACTTATGCAAAGCACAAGGAAGTGCTATAAAGAAAATAATTACAGCTTTATTTTTGGAAGCTGTATTTAGGTGCTGTCCTAAGGGTGGCAATATACCATAATACTTACGAATTAAAAATCTTACTGGAAGAGATTCAGTGGCTGTTAAAAAGAAGAAATGCTTTTTCCTTTTCACATGATCTCCTTATGCGTTCCATTTGAACACGGCTGATTATGTGAAACAGAGTGGTCTTGGTGCATTGCAGTGCAGTTCCAGAGATTTATTGAATACAACAATAATTTTTTTTTAAAATACTATTAAATTTATTTATTTCAGTGATATCCTAAAAGGGAAAAATGGCATTTTCTCCCTTAGCTTCATGTTCCCTCTAAAAATACACATTCAGGACAAAAATTACACGAAAGTAGGGCATTTCTAGTTTGGTCTGCTAAATCTGAAGGCCATGAAGACTTCTAAAGTAGGTTACTAATAGAAATTAGCATTAGTGATATTTATTGAGAGTAAAGACAAGCCATTTCTGAACCCTCTGAAAGTTGAACCTTAGGTGTTCAAAAAAGATCAGTGTTACTCCATTTAAACTCCAGGAGAAAATGACACTCCAACACTAATTTGTGCTCAAGTTGAGGGCTCTGCCTGTGTGGATTCTCACACAAAACTGTATTTCATTCTAATCTTGTTAATACTAAATGAGTGTTGATGGGGTAGGACAGAGGCCCTGGGAACACTTATTAGTATGCAACAAGCTTTGTATACTCTTCTAGTGGTCAGGTTGTCTAAAGAACTGGAGTCAAGCTGGAAAATTGAATATTTTTTGAGGGATTTCTTGCTACCTGTTGCTTGCAAGAAGCTGAAAGACAGATTGGATAAAAGCTTTCTGTAATATAAACAAAACTAGCTGAAACTTGAATATTTGAGGCTTTTGATTCTGAATCCTTACATTCCTACACCATCCACTCTTTAAGGCACAAAGTGGCTGGAATGAGTGTGCATGCAGTCCTATGGTATTTGTACTACCCGTGGTTTCTTCCCTAATTACTTTTGATATTTTTTTTTTTTCTATCCTTTGTACATTACTTTAAGCTTTTTTGTGAAAGAGTAACCATTCAGATTTCATTCTTAATGCATCTTGGAAAGAATTTAAGTACCTTTCCATGAAAATCCTCCATGAAAAAACATCTAAGGGTTTGTCTTGTTACTTTTCATTCCAACAAAAAAACCACAACCAAAACCAAAGAAAGTATTTGGTCTTCTCCTTACATGTTTTTTTGGAAGACATGTCAAGTCTTAGGACAGAAAACGTCATTTAAGAAGTAGTGAAAACAAATCTCTAAATGTTTCTCCATTCTTATATGATGTGGTTTACACACTTTGAAATCGTTTTATCATCTATTGAAATAATTCATGATTCATTAATATGGTTAGTGTGACTCAAATCTAGTTAGCACTTATCATATTCTGCCCTGTCGCCCAGTTCTTTTAGAGACAGGAAAAAAAAAAGTTGCCATATTTGAACAGGTGATCTTGAAGAGCAAATGGCTTAAGAGTTAAATGTATTAATCCCCTGTTGTCAGATCACCTGAGTTATAATTGAATTTCAAGTATAAGTTGAGACTTCATTAGGAAAGCTTCCTGAAAAGCTATTTATATAGGCAATGTAAAATTAATGCCTTTTATGATACAGTCGTCTTTTTCCCCCATGTTTCTGTTGCATATGCAGGTATTCCTTGACTGTGGACATAGACAGTGTACATTAAAAATTAACTCATTTTTTTGGCACAAGATCCCAAGTGTCAGTTATCTAACAACTGTTAGTTTGTCATGTTGAGCCATTAGAACTGAACTGGCTGGGCCATCCCCTGGTGTGTTTAAAAGGAGTTTTCCTTTCAACTCTCAGAAGTATCTGAACTTAATGTATTCTTTTATGGAGAAATAAGATTTCTGTGTGAGACAATCACAAAGGATGGGAATCTTTTGTAGACACTTGAATGAACAGAAGTTAACAATGCAGGCTGGACATTTTTGGAAAAAAAGGGTAAAATGAGTGACTTGTCTGCCCTCACTGAGATGTTTGAGAGAGGAAAGGGATATGTTAGGGTGTAGGATTTCCCTCTGCATTGAGCTAGGTGAACAACAGGACCTCTAATTCCTCCTTCTCTCCCACCCCCCATCCCCAATGGGCTGACACCTGAACATCAAAGCTGCTGAATTTACATATGGTGAATATGGTCAGCATATATCACCAGTCTATTTTAAAATCATAGAATCACAGAATGGTTGGTGTTGGAAGGGACCTTGAAGGTCATCTAGTTCCAACTCCCTGCCATGGGCAGGGACATCTTCCCCTAGACCAGGTTGCTCAAAGCCCCATTCGACCTGGCCTTGAACACTTCCAGGGATGGGGCATCTACAGCTTCTCTGGGCAACCTGTTCCAGTGTCTCACCACCCTCACAGTAAAGAAATTCTTCCTGATATCTAATCTAAATCTACCCTCTTTCAGTTTCAAACCCGTATACCTCATCCTATCTCTACACTCCCTGATAAAGAGTTCCTCTCTACCGTTTCTGTAGGCCCCCTTTAAGTATTGGAAGGCTGCTATAAGGTCTCCCCAGAGCCTTCTCTTCTCCAGGCTGAACAACCCCAACTCTCTTAGCCTGTCCTCATAGGAGAAGCGCTCCAGCCCTCTGATCATCTTCATGGCCCTCCTGTGGACTTGCTCCAGCAGGTCCATGTACTTCTTATGTTGGGAGCCCCAGAGCTGGATGCAGTGTTCCAGTCTCACCAGAGCAGCGTAGAGAGGGAGTCACCTCCCTCACCCTGCTGGCCACACTTCTTTTGATGCAGCCCAGGATGTGGTTGGCTTTCTGGGTTGTGAGCACACCTTGCCGGCTCATGTTGAGCTTCTTATCAACCAACACCCCTAAGTCCTTGTCCTCAGGGCTGCTCTCAGTCCATTCTTCTCCCAGCCTGTATTTGTGTATGGGATTGCCCTGACCCATGTGCAGGACTTTGCACTTGGCCTTGTTGAACTTCATGAGGTTTGCTCTCCAGCTCTCCAGCCTGTCCAGGTCCCTCTGGATGGCATCGCTTCCCTCCAGCATGTCAACTACACCACACAGCTTGGTGTCATCAGCAAACTTGCTGAGGGTGCACTCAATCTCACCGTCCATGTTGCTGGCAAAGATGTTAACCAGTACCAGTCCCAATACCGACCCCTGAGGAATGCCATTTGTCACTGCTCGCCACTTGGGCATGAAGCCATTGACCACAACTGTTTGAGTGCGACCATCCAGCCAGTTCCTTATCCACTGAGTGGTCCATTGGTCAAATCCATGTCTCTCCATTTAAGAGACAAGGATGTCATGCAGGACAGTGTCAAATGCCTTGCACAAGTCCAGGTAGACTTAACTATTCCTTTTGGTTTTATGGATATCTGTACATTTACTTTCTTTCTCTTTCTCCTTTTCTCATAGATGTCGTTCTTTGTTAGACAACAAATACTGTGTACCAGCCTTTCTCATGTCTTATTTTGATTAATCATAACTGTCTTCAGAGGTGAAATACTGTGGAAATATCCATCTCTGGACATGTTTTTTTAAAAAAAAATCATCTGCAAAGATGCAATAACACTGCCTTACATCTATCTGCCTTACAAATTTTACCTTGATAATTAAATGAAAAATATTGAGAAAAGGAAGACATGATAGGAACTGTTTCATTTATTTGAATTGACTTTCAGTCAGGAACTTTTTACCCGTATAGTTGGGATTAAAATATGTCAAGTATTTCACTTAAATGTAAGCCAGTTATGCAGATGACAATCATAGTACCGAAAGACAGTGTATGGATGTGCACTGAGATGAAAGTACCAGAACTCGCCAAACGCATGTTAAAATCAGCTGAAAACAACTGTCTTCTCCCTAAGTGCAGGAATGCTGGAGAGTTTTTCTATGCTATTACAGAGAATATTAATGACAGTAGAATCAGGACTAAGTACGTTCCTTGATATTTCAAGCAACAACAATTCTAGGAATAGACACAAAAGGTCCAGTTTAATATTAAACTTTAACCATCTTATTTGATCTTCTTCGCTTTTTTTATTTTTCCCCTGATACTTTTCCATGACTCTTCCTTTATCCTCTGATCCTCTTCTTGCTTTCAGTCTGGCCTCGGCCTTTCTATTGATTTGTTACACTTCCATGTCTTTGGGTTCTGTTTTGCTGCTTTTGCTCAAAGGACCTTCATTTTGATCTAGAGGAGAGGGAGGAAAATGAGGAGAGGTTTCCTTTCAGTTTTAAAAACTTACTGATAGGAGATCTGAGAACTTCAAACAAGCCTCTTTTACCATTCTTTACAGTTAGTTTTCTTCTGATCTCATAGTACTGATCTCTCTTTCCCTCGTTCTTTTCTCCTCTGTGTATGTCTATCAAATGGATGAGGAATCTGTCTCACTCCTTATCTGCCATTATTCCATTTTGCTAAAAGTTCTTCGTTTTTTGTTTTGAGGAGTGCGTCTTCTTGATGCTGTGTGTGGTTAACCTACAAACAACCAAGAGCAAGTACTTTGTGTGTGACAGCCCTTTACTTTGGGTTACACAAAGTTTCCCAAAGGACTGGAGGAAGTAGTAGTAGTCTGTACCCTTTTTACTGTGAAATTCCAGTTATTCGTCCCTCTATCCTGATCTGATGACATGTTTGATACTGCTGTTTCTGAAGCAACTCTTTTCATTCCACAGAGAACCTTGCAACCTGAGGGACAGTCTCACAAAATACCTGGAAAATTATCAGACATGAGATAATGACAGTGGAACAAATGTTGCGTTACCCTCCCCCCCCCTTACTCCACACTCATGTTTGGATTTAATTCAAGAGAAACAGGAAGAATACTGTTTGAGAGTACATGTTTGTATATAAATATATATATATGTTTCTGTGTGCACAGAAACATATGGAGAATAAATTTAGTGGGCAGAGCATCAATTGGTAAACTTAAAAAAATTAAATGTAGCTAGAGTATAGTTTCTTAATTTCAGGAATTTAGATGTCACGAGTGATAGGGATGTTTCAGTATTTTAAGTCTCAGATTGACAACAGACCCCAGATGTAATAAATAAGCGAGTAACTTTTGGAGTCAATGGAGTGTGTCTTTAAGACACAAATACTGTGGAGGAAAAAAAAAACCACTTCTTTTTTTTTCCCCACTTGCTGCTTCTTTTTCCCTTTAGAAGTCATTACAGCTAATTACCAGCAAGGATTAGCTTTTTCAGTAGGTTATTCTTACAATGTGTCATTTTGAGCTGCACTCTGACTTTGAACAAATGCAATCATCTAAAAGAGAAAGCAGAGATTAATCAGCTAATAGTGAAAGAAACTTGATTACATGAAAGTGGCAAAGCATAAAAACCCTTGCATTTGCAGCCCATAAAATATTAATTAAAATAATTAAGATTAGGGAGTAGTGACTGTAAAGAGCTTTGTTTCCTACTCCAGTTTTATTTAGAAGTGTCTTGATTTGCTTTGCTTGAAGAGACTCTTGAACTATGAGATTGAGTTTGAGACAATCTGAGTTCTGTTGTTCTTAGCTCCTATAAGTATTGCCTTGGAAGATATCATCTGGGACTTGGTTGTTTTCTCACATTTTTGATTGTACAGGGATTTTAGTGTTAATACCGTGAGGAGATGAGAACTGTGCCAGGTGAGGAAGCAGATTTCCTGTGGATTAGGGCCATGAGATAATTATGTGCAATTGTCTTTTAAAAAACCCACAAACAAACAAAAACCAAAAAACCCACCCCCACCCCCCCAAAAAAAAAAACCCACAAAAAACCAACACACCAAATCCCCCTCACAAAACCTTCTTCACACTTAGATTATTGTTCTCCCACTTCATGGAAGAAACAGATTTTTCATAGAACAGAAAGAGGACCCAATCTTATCCTCTTGGGGGGAAGAAATGCTTCTTAAAAAAGTGTGCCTGAGAAGAAGAAGGCAGGGAGAAAGCCATGGGTAAAAGAGAGGGAACTGAATCGAGACAGTTTATCAGAGACCAGACTTGGTAATGTTTTCTAGGCTGCAGTCTGAATTCTGCAGTTCTCTCTGCTGGTGCTCTAGTGCCTAGGAAGGGAGAGCAGGCCCCATCGGCTCAGGAGTTCTGTGTAGCTGAGCAGCAGAAATCAGTGCAGAATGTAAACATGACAAGGTTAAAAAGGTAGAAAGGAGAGATTTGAATTCCTCCTTTACATGGATGTTTTCTGAATGAATGTTTTTTCCTCAGGAAGACGTCTCCTGATGAGATTTAAGGATCATTATGGAGAGATTAACACAGATTTCAGCTAAATTCATAGCAACAGAAAATAAAATGCTGTACTCTGCTTAAGAAGGAAACAGATTGTTTTATGCATTATCCTCCACCTTAGTATAAACTAATATTTTCTTTCCTGGTAATTACATAATTTAGATTTTATTATTTCAGAGGGAGAAAACGGTACAATACCCCAGAAGTTCTGGAAGAGTAAAAGCTGAAGGAAAGGACAGTAAAAATATTACAGGTGTAGAACAGAAGGGAAGGAAGAGGCAAAATTGGCATACAAAGGAAGCAAGGAAAAGGACATTGTGCGTTGTATAATAGTTGTGCAGGAGTGACGACACAGAAGTTTGTAACAGCTTAACATGTATTCACAATTTTTAAAAATAGATTTACTCCAAAGTCCATTTTTTTTTCTTACAAGGAGGATTCACGACACCACTTTAAAATGATCTCTGAACACCTTTTAGCATTGAATCTCATAGGAGAGTTAAAGGAGAAATTTCCTTCATAGATATGTTTTCTGTCCATTTCTTTTTCAAAACCACTTCTGCCTTCAACAGAGGTTTTTGTGTAATTTTTTATGTCTACAAATTATGATTAATTCTCTACAATAAAAAGAAATTAACCAGGTCCCTCTTCATTCCAAGTCCCATACATTACCAAGTAAATCCTAAAATATGGAGGGTCTCTTCATTCAACTCCTTTGGCACTAATGGAGACCCTCCAGGCCAATTTTATCCCTTAACTGCTACTCATGTCTGTCGTGGTTTAACCCCAGCCAGCAGCTAAAGCCACGCAGCTGCTCGCTCACTCCCCCCAGCTGCAATGAGGGACAGAATCAGAACAGTAAAACTGAGGAAAAACTCATGGAGTAGAGCTAAAGGCAGTTTAATAAGTAAAGCCAAACCCGCGCATGCAAGCAAAGCAAACCAAGGAATTCATTCACTGCTTCCCATGGGCAGGCAGGTGTTCAGCCATCCCCAGGAGAGCAGGGCTCCACCCACAGCTCCACACACGACGGTGACTTGGGAAGACAAACACCATCACTCCGAACATCATCCCTCCCTTCTTCTTCCACCAGCTTTATATACTGAGCATGACGTCACATGGTCTGGAATGTCCCTTTGGTCAGTTGGGGTCAGCTGTCCCATCTGTGTCAACTCCCAACTTCTTGTCCCCCCCAGCCTGCTCGCTGGCAGGGTGATATTGAGGAGCAGAAAAGCCCTTGAGTGCTTAGCAACAATCAAAACCACCAGTGCCCCATCAAAAGTACTTCTCATCCCAAATCTGAACCATAACACTATACCAGCTGCTAGTAAAAAAGTTAACTCTATCCCAGCTGAAACCATGACAATGTCAAAAAGGGCCAAATGGATTAATTTTACGGTTAATGATACATAATTTAGTTTTTGGCTTTCTAGAGAACAATAGTGTACTGTTTCAGTATTAAGATATTGTTTTGTAGAAATATTGATGTGTTTGTGATCTTACCAGTGAATTTGTTATCAAAACCCAAGCTAGCCATTACACTTAAAGGTTGATTAAGAGCTGTTATTTTGTTAAATACCAGCAGGTTTTTGCAGAAAGAAAATTAACTGTTAGGGGAGCAGACGTCTGCTGCATATTTAAGTAACACTTAGATACGTTGTGTAATCCTTTACATAACAACAACAAAAAAGACACCAAATGTTTAATTTTCCTGGAAAAAAAACCCCAGAGATAATTGGAACTTGATATATTGTTGGTGTAAGTAGAGGAACTATTATCTAAAGACATAAAACTTGTATTTTTCACACTCCACAATAGCTTTTTTTTTTAAGTTGCATTATAGCTTTATACTTCACTGACAGAACATGATATCCAGCAGATGTGCCTAATTAGAAACACAATAGAACTGGCAGAACTAGTTTCTCCCCCTGCCCTCTTTTTTTATCTTCTTTTTTAAAATAATGAAACAGTTTTCATTGGATAAATTACTCCAAAATAAAGTTATGTAACATGTATCTATTTTTTTGAAACATCTAGTAGAAAAAGCCCAATATTTTTTCTTTATTTATGTTTTTTTTGTAATTGGATGTAACACATTTGTTATATATGCTGTATGTATTGCTCCATTTTTACTAAGTGAGGCTAGGAGGTGGCAGTTTCAAAAGAAGGAAAAAAGGTGTTAATTTCTTATTTTATGATGAACCATTTGTGGAATTACTTTCTGCAGAATGCTGTGGCTGAGAAATATTTTCAGTCTCAGTGAAAGAGTGGGGAAGTGTATGGCAGAGAAATTCCTTAATAGGTCCTAAATCCATGGAAACAACTTTAGGTCAGGCAGTCTCTGAGCTGCAAACAGAGATTTGAGAATACTTGGAGGAAGTATCACGTATGCCCAGATTAGTTTTACCTTCCTGTTTCTCATCTGCTTTGGTACTGTCACAGCCATTGGACTGGACTGCATTAGACAAAGCTTTCAACTGCTCTGGTTTGGTCAGTCCTATGTTCAAAATATTTTGGTTCAGTCCTGCTGGAACTTTTGAAGTGAAACTTTTCAGAAATCTTGTGCTGTAATTTTGAAAACACACTATAACGTTAAAATTTCCTGCTAGATAGTGTCTGGTCATGAGACTACTATGCTGTCATACACATACAAAAACTCTGAAAGTATTAAAGTGAAGCTCACCTGCCTTGGATTATGTCCTTGCATACTAGGAAATAGAAAACAAGATTTATTATAGAAAACAAGATTTATTGAATTATTATGTCATGCTAACTATTACTAAGGCCAAAGTTTATTAAAACAAAAAGAAAAAAAAAAAGAAAAAGGTGCAAAATGCTGTGCTATTGACACTTCTTGTAACTGTGTCTACTTATGATATAGATACTAGTGTTTGAATTCCTGCATTTATTTCTTGATTTTAAAAAATCCCACTAATTTGAGATATATAACTAGAGTATAAAACTATGCCATAGTCATATTATTACTTCTTAAAATTAACATCTCAGTATAAGGAAATTTAAAACTAATATTTAAGTTAAAAGATTTTAGGCTTGTTATATATAGAAGGGTAAATAGGAAACTGAATATTGAAGAACCTAAATCTTCTCATTATTTTCCTGCAAAATGACGGACATCCAGTCAGTCCCATTGTATTCCTCTTGTATTAGAAACAGCTATTCTAAAAAAGTATTGTTTCTGCAAACCCTGTTTCACATTACTCCTGCATTTTTTATCTTTCTCAACAATCTGCACTAAATATCCTTTTCCTAATTGGAAAACTACTTGTATAACAGTGTTAGACTATTTGTACTGACAGTGCTAGTCTAATTTTGGAATTACAGCCACAGAAATTCTCACGAGTTTATCCCAGCTTAGAAAATTGATCTTATTAGTTTGTATAGGCTCTTATGCTACAATGGTATTCCTGTGACCTATTTGATCCACTTACTTTGGTCATTCAGCAGTTTTGCTTTGTAGGCATCACACAAAACTATGCTCACCTTTTTTTTTATTTTTTTCCTTGTGCCTCTTTCTGCTCAACCCTCCTCATCCTGATACTGTGTTTCAAGAATTTACCTCAGTTTAAATTTACCAATTTACCTTGGCCATTTCTTGCACTGGTTCAGCTATAGTTTCTGCCTTTTCTTTTACTGAATGTAGGAATACTGCTTTTGTTTCAGCATTTTCAACATTGTTCACCCTGAGAGTTTCTCAACATTAATTAACTTTTAATCCCTGCTATAGCCACAAAAATCCATTACTTCACCAAATTTTTGAGGGAAATGAATTTGAGATAGTCTCCTCTTCTTTGCCCAAATATGATTTCCAACAAATAACAAAAGCAGCCACTTTACACCACATCTTCCTTTGTGATTTCTGCTGGTTATGAGTACCCAAATAGATGCATTTAATAAAATCTGCCTTGGCTCTGCATTCTTTTTAATAGATAAAAGTTTTAAATTTAGCTTACCATGCCCAGAATTTTGCTTCCCCTCTCTCTTCTTCTAATGTTATTATTGATGTGTAGTGGAAACTAATGGTCCCCCAAACGCAGTTGGTTTAGCTACCTTATGAAAAAAATCATTTCAGGGGATAACCAAATTTGTTTGTGATTCTCCTTGTAGCTCTTCCCTTGGATATTAATATTTTTTCTTATTTCTGTATTTATTAGGCAGTTTATAGTCTCATTTGGAAACTGTATTACTGCTTAAGAGGTTATTTTTATACTGGAGATGAATAGTCTGATTCTGATGTCACCTGAATAGAGTCAGTGTAAATCAGCTTGGACTGCAATGGAAAGATCCCTTGATCTTGCGAACTTAACCACCTATTCTTTAGCCAGTTGGTGTGCACCCCTAAATGGGCTTAAGAATAAATTGCAAGCTGTCCTAGATGTGACCCTCTCATGCTATTGGTTTTGCATGGTATGAGCTGCACCACTTTATTATAGAAACCTGTTATCTTCTATTTAGATAAACAGTGCATTGGAATTTAGCAGAAAATTTAGGAGAAAATCCGTGTGTTTGAGCTGAAAAGTGTTTCTTTTCACCTCATGATTTTAAAACGGACGTCTTTGAGCAAAGTTAGAGAGAGAGAAAGATTTCCCACCTGTTTTCTGCCTTTTCTCCTGTACACTGAGGAGTGCCTCTGGCATGAATCAGTGCTCCTTTTCTTGCTGCGGTGACTCAGGCAATGACTCTCTGCATGTCGGTAGGAGCTCTTAACCCCATGACGTCTGGGAGTGCCTGCCCAGGCAGACCTGTGGTCAGGGAGACAAAAGCTGACTTTTTTTTGGTTTGTTTTGATGTAGGAAAGGGTTAGGCTTTTGTTCATGGAGGCTTTAGCTTCTGAAGTCTGGTTGGTTGTTTAGCCCAGGATTTCTCATGCAGATTTTCTTCTCCAAGGAGGGTGGTCCTTTACTTGAGGAGCAATGAGGAAAGTATAAACCTGTTTCTGCTTACATGCTTAACCATGTAAAGACTGCTCAAATTATAGTTCTGCTCAACATGTCCTAATGGGGTGAATGGGTGGAAAGGACAAAGCTACTCACTAGAGGAAGGAAAAGCAGGAATGCAGAACTTGTAGGCACAAGTCCTGACAGACTTCCCATGGATGTTCAAAACCCAAATTTATGTTTAAATGATCATTATCTTGGCCTGCTGAAGTCTTTTGGAGCCCTAGCCTGGAGTGAATATACAGTGTGCGTGTATGTGAAACGAGCTAACTGATGGCTGATCTATTCTTGGGTCGCCCCATAGGCCTCTTTTAGCTGATTTTTTTCCAAATCTCTATTGCTGTCATTCATCCTTGCCCTTGGAGAACAGGATTTCTCAACCTTACCCAATACCGATTCTCCCCACACAAGTTGTCAAATTGATGATTCAAGCAGTGAAAAATCTGCAAAGTCTCCACAGAAATTCTGTTTATTATTAACAAATACCTTAAAATTAGCTTACTTAAGGTGGTAAAAAAGACAACAAGTGCTAGCATTTTATTGATCGCAAAAAGAAAAAAAAACACCTTTGGCAATGCTAAACAGGATATTGTCAGTAGTGGTTAAAAAACCAATTTCATGTAGTGCAATGTAATCTCCAAATCCCTATCCTCCTCTGATGATTGACCATCCTTCATCCCATGGCTGGCTGAACAATTACTGATCTTTTTAACTCGGTCAGCAGGATGCTTCCTTGCTGTATCTGAGGCCATAAGACTTTGTAGCAGAACACATTAGCATGCCTTTGTAAATCGAAAAAGGTGTTACCTATCTCCCTGAATACAGGGGCCCTAGGTTTTTAAGTGCTATTAGAGACAAAAATAATCTCTGGCAACAAAAGTGGGGACTGCATATGCAGTTTACATGTCACCATTCACCCTCCAACATGCTTCCAGTAGCAGCATTTCGGCATACTCTTTTTAATGTACTGGGATTTTAAAGTTGCATCCAAATCTGTAGCATTTTTCACTTTCAGAAATATTTGATGCTTAATTTGCCTTTATCTCTCTCCCTCTCTTTCTATTCATCTTCAACACTAAAGAATGGCCAAGGTAGATGACCTGCTGGGTATTATAAAGAACGATGTTAGCTGCAGAAATACTACTTTTTTTTTTTACCCTTACGTTGTGCTGCATGGGGTTTTGCTTTGATCTTTTGCACTCTGTGCCCCCATCATCCCCTCTGCAGAAGTTCTAGAGGAATCTCTGCAGTTCTGCAAATTCCAAGTTTTTATCAAGTTGCTTACTTGCTACAAATAGCTCAAGATTGTAGGTTTAGGGATTCCATGTTTAAATGAATGACTGAGATCACTTTGAACAGTTGCTAAAGGTTTTGATCTGTTTCCAGCTGAGCTGTCTTTGGCTTGGAGGTGTGGTTGTCTTGCTGACTGGGTCATGCCTATTTTTCCCCTCTGTCCTGACAAGCTGTCACTTCTGTGTTGATATCTCTATTTAGTCTTTTTCTGGATTCTTTTTTTAGAACTTAATTCAGCTTCTCCTTTCACTGTTCCTTCTCACTTTAAGCCAGCTAGTTCTTTTACTGCGAGGCATAACAATTTGATATGATAGAATATACGCAACGGTATTTTTTCTGTATCTTACCCAGCTTGGGTTATGCTAATAACAATATTTAGCACGTTTATACAGCTTGAAGTAATTGCACAGAGATTAACTAATTATTCAGCACAGGGAGGTAAATGGAGGAAGAATTATCATTTGTTTTTTAAATAGAATGAAAGCTGAAGCAACTCACTCAAGCTCTACAGTGAGTTGGGGTAAAAGTAGGTGGAGGACTTGCAACTTTTTTTTTTGAGAAATAAGCTGACAATGCCTTTCAAGATGCAAGTATTTTAGTAACTTAATATATCAAGATAGTCTTGATAAATGTATTTCTCATTACAATACCAGTGTCATTTTACATGAGCATCTATGAAGCATGAATGTTTTCTATATTCAAATCTGTGAGGACCTAATGCAAAAATTACTGGATAGACCAGGTTAATTGTATAAATAATAACTTAGGCAAATTATTGATTGGTTCTATTTTCTGCTTTTGCTGTACCAGAATATTTCAGCTTCATGCTTCAGTATGGGACAGCCACTACTTAAAATTTTTAAAAAATACACTTCAGAAAAATATAAATACATTTCAATCTAGGATATTGCTGAAAGAAGTCATGAAGTGAAGGAAAGGTTATATGAAAGGTTCTAAAATAAAACAAGCTGTCCTCTGAGCCCATTTCCTGTGGCTACTACTTCAGGACCTTAGAAACATTTAATAAACATTGAACAAAGCTGGCTAATTTAATATGAACATGTAAGAAAAAAGACAATGTTTTATGCAGACTTTTGCCTGAAGGCATAAAGCAGGACTTGATGGTCCTCATACTCAGACCAGTCTTGCATTCTCAAAGGTTATGGAAAATTATTCTACACTGCTGTTTTGCTGCAAAATAATGTTTTGGACATCTTCCTAACCGTAGTGCTTTGTGAAATTACTATTACTGATTTATTTCTTTTCTAATTCATTTGGGATTCTATCTGATTATTCAGGTATATGTAATGTAAGTGTTTATCCTATCATTCAAGTCATGATTGAAAATATGTGTAGGACTGGGCCCAGGACAGACTCCTCTAGAACTCTGCTTAAAATGCATTTCTGGTTGGCAGCAAACTGTTGATTACTGCACTTTTATGAAGTTTTGTGCCCATCTTCTGTTGTCTTCATCAACACCAAATTTCCTAGTTTACTCATGAGAGTGTCCTGAGGGACAAGTGCATTACTAAAATCAAGACAGATTGTCTCTAATGCCTCCCCCTTATCTACTAGGCCCATTATCCTGTCACGGAAGGAAATTGGATCATTTTGATGTGATTTGTTCGTGACAGATCCATGTTGGCTGCTTTTTATCACCTTTATTATCCTGTAGGTGCTTTTAAATTGACTCTTAAGTGATTTGTTCTAGTATCTTTCTGAACATTGAAGTTAGACTGGCTGATATATAATTTTCCAGGCCCTTTTCCTTATTTTGGAAATACCCATGAAGTTTGCCCTTCACTAGTCCTTCAGAAACTTCTTTTCAATAAATTCTTGAAAATAAGCATTAATGACTGACAGACTGCATTGGCTAGTTTCCTGTGTACCCTAGGGTAAGAACTGCATCAGGTCCTGTCAACTTAGATGCATTTAATTTATCCAAATATTTTTTCACCACTTCTTTTTTTTTTTACCTTTTCTTTTTTCCAGCACTGTGGCCTAATCATCATCTATTCTGCTCCAACGCACATTTTTTTTTAAACCAATGACTGATACACGCCTTTAGAGGTTTACATGCATGCATTATAAACACCCGTTTTACATGTACATCCCATTTTATGCATGTTATTAATGTACATTCCATTTAAACCCTCAAGATGAGCTCTACAAGGGACTTGAATGGTTTTAAGATCTTACAGTTACACTCAGAAACAAATAAATTGCATTACTGGGGAGATTTCAGTTACTGAAATTCATCTGTGATCTAATAGTAGCTGCCAATACATTTTAAACAGGGAGGGCAAGTGGAGAGATGATACACCCTCCATTCCCAAAGCTTTTTCATGAATAACTGAGAAAGAAGTTTGATTCTGAGCATGGTATTTTATTTTTTTAATCAAAACCCAAACCATTCACTTTTAAATGTCTGAATTCTTCTCTGTCAATTGTAAAGATGGATTCTCTTTGAACCTTAGAAAAATGTTGACCATTTGGATTTAGGCTTTAACTGTATCTTTGGGGTTTTTTTTTTTGTTTTTGTTGGGGTTTTTGTTGTATTTTTTTTTAAATAGAAGCAGTATTTACAATATTTTAAAATTTCGGTACTGTTTTTACTTTTGAAGAGCAAATAGCAGTGAGTACTTTGTAATGTGTAATTTTGTGAGATTTTTTTCTTTGTTTTCTATATGCAGAAGGGATTTTTATCTCTGTGTGGGTTTTTAGTTCAGATGCATTCTGTATTGCTCAATTTAGACAAACCATTTGTTACTATGGATTTTCAAAATTGCTCAATTTTCCCAACTTGTACAAGAATCTTCCCCTTCAACTCAAGCCAATTTTCGGCATTTCTCATCCAGTATGCAATGCATCATTTCATTTAATGGTAGCAAGGAGAGTGTGCAGTGTTCCTAACAGTCCCAGAGATACTTTATGGAACAATCAAATTCCTCAAGGACAATTTGCGTGCAGCCAATACTGACTCAGCAGAGTTCAAGGCATCTTTTAAAAGTATATGTAATCACTGTCTATTTTGACCATGTTTGCTTGCACAATGGCTTGCAAAGGCAACATAATCTGGGGAGAACGTCTTTGGTTTTGTGGTGTTATCTAAAGTTTTTGGGACAGATACATAGTCTGGGATGCAGAATTCATGTGTGAATTTAAGCCCTGTTACTTTGAGAACTGCTTTAAAAGTCGTGCTTGTATGTGTGTCTATAGGTGGAAGGTTCTGGCTCTGAATTGACTCTGGAGCACCTGTACAGTGTAGTTGTTTCAAAAATGAGAGTTCATCACAACTGAGAAAGGCCCATGAGAAGAGAAACCAATGTAAGCATCTCTCCCTTCATTGCATTTTGTCTTTCAGTGGTAGAAAGCCCAACAGCACAATGTTGCCTAACCCGTGGACAGATTAACCATGGCATTGCTAGGTTTACAGGTAATATTTTAGACTGGAAATTCTCTCTCAGGCATTCTGAAGGTCTCTTTTGTGATTAGCAACTATTTAGAAGCAAATAATGATATGAACCATCCCACTTCAATATCTTTAATGCCCATTCTGTATTTTTTCTGGACTGCATACCCTGACTGTGAATACACATCTTGCAATTTTTACCATATCCTTTGTATGGTGTAGATTGATTCAGCAAGGGCCCGAACCTTCTGCACCGTGAATCAAAGCTGATCATCTGGTGTATCTATTCAACTTTTAGATTTCTAGCTCGTTATGTCAAGATGGGGTCTTTGTGAGACAGCTGAGTTATTCAGCTTTTTTGGCATGTTCCGGAGCTTTGCAGTTTTGTTTTCATTAGCACTAAACTAGAAAAAAACTTCTGAGTGTTTTGCTGTGAAAATGGTGGCTGGCTGGAGAAAGCTGTGGATACTGACTGGCTGGGAATGTGAGCGGTGCAGATTTAAGTCTTGACTCAGAAAGATCTGGAACAGGATACTCTGGCTGAGATACAGCAGGGTGTTTCATCCGTATCATTCTAAATCATTCTAAATAAGGAACTTGGACCTGGCTTTCATCCAATCTAGGCTATGTTTTATGTTTTATAGTGTCTTTCTTCCCTTTTTGCCCAGCAATCCATATGTGCTATTGAAATAGAAATGTTTTAGCTGCAGTGAAATTTCGCTATGGCAGAAATGGTTCTGTCAGTATTTCCTCTTTATTTGTCAGCAGTCCTGCATTCTGTGGGGGATCCTGGCTATAGAAGCACTGAATAACAGACGAGATACTGCAGTCTTTGTTAGGCTGTTACTGCAGTCTGTTTTACAGCTTTACTGAAAAGTGTTGCAGTCAGTTTTGTATGCTTAAGTCGTGACTTAGAGACCTCTAAAATATTGAGAATGATGTGTTTGCAAAAAGAGCAAGAGTATGAATATCTGAATTCCTGTTGAAATAATAGTACGGTAGGTTAAAAGCTTTTTCTCTTAAGTACTGATATTTAAAAAAAAATATTATTTCATATTCTACTTAAAAGGTAAGGAGTACTTACAAGCTTGTAAGTGGTGCAGTTGTCTTAAGTGACGTATCACTAAGGACATTTTGTATTTCATATGCAGTGGTTTCCCTCCCTTTTCTAGATGGGAAAGAGGCTGTCCATGAAAAGAAACTCTGGCATACCTTTTGCTATCTGCATACTTCTAAAGATCAATTGACTTATGTTCTGCATAGTGGGAGTGCAGATCCAACCTGCAGTGTGGCAGATCTAAATAATAGGTCTTTTACCTTGCTGTATATTCAGCCAAAACCACACCACATTGTATTACAGTCAGTAAGAGTACAAGTTTCAATGTGTGAATTCAGGAAACTCACAGTGTGTATGACATCTTCACTTAATTCTGTAACTCAGAACATAGAAGTGACGTGTGTACCCTTAGCTCTCAATATGTCATTATTTAGTTGTAACTTGTTGAGCGTATTCTTACTGGAGGTAGACCCTTCCACATTCACCCACTTACTCTCTGAAAAATGAGCAGTGGAAAGTTCTGTTTGAATAACCGGTTACCCCTCTGCAGTCCATTAGAGAATTCAATTTTCCTCACTATTTCCATGCTGTTCATTTCCAGTTGTACTAGGAGTCAAAATTACAGGTTTACTTTGTCTCCTATGTGCAAAAGATAAACTGTGTATCAAATCCATTTGAATCAGTCATGGGTAATGAGTAGCAGCAGATGCACCAGAAAATGCAAGGTGATTTGGTGATCGGGATGTAAAGAACACAAGTCTAAGAGTGAGGGTAGAAATAGATTTACCTAAAGCTTATATGTTTTGATTGGATCTCCTCTGTCTTTTTTTTCTTTTTTTTTTTTTTNGAACTTTGAAAAAGTCAATTTGTGTTATTATTGGTTCACATGCAACATTGAGATATTTGTCTAACACTGCATACTCAGACAATCCAATTAGATTAAATTCTTGTTGGCATGGTCTCCATGCCAGTTCTGCTTTCACCTTTCATCCACTGCAAGTAAGATAGAGTTGAAATAAATATTAATACAGTGAGACCAATGGCATGTACCAGGTGTTTGTACATGCACCAAGGCTGTCCATCACATTTAGGAATGCTTTCCTTGAAAAACGAAGTGGGTGGCTGCTATAAACATACAGGTTTAGGAGCATGCAGGGAGAGAAAACAGAATGCTACTGGTAAATCCAGCCATCAGGATTGACCCTTTCCCATGTATTTTTTGTAATGACATTTTCTTTTCTAAAACTGGACACCAGCCTTTACTGCAATATGAGGATTTGTGATATTAGATCAAATAATATTATTTCTTTGTCTTTTCCTTACTGTTGTCTTTTTGTGCTGCATTTTTTTTCCTTGTGCTACCATTCAGCTACAACTCAAAAGAAATGGAGAACAGATTCTTGGTTTAGTCTAGCTTGTCTCAAGTGCTAACTCAAATATTAATTTGTTATAAAGTTCTTAATATAAATTTGTTCAAAAAACTGTTCTCTTTTTTTTTTTTTTCCATAGAAGAGAAGGGATAAACCTTAATTTACGAAAACTTTGCTTTATGCCAAGACAAAGGGAATGTTCACCTTTCTCAACTAATTAGAAGTTTGTTCTTGGATATGTAACATGAGTGACTGTTGAACGTTGGACTCATTCTGCCACACTGATTATGTAGAGGATTGTTGGATAAGATGTCAGGAGACAGGGCTGCTGTGCCTTTTGTAAAGGTTAACGGAGAGTAAAAAATTGTATAATAAGCTAGCTATTATACAGACCATAATTCCAAGTTCAGATACTGTGACTTTACAGTTTTACAAATATAAATATTTTGTATTGAAATACCTATATATAACACTTAACAGCTCATATTTTATTAAATATCATTTTTTAATATATGCCACATAGTGGATGTTACAGAAAGAAAATAACACCTGAAAACTTCACTCGCAGAGCAAAGTTTCAAGGACACGCAGCTCTGGAAAACGTCCATTCCTTCCTGAAAATTCGAAATTTTTTTTCATCTGGATGGAAAGCAAAGGGGAGCAGCTTGTGAGAACCCATGGCTTTTCTAGCCTGTCTCTCTTGCGTAAGCACCTTGGGAGACATATATATGTGAAGAACGAGAAGTAAGGATTATTGCCCAAACTACACGATAACAGTGCTAGCGTAGTCAAAGTGATTCAACAGTGTATTTCTGAGTGAAGGGAGAGGCTCATATGCATGAAATTGTGTTTCAAATGAAACACGTTCCTCTTTGTTGTTCCCGTCACCTCCATCCACTTACTCTTCTGTTGTTAGCAAGCTGCTTAGGCAAGAAATTATCTGACTGCCAAGCAACAAACTTGTAGACACAGATTAAATGTCATTAACCTCTTTGCCTTTAATTGCAACTCTATATCCAATAACGACTTCAAGCTCTTTAATAAGCAATTTGTGTTCTTTTCAATACGGTCACATTTTCAAAAGTGACTTAGGAGCCGTAGGGCAAGAATTTTCCAATACCAATTTCAAAGAGAGACAAGTCTCTAAGGTTTTTGAAAGCTTTGCTATATCTTTAGGTGAAAAAAAACTTGGGGAACATTAATTTAAGTCCATTTTTAAAAGTTAATACAGAGATCCTAAATCACTTCGTACTTTTCTAAAGTGTACTGTTTTCTTTTTAATATTTGAACTATATTCTTTTGAAATGAAGCACTAATATGTGCTAATTAGCTCATTTTGCTGTTTAAGTATTTTCTCATTTTATATAGCAAAGATTTCAACAGAATGGTACTTGAAACTTCTAAAAAATAGAATTTAAATTATGAATATGACATTTAGGGAAATCAGCTATTGAAAATAGAAGACAGTTACTGAAATATTGTTGAAAGAGCACTATAAACTATGAAGGACTTCACAGGAAGAATAATAGGACAAGTTTGTGTTAGGTAACAGAAGCCCAAAGGCATAAAATGCTGTATTATAAAAGACAGTATTTATGGCTCATTAGATAAAGTCACAATTCAACCCAGTGTTCAAACACATGATGCTGATGGGGAAAAAAGCATGTAATTAATCAGGTTATATAGGAGAAGGCAGACAATTAAAAGAAAACTCAGATCTAAAGTTGACTGGGTAAAAGTTTGTAATGGAAGCACTGGTTCCTTCCTGTTTTCTTTGGAGAGGAGTGTGGTATGTGAAAACCAGAGGATGCACGAGTTGTTTCAGAACAACTCAACACGGTAATAGTGAAGAAACAGTCCCCCAGAAGGGTTGCTGTTTCTGTTGTTTTTATAGATTTTTCTGCATCGGGTCCCATAGGCCCTGTTGGGCTAGGTACGTTTTATTGTTGTGTGTTTGTAAAATACTTACTCGAAGAACTTTCCATCTAAACAGACAAGATGTTGAAGGGGCACAAGGGGCCAGGGGATGCAGCAGAACAGTGGCGAAGTGAGTTGTAAACTTCAGGCTGTAGATAGATCCTCATATCGGTTATCTCAGCAACAAGTATATACTGCTTTGTTTATGTAGTTCCCACACTGACAGATACAGGCCTTGCTCTGAGTGCACTGACTGGGAATTCAAAATTGATGGGTCCTTTGAGCTTTGAACTTCTGCCTGGGACGTTTAGTGTCTGTTCAGAAGTGAGAAATGCATTGTTCAATATAGGAAATCCCGGGAAAAAACTACTTTCTGGCTGCTGCACTTGATATCAAGTATTTATTAACACTGCAGCCTTATTCTTTTTCATGACTGTCATGTTTGTGCCTGTTGCTGAGGTTATTTTTGAACATTAATTGGCAGTTAAAGTAACCTTGTCCAATGCTCTTTTGCTGCTTCTTTTCCCTTGGTTGCTTTTCTCTTCTCATTCTCTACACTTCTAATAAATATTTCAAATTCAGTTGCTGCTTTTTATTGCACTTTGGTCACAGAAGACAGAGAGCTTGGCTTAATCTGCACTCTGGAAGGTAGATATGCAGAAAAAATGGGAGCAGAGAATTCCTGGGTCAATGGCCTTGGGAATAATGGCACAAATATAATGCTGCAAAAACTCTTCTGTAACACTAACTGCAGTCAAGCTACAATGGTGAATTTTGATTTCTTTGGCAATGTATACATTTATATAAAAAAGGACATCAGAAATATCAGAGAAAGGACAGAGGAGGGAATTGTGATGTACTGCAAAAGAGAATACAATGAGGATTACTTCTCTTTTCAACATACTTTGAAAAATCTGGTTAATATTTTTCAGTCACTTTTGGCCTTTTGGTATTGTTAGATAACTAAGAAATGACGCTCATAGATGTATTTGGTATTTTAGAAAAAGACAAAAATGTATGCTTGGAGGGGTGGGATTTGGGGATGGGTAAATTTGGTGTTTATTGCTCCAACGTAGGATTCAGAAGCAGGTGGTGTGCAGGGATACAATGCTAGGCACAGAGTACTCCTGGTGCAACAGAGCTGCTGTGCTGCCACCAGTGCAGAGCAACATCAAAATACCCTTATTCCATATCTTCCTGAATTTCCTTTTTGTCTTCCTAAACAAGTATCTCTACATTCTCCAACACAATCACTCTTTTTATAAGACAACTACAATTACTTGACTGGCCTCATTAAATACAGTGGCTTTTTCCTTCATGCCTCAGCTCACATTCCTGTTTCCTCAGATGCATTTTTACCTGAAGACCATCAAACAAACATTACACCCTCACACTCTCTAGACCAATGGTCAATCCTTATCTTTATTTGTTACTGACTTCTTACATCTCAGACTTGTATTTTTAGCATGTTTTTAGATTAGGGAATGTATTTGCAGTTTAATATCTGCATAAATTAAGTGACTTAAAATTGCAATTTTATTTTATAAGTTCATGCAGGTCCCATAAAAATGCAATCCTTATGCCTGATAACTTTTAGAATTTCATAAAAATACTTGGACGCAATTCTTGTAACTCTCAAAGAATAATTATGAGGTATTTGGAAAGCACAACACACTGAAAAGAAGAATGATATAATAAATCATTAAACAATAGAATCACAGAATAGTTTGGGTTGGAATGCACCTTTAAAGGTCACCTAGTCCAACCCTCCTGCAATGAGCAGAGACATCTTCAAGTAGATCACATTGCTCAGAGTCCCATCCAACCTGACNGAATGTTGCCAGGGGTGGCGCATCTACCACCTCTCTGGGCAGCATGTGCCAGTGTTTCACCACCCTCGTTGTATAAAATTTCTTCCTTATATCTAGTCTAAATCTACCCTCTTTTAGTTTAAAACCATTACCCCTTGTCCTGTCGTAACAGGCCCTGCTAAAAAGTCTGTCCCCATCTTTCCTATAAGGCCCCTGTAAGTATTGAAATGTTGCAAGAAGGTCTCCCCAGAGCCTTCTCTTCTCCAGGCTGAATAACCCCAACTGTCTCAGCTTTTCCTTATAGCAGAGGTGTTCCGTCCCTCTGATCACTTTTGTGGCCCTCCTCTGGACCTGTTCCAACAGGTCTATGTCTTTCCTGTAGCTACAGATATATTTAATAAGGTGATACTGCTGTGATGATCATCTCATTGGTTACACCTGTCATGTAAAACATACGCCAAACATTTCTGTCCCAGGCAGAAACTCTGATTGTGTTTTGTTCCTGTGTAAAGGAAGGTCAGTCCCTCCTGTTAGAAAAGTTCTGGAATATGTTACTGAACTAATTCATGTAATAGTCAAGAAATGGTAATGAAAGATATGTATGCAAATTAATAAAAAACAGAAAAAAGAGATAATTGGTGGTTCAGTGTTCGGGAGGTACGTGGAGATTCAGTGAGCTTACAGTGGCATAGAGAAAGTTTTTTCCAACTTCATTTGTGTCTTGTACACTCCACTGCAGGCATTTTATGGCATCTTCAAGATAGGAGAGTTGTAGCTTGCTGTGGGGTCACGTATTTCTGTTTTAGTCACCTTCGCCTGCTAAAGCTTATGCTTTTCCTTCCTGTTCTCCAGCTCTTTACTCTTAGATGAAATATATTTTATCACTTGCTCTGTGTCCCTGAATCCAGACAGGCCACAGGGGAGTGTGTGGTGGGGGAGAGCACCCCTGAGCAGATCTGTAGTCCAAGTGAGTTTAACGCAAATTTTCACACATTTTCTATTATCCTACTTGTTCCCGTGCCACAAGGACCTTGTTCTGCAAGCTCAGGAGCTGGGACTCTCCTATTGCCTATTCAGATTCGAAACCCGTGCTGTCTATATCTTTCTACACTACTAGCACAACTTTCTACAGCAGAGTAGCACTTTATCTTTTTCTGATGTGGAGATGCTGTTCAATTCGGGCTTCCAATTTTTCAGAAGTAGTTTTGTGAGTCAGTTCTCATCATACTGTTATGTGAATTGAACAAATAGAGCAAAAAGAGACCCTTAGTGAAGTCAGTGGTCTAGCTGTGGATGCAGGGCTCTCAGATACCCTTGTGTTATAATGCAAGTCATTTCCTGGGGATCATCTGATATTTGTAATTTTCAAGCAAAGTAAAATACTGTATTTCCAGCACGATCTCTTGTGAATCAGTTGCTAACATCTCGTGGTGCTAGGTTGCATAGACAGAGTTTTCTGTCATGCTTTGATGAGAAGAGGAATCGGGACACTGCTTGTGTGTGAGGCAGAAACCTTGATATTGCCTTGAATGGTTGTAGTATGCTGCAAAAAGGAATTTTGTGCTGTGAAATAGGGGGGAAACCCTCTGGATAGGTTCATTATCAACTGTGTGTGATTCAGTTGAGATCACTGGTGTAGTATAATGGAAAAGTTGGTATGGTACAATTATGTGTAAATAAACTCAATGCACTGTGACATGAATGATCACTCAGTGTCAGAGCTGTAACTGGGAAATGATTAGGCTGCTTTGCAATTGTGAACAAAGGCTGGCAAAAGCTGTGAGAATGAAGGCAAAGGCTCTGAGTGTGAAAACAGAAAATAGTTTAAGCATAGGAGAAGAAAATACCAAGTTATAGTAAAAACAATTTTACTGCACAGGAAGCATTTCAGAAATAATTGCCGCACTTCAGCATGATTAATGAAACCACAGCATTCTACAGAATAACAAGTGGTGCTGGAATAACAGGAATTTACTTGACATATCAACATCTGAGACATAAAACTTTACCGTTAGTCTAGTTACATTAATTATAAGATTAAATATCCTCTATATAGATATCTTCCACCTAAATCTTTTAAATCTAGCTTGAAATAAATTTTTGTCTGAAGAGCATTTCTCAATTTCTCTAAGAAAAAATACTTGATTGCTTTAAGAGAAGGAATTTGGCCTTTTATTATTCTTCAACATCCAAGTTGGGGGGGGTTGTTTTGGGTTTTTTTCCTGGTTTTTTTTTTTTTTTGCTCAAANTTTTTTTGCTTAAATGCAAATTGGAAAAATTTTAAAAAGTGTGTTTGTATTTTTCTGTGCTTTTTTTTTTGTTAATATATCAACACTGTAAGGAATAAAGATGAACATCTGTAAGGGTGTAACCAACCCTGTAAGAGGTTTGAATGAAATATGATGTACTTGTGAATTTGTTAGGATGAGTTTGTCATCAGTCCCAGACACAGAGGCAAGGTTCTTCTCCTTCTCTCTGTACTATGTTTTTCTGATCTTTGTTTAATCATTGATGTTAAATTCTGTTTTGGGTAAATAAATCATTAGTTCAGACTTGGAGTTCTTCCTCACCACCTACTTTTATACAGAATCACTTAGCTTTGCTTAAGTTCTATTCCAGTTTGGATTTGGAGAAGGAGGTTCATTAATCCAGATCCTCTGAAGATAAACGATGGTGCCTTGTTCTATAGAGTCTACCCCTAAGTGTTTAGCTGCGTTGCTAAATCATGTTAATATGGCTAAATATCAAGAAGATTTTAGTCAGACACTGAACAAATGTTTTCTGCTTTGCTTGCAATTGCAATTCTGCCTTTTTTTCTCCTCATTTTCATTTTCATCTTTGCAAATTCTCAGGTTTAATATTATCACTGTCACTTGCAGTCTGTAGCAATGGATTTGTTAGGCACATATACAAAAGATAATAGAGATCTTGCTGCAAACTGTGTTTTGAGAACATTGTCTTTTGCATTTTTAATTTTCAGTGTATATATGCAGGGCAACACAGTTATTTTTATTTCACAGTTTCTTGTCTCTTCTGATGGCTGCAATAATTTGGTGATATAATTAAGGAGGAAAGATTCTACAGGCAGCTTGAAATGATGCTAAACATTTTTAACTCCTGCTGAAAGAGAAAAGAACAATGGCATGCTATGAAAAGCAAAAATTCTATGAGCAGGATTATGTCTTCCAAGAGGACAAATTCACTGAAGTATACAAATTTGAAGGCATTCTGCTAGCCTCTTGTGCTTAATTCCCAAAGTAAGAGGCGAAGAAGAGCAGAGTGATCTGGTCATCAGTATCTGGAAAAGATCCTCTCTATTCTGTGCCTCAACTGAAAAGGACAGTGTTTTATAGTAATGAACAGGTACTTAGAGAAAGGTGGTTTCAAGTCACCGTTCACACCCAAAAAGGAGCTTCAGAGCATTGGTTTCTTAGGCATATCCATAAAAAATGAGGACAGGGATGATTTTTTGTTTCTTGTATATCTGTACAGATTGTAAGCTCTTTCTGCTTATATTTTGTCATCATTTGATGTTGGCTTTTTTCTTTTCTTTCTTTTCCCATGACTTAAGAGGAAGTTTTCCACGTTGTCTTTGTGTGCGTTGCAGCAGAAATGGAGATGATAGCAGGGGACAGCCAGTGCCATATTTTGCATCCTCTTCTCATGCCTTTAAAACCTAGGCATAACAGCTTGATACTTTGCTAGTATTACAGTCCAAACAAGGTCTAATATAGGCAAATAGTAAATGTGTGCATCACTAGCATTAGGATCTGTTTGGCAATAAAAGAAAAAAGGTCTCTTTGTTTTTAAAACATAATGTTTTCTTTAAAGGCTCTATATACAGTATACAGCAAATAAATTGGTTGTGATTGCTGCTCACTTGTAACTCTGTGGGAAGATATGGGGAAAGTGTGTTTTGGGTTGTTGACAGTGTCCTTCCATATTAAAAGCAGTGAATTAAATTTAGTTTAGAGCATGCTTATGATTTCTCATCTTTCTAGATTCTTCAAAAGAAAAAATACTTATCTTCAAACAGGCATAATTAAATGTATAAATACGGTATGCAGCCAACAATAACACCCTTTGAAATTCTCAGTTTTCACTTTTCTTCAAAATGCTCACCAAGAATTGATCTAAAGCCCACAATTGCTTCGATGACCATTGTATCAGGGCCTGACAAAATTGCTCGTCTCCATTAGGAGAATATTGCTAGCTTATTACCATAATTACCAGTCTCTAATCTTTGCTTTTATTTTGTGCTGTGTGCTCTTAGATTTTTTTTCTAAAATTAACCGCTGAGAGCTAGTAAGTATGTATAACTCTATGAACACTTATCAGGGCTTTAAGGGACAAATCAGTTATACCTTTTAGAATAGACTAGCAATGATTTGAGCTAGCTTCAAAAAAGGCCATGTAGCATACCATATTTATCTGTGGAACATTGTTTTTGGATGGAATTTTTCCAAATGAAAAACATAGGCCATAGATTTCTGAATGAAGGACCTCAGACAGTTGGTGGTTAGCATGTCTTACAGGCATAAAATCATTGCAGATGATGATTTGGAATACTTTACTTAAGCTAAGCAACCCAAGTTTGTTTACAAGGCTGCTCTACCGTAAATGTTTTCACAGAAATTTTGATTTCTTTGTTTTCTTACTTGATATGGTCAGACATATTGTGAATTTAACAGTTTTATGACAGTCTTCATTTCCTAAGCGCTAAAAAAACCCTCTCTATAGCAAGTTGCAACAGACTTAAATATCTTTTAGTTGATGTCTGTTCTAGATATTGATGATTTTTTTCACGTAGCACTCCCGTAAATCCTTTATTCTATTCTGCTGTTCTCTGATTTCTAAGAAGGCAATAGCAGCTGTTATCCAAAATTTTCAAGTATATATTATCACCTTTCTTGATTTTTTCATCCAGGCATTAATTTTAAGGGTGCTGAAAATACTTACTTAACTGGTTAAATAAAAGCCTTGCAGTTATTGCACTGTAATCATCTCTTTCTTAAGCAACAAGGCGTGAATATTAAAATAATAATTTATAGCTAACATGGTTTAAGCACGAGGCCAAAAGCCAGGTGTCATCAACAGTGCCATGGCTGAATTATTACATCGTCATTCAAACTCTGAAGCCACTTGTGTGCTCATAATGTGATTATTAAAAACTATGAAAAGCATATTTATCAATGTAATTAGTTTCTTTTTAAAAACATAATGCACATGGAAGTATGCATTCTACTGCATTCTCTTGCACTATGGAAATACAGTTTATTTCTGTTTCTGAAGATTAAATTACACAGTGCTTGAGGAATTTCTGCGTTTCCGGAAATCATCAGCTCACATGGTTATTTTCCATTTAGTCAAGGTTTGTTCAGCTATTTCTAATAAGCAAGAATGAGGCAGAGAAAGATTCAGAATTTGAACAAAGAATGAAAATTTGTGGAACTGTCATCACTTCTAAATTTTAGTGGTGTCTCATTCATTGTAATAAGTAGATAGGCCCAGGAATGAAACAACAAGGTGCATGGTTATTTCAGACAAATATCTAAAAAAATCTGTATATGAATGGGCATGGATCTCTGTGTTACAAATGTTTTTTCAAACTGCTGATTAAAAGTACTTCGGTGGTTCGTACCGGAGCTGTTCAAGAAGTGACCAATTCCTTTGTAGGGCTGAAAGAATAGAAAATTCTCATTCATATCAGTCTATACTTTATCCCTTTTGTCATTAACTTAGGCAGGGCCTATGGATTTTACTTTGAAATGACATCCATTTCATTGCTTTTCATCTTCTGTAATACCAAATGCCTTTTTTATGAAGATGCTTCAGACATTTAAAAAAATTTCTTAAAACACATTTTGTATTTCTTTCATCCCAATATGTTTTCTTCTGTTTCTTTCTTGATTAGGTTAGGAAACACTCTCTTCTACTGGTGTGATTTCTCTTTATGGCTCTGAAGTGTTTCTTTTGATTCACTGGTCCGGATACTTATAGCAAGCAGCTTTGAGTTGTTGCATCTTCCTTCTTTATACATCCTGTTCTGTTCCCCCAGAGGTGAATGAAAATTCAATCATCCTCCCTTTGATTTAAGGAGTAGTGAATCTCCTGTGCATTTGCTTTTGTTGAAGGGTTCAAAACATTTTTCAGACCATTCCAAGGAAGCTAAGATTCCTCCTCCTGTTTGAAATAGGCATTAACTCAGTCCTACTTCAGGAAGAGCCTGAAAAATAAATGTAGGAAATGTCAGTGAATTTTCTTTTTTACTTGGTGCAGTAACTATCAGATGTCAACTTCAAGCTGACCTGTGTTAAAATGAGGGTGTGTCTGGTGGAGATTTTTAAAACAACTAGAAGGAAGATTAACTACAGAGTCAAGCAAATGTCAAGGTAAAAAGGTCTCCAGCAAATTTATGACCTTACAGCATCTGATGACGGTCATTGGTGCATGGGATCTTGCACATCTTTTAAATTAAGAGATGATGGAAGATCTTAACTGAAAAGTTTTCTTCTTGCAAGTGTGTTTGAGTAATAACTGCCATGATGACAGAGCAAGAACATGGGTAAAAATGACAAGTAACTTTTCTGCAGTCAGTGAAATTACAGAGTTATGTATGTGGTTTGCAATTAGAAGTGGACTCCTTGACATGTGCATGTGTCTACAAAAATTAAATAAGATTATTCAGCTGCACTTACATATATTATCTGTAAGGGAGGTTTTAGCCTAAGTGATATGGGTGTTTAGATTTCATGTACTATGGTTAATACACAACATTTGTAGGCAAACTTTGAGTAATCAGAAGGAAGAAAATCCTTGCCCTGTTGGTTTCGCTGAAACTGTGATTTCACTTTAAAGATTTTAGTTGCCTTTAAAGGTGAAACAAGTAGAAAGGGTTCTACTTTCAATGTACAAGGAGGAGGGAGAGGAGGAGGGTATTAAGGAATTCTTATTAATCCTTAGAAATTACATATTTAATAAAGTGGTAAAGGTCTTTATTCTATTAAGAAACCCCCGACAAAAAAGAAAAAGAGATGATGAAAGAGAGTGTAGATGAAAGAGGCTAGAACAGGAGTTCTTGAAGTACGAGATCTCTATTTTGGTCAAGACTACTCATGAAGCTAATCCGTGGTGTAGACTTTGATCAAAAGTTTTGTGACATGTTTGCTTCTTATATAAATTTCTCTCCTTTTATAAAAGTGCTGAGAGATAAATATTACCAATCTAGGTTATTAAATTTAAGTAAAAGTAAGAACAGAACAAGAACAAAAAAAATATCTTTTTGACTTAACTGAAACTGCTTGGAGAAATCATGCACGAAAACTGACTGCACTGAGGGTCTAAATTTGAAATATGGTAATTGTGTAATCACAATGCAAGTCTTCTAAATGGAAAGTAATCTCCATCTTTCATTTAAGCAACGTACTGTATAAAGCACCTCTCACTGATCTGGTGGCCTTTTCACAATGAAGTGATGAAACAGAACCTCCATATAAGAAATATAAATGTGTTAAGAGTTGAAGATATGTGCATCTCACATCTTTCCAAAGGCTCATTTATGCTCGTATTTCTTCCTATCTCACTAGCACTGCCATCCTTTTTTATTAATAAATCTTTCTTAAAATTGTCATGGTACATAATCCCTGTTGAATTGCATGCCCTAGGCTTGCTTTCAAGATGTCAGGGTGCATGAGGAAGAAAAGACCGAAGTTTGGTTAAATGCTAGTTACACTGGCATCAGATTGATCCTCTATGGACCAGCTGCTCGCTGAGAAGTTCCTAGAGCATAGAGGTTTCTGATTGTGCACCCAAAATGTATTTGACACTGGAAGAAACTTGTGAAATCTGATGATTAACAGAACGTGGTTTAGCCAGATGCAACAGTAGCTTTTCACCATGGATGTACTCACAGAGATGGTATAAAAGGCCAGGCCATAAAGGTTCACAGGAGGCAGGACAGATACCCTCTTAACAGGACAGAGGCTTCCCATTATGTAATTAATAAAAGTACCTGGTTTTAAGAGCAAAATTCAGTGTTGGAATGAGGTGGACCTAAGATAAAGCTGCTAGCTGGTGTGAAAAATTTAACATTGTTTTATGGATTTTTCCTTTGTATCCTCTATGGATTTGGCATTTGAAGATTCATATCTTAACCTTAAAAAAGCACAAATTCTAAGTAAAATCTCATGATATTTCTCTTCAGGGGTACAACAGCTATTAATTTTGAGAGGATTAGAACTGTGGGGTTTAATTTGGGCCCCATCACTTCAGTGTTTAAGGTCCCCCTTCCCCCCAGCATTTACATCTGCTAAATTCTAGTCCACATGGAGTTCAACGGGCCTGTACTAGTGCAAAGTTGTTCAGAGTGCATTGGAAGTAATGATAGCTTTAGCAAAAATGTGGTGAAAAAAAAAAAAGAAAAAAATTGGAACTAAAAAATGTGATGTAAAGCAAAATAAAACCCACAAAGAGCAACGCTTCAGATACTGCTATCTAATTAGCCTATGGTTTTATTCCTTCCTTTATTTTTGACGCTGCGGGTGTCAGTAGCTTAATGTACAGCTAAGCATCCAACACTTCATTTTCTGCTTTGTTTTATACATGGCAATTGGACAGATAGTCCCAAAGGGTTCCTTTTTATTATGGATTATTCCCAGTGAACGCCCTGGCTGTAGGCACTCTATGACAGCAAGGTTATTGTAAAATGGCTTTTTTTGCCCTTTGAAGTAGAGCTGTAACACCGAGAATAACTTTTATGAGGCCTTGTGGGAATCTTGTTCTTTATGAAACTCAGTGATTATGTTCAGAGGCTGGAATAAATGTGCCCGTGAACTTTTTAAAAATAAAAGAAGGGAGGAAAAGGAATGAGAGCATTTGCAGCTATAAGGGTCAGGTACTCTATTACATGTAGTTTACTGGATACCCTAGCTGTCCCCCTAAACTAAGGTTAGACATGCCTAGGGACTGCCCTGTAGAGCAGGAATTAACTGATACTCTGTACCAGCAAGGGATTATCTAGTAGTATATCATGTTTTAGCCATTTCTGTGTCCTGTTGTGAGTGATGAAGGCAGAGCACCAAGAATTTAAAAAGAGGATCTTTTGCAAGGTTTTTAAAAGGGAAAGTTCAGGCTTTTTTTTTTTTTTTTTACAATACATAAAAAAAAGTGGAATGAGTGACTGAGTGCCGTAATCCTGCCCCAATTGATTTCAGTTTGTGAGGTAATGCTGAATAGCTGAACAACAAGCAAAGGCTAGGTAATCCGCCTCTTATAATTTCAAACTATAACTTTCTTTAGAGTTCCAAATTATTAAGTATACCTTTCCTCTTGCCCAGGCCTTTATACTTATAAAGGCATGGAAGCCACTGTGCTGCTTCTGGATCTGGTGTGAAGTGGTTTCAGGAAGGCCTGTGGTCTTGAATATGTGGCATTCATGAGGATATACAAGTTCTCAGTTGGGCCCCTGGCAGCATGAACTGCAGTTATGCATGGTGCCTCCATATATTATCCCTCAAATCCGTCTAGTTTCTCCCAGAACTGAATACTCTTTCTTGGTGGCATGCACTGAAATTCTGTTTCCATCTTGTCTTACACACCTGAGCTCCTAACAATACGAAAAGGCTTTGTTAGGAGCTCAGGTGTGTAAGACAAGATGGAAACAGAATGGAGAATTTTCTCTGATGGTAGATGAAACAAATTAATCTGAATCTGAGTCCTTACTGCCCTCCCATCCCTGTGATTCACCAAAAGGAGAATCCAAGTAAAATATGACAGAAAAGAAAGCCATGGATTACGTGAGAGCAATGCAAGAAGAGCCTTTGAGATGAGTGTGGCAGAAGGGAGAGATGTGCAGGGAAGATACAGTGATTTCATTGTCACGCATCTTATCAGCCATCCTCCATCATCATCTGCCTGAATGGAATTTTATCCTCTTAACCCCTCTCCGTGCTATGTGAACGTATGAAAGCCCTAAAGAAGTGAAGGACAACACAGGAATGAAAAGAAATCTAACATCTCAAAAACAAGTTTCAATTTTTCCTAGCGTTCACAAAAATCAATTGAAATACAAAGCCAGCAAAAAACAGTATGAGACCCTGAAAAGCAGTCTTCAGAAAAATAGATGCAGAAATGTTTAGTAACAGGGCTATAAGACTTTGTCTCCTGATTATATAACACATGGGAAAAAAAAATACAAGGAAAGAGGTGGCAGAAAAAAAGCCACTTACACTGAAAATCTTTTCAAGTTCTTGTCGTGCTCACCTTTTTTCTGGCACTGATGAAAAATAAAATATTTGCTGAGCTGAGGAACATCAGTGAGTTCAACGCTGTGAGAATATGCTGACGAGTCACAGTTTCAGGGCTGCAAAGGTAGGATGGTTAAACACCCAGTGGAGCGTGTTTTCAGAATCCACAGTTATACATGGGTTTGCATTTTCATGGGAGATCTTAAAAAGGAAGGCAGGCAGGCAGAGGAGAGAATGTTGGGCATTCCTTGGGCAGCCTGGTCTAGTGGGAGGTGTCCCTGCCTATGGCAGGGGGGTTGGAACTTGATGATCTTCAAGGTCCTTTCCAACCTAAACCATTCTATGATTCTATGATTCTATGTTTACACTATCTACCAGAAAATTTGTAGAGTTTTATTTTTAGTTTACTTTTTAAGGGAAGGATTTGTTCTTTTGTTTTCAAATGTAACACAAACAGCAGGTATTACCTGTCTGTGAAAGGCACTGACAGCAGTTAGGGCTGGGACAGACCACCAGTCACTCATTAGGTGCCAGGACCCAACCTTGGTTTTCTCCATGCAGAAATTCTGACTTACACATTTTGTCCTGATGACAGACACTTCTCCGCCATCTTATTTTTACAAGCCAGTTAACAGGGGTGTTAACAGCTAGAAAATACAGTTAGGAATACGGTTTGTGTTGTGTTCGTGCTGGTGAACATTGTTGAACAGTTCCAGGATTGTATCCCTCTGCTCACTCAGAGATGTAGAGCAGCAAGACGGTTTTCCTGGCTACAGCCTCGGTTATGTCCCGTTGAAGTTGATGTATTTTAATGCCACATTGAAAGTTAAACATGTGCTTAAAAGTCTGAGGATCAATGTGTTTCAAGCCATCAATTCTGAGAGAGTGAGGCCCTTAAATCAGACATAATTTCTTTGTCAGCTTGTTCACTGGATGTAAGACTAAGCATACGGATTTCACTGGTTAGTGGAAGCACGTACTGGTGGGCGGCTGGCGTTTGTGCCATGCATTAGCTATATCAGAGCAGCTCTCTGTCTGGAAGTTGCTGTATGACGAGCTTTTGGAAGGGAAAGTGTACTTTCCATTGTGTTCATTGACACATACATATGAGAGAAGTTTGGCAATGAACCTTTTGCACAGGAGACACGCAGCAGTCTAATCCTGTAGATTTCATTACTGCTGTGATAAGGCAAAGCCGTTCTCCACATCAGCTGCTATTAAATGCTGCTGCAGGCCTTTAGGTGATGCATCATTGGTCACCCTCTGTATCTTCATATTTGTGAGTTGATGAGGCCCTAATTCATTGAGTCCTCAAGAGAGGCAGCCACTGGTGCAGAAAGTGACTGAATTCTGCCGCTTGCTTGACAGCACCAATCTTGCTGGTCTCCTCTGTTCTTGGAGGAGGAGAAAAGAAACAGAGAAACAGTGAAGAAAGATCATAAACTAGAAGTTATTCTTATGCTAGAAACAAAGTTTTGGGTGTTCTAAAATATGTGGCATATTTTTGCACTTTTTCTAACAAAAGTGGGAGTTTACAATGATGTATTTGCTTTCTTAATAGGCCTTGCTGTTTGCAAGAATGAATCGGTCACGTGCATGTGTTTCCTCAATGGCTAAGTCAGAGTATGAGACAGATTTTAGGTTCATGCTGTTCTAAAGGTAGCCTGTGGGGCAGATGGGTTTCTATGCATTTCTACAGAGCCTCTGAAGAGAATTTTCTGATATTTTTGTTTATTGCTCATCATTTTATTCCCTATTATGCCTGTTTCTAGATATGTTTTATATAGGTTAATTTTTTTAATGTAAATGCTCTTGATATTTATGTTACAGAGAAGTACCCATAAAGAGTTCTGCACTGTTACCGTTGCCGTATTAGTCTCACAGTATGTGATTTGGGGAATGCAAGTGAGCATTGTACTCAAGATATGAGCATGAGTTTGTTATTGCTCTCAATAGTAATAACAACATTGCCCTATTCTGCAATGTATAAACCTTTCCTGAAAACTCTTTGTTTGTAGTCTGTTTGTTTCTTTCAACCTCTTTGGGCAACAAACATTTACAAAACAACCATCCCAATATAAGTTAATATATAGTGAAATTACACCCTGTGTTTCTATTGGATATGCAATGTACAGCTACAGGTTATATTGAAATCATATCAGGAGAAGTTTTTGCTATTAATGGGAATGTTGTTGGCCTTTGACCTTGATTTGAGATTTGGAAATCACTTCCCTATGAAGCATTGTAATTATTACCATACTTTGGGGTTTCATTGAAACACTTTTAACAGCAATAATATTATCAGAAGGGTATAATGTGTGCTTCATTAGAAATTCCGTTCAGAGATCATGGCAGTTTGTGTTAAAAATGTGTCTTAATAATCTCTTCATCACAACAAGGAGTCTTTTTCATATGCTGTCACTTGTTTAAAATGGTCTTTTTCCTCTTGGCTTTTAGATACTCTGTGATACAAAATTGTTCCTCGTTTTCATTAAGTGCAAACATAATCTTCTCTTTTGGTAAACTATTATTACAATTGAAACAATTTTTTTTAATCAGTTGGTGCATTTGATTTACCAAAGGTTGTGTGCTTAGAATTACTTTACATTTTAATTAGAGCTGCAGCAATCTGTTAGCTAGCACTGAACTCTGATGAACACAAGTCTCTAGGCATGTTTGGAAAAGCTCGTGAATTCTCTGCCATTTGCCTAATGAGCTGTCGGAAAGGTTCCATCGATAGTGTCAAAAAATTTGTTTAAGGACCCTCCAGACGTGTTCAAGAAGCTTGAATGAGCAAGGGATAATACTAAATGAGTGCTATTGAGCTAAATATTTCTGGAAAGGTCCTTTGCTGCTGATATAAGGAGAATTAAAGGTCATGCTTGAACGTTTGCTTTTGAGGGCGTGTTTTTGAAATACAGATTGTAAAACATAGCTATTAATAGCTTCAGCATTATCTCTGGAAAGGACAATATGAAGGTGTATCTGATTATCTCCTTCTCTGCCACAATACAGGGATGGATAGGGGCCTTTTCTATTCTCCACTAACCACAGCCTGAGCATTTCAGGAGTACATAAAAACCCAAACTTCTCTATGGGGTTCTTTGAACCCCACAACTGTTGCGTGAAATACAATTTTGATAGACAATAGTCTTTTAATGGATTGGCAAGCCAGTGGAAATCTAGTACCCTCAGCATTTCCACAGTGTCACACATAAGATTGTGAAAGAGGAATAGTCTTTTTGACAGTTTCTGCTCTAAAGGAACTGAAAGAAACAAGGTGATGATCTCTTCACATGTCACTGGCCTACTATTCATCTGGGAATTCATAGAGAGACAATAAATCCCCTGTATTATTCACAGCACAGTTATGGCATAGCATCCTTTTGGAGCTTATAGGGTATATGAATGTCGCTGTACAGGATATATTCTCAGGTAGATGTGGTAATCTGCTGTTAGTAATAGTCCTGTAAATCAATTTATAACTAAAACTTGTTGACTAGCTAATACCTTGAGTTAAAAAAATAGGCATCTGTTCTCTAACCATATGTCAGTAGTCTCACTGCTGTCATTTAGAGAAATATTCCAAGTTTGTAAGAACAACATATGTATAAATATTTAAAAGTGGAAGAGCATGCACAGGAATATTTACTTCTGATGAGGCAGTGAATAAAATATCAGCTCCTTACAAGCCAAGAAACAGTGCCCAGAGAGATTCCAGAAAACCCCAAATCCCACTAAAGCTACCTCGTTCTAAGATAATTCTGATTATTTTCTTCTTGTTGAGAACTGTGGTGCTAAGTTCCCTTTTCCTTACAGAAGTAATTCAGAGACTGTGGCAACAAGGTTAATCTTCAAATTTTTGGCAAATCCTAGGTAATTTGCATCAAAATTCTAATAGGTGATTGAGAAATATTAAATGTGCTTTGGATGGGAAGTAGGTGTGGCTGGAACAGCTTAGTAGGTACCGAGGCTTTATCTGGGAGAGAAACCCAGGGATTGCTGTTTAGGTGTTGAATACGTGCAATGTTACCATACACCTGGATTCAAATTAAGTATGTGATTAAATCTCTAATTTATGAAAGTCAAGATCTTAAAAATTTAAGCTTTTTTGTGTGTGCAGCACTGTAACCATGGCACAGATGTTTCATAGAAGACTTACAGAGATGATAAGACTTTCATACCTGAAAGGAGGTTGTAGTGAGGTGGGGGTCAATCTCTTCTTCCAAGTAGCAAGTGATAGGACAGGAGGAAATGGCCTCAAGTTGCACCAGGGTAGGTTTAGATTGGATATTAGGAAAAAATTCTTCACCAAAAGGGTTATCAAGCATTGGAATGGGCTGTCCAGGGAAGTAGTTGAGCGTCCATCCCTGGAGGTATTTAAAAGGCAGGTAGACATGACACTTAGGGACATGGTTTAGTGTTTACTTGGCAGTGCTGGGCTTATGGTTGAAGTCGATGATCTTTTCCAGCCTAAATGATTCTATGATTCTATGATTCATGAGCACAAATGTTTCTCAGGTATCTACATTCTATTTGTGCCGATGAAAAAGTTCCCAACAATGTACATCTATGAACAGTTAAAAATGCCAAAATGGATAACAGGTGCATGTGAAGAAGATTCTTTAGATCTTTGTGCCTTTTACTTTATTGTCTCGTTGGTACAGTGATGCATCCATGAGCTATATGGATGTGTATAAATATGTGTAAATTATCTATTTAGTTTCCAAATGTAAACAGTTCGATAACCCGTAATGAGATTTGATTCATAGTAAAAAGGGATTTATTTTATTCACTCCTCTTAAATGCAAAGCACAGATTTTCTCTTAGATTTAGCTAACACAGCTTTCTTATGTGTTTATAGCATTGTTTCAGTTAGGCAGAAGAAATTAATGTTTCACTAAATATGTCATCTACATATAAAATTACTTTCCCCAAATCTGTAATGAATAATTGCCTTCCTTTTAATTAAAAATGGGGGAATTTCAGTAGACATTATTTACACTACTGAATTTGATGAAAGTCTATTGTCAGCTGGTGATTATGGCTATCTATCTGTGTCATAACCACATCCATCCAGCGTTAACATACATCATTCCTGTGATACTAATCAATTAACTATCTATTCTGTGGGCTAACAGTACTATGGATGCACACATATCCAAGCTGGCCAAGGTACTGTCTGTGCATATTTTGTATGCACAGAAAAGAAGACCTTTGTTATTCATTTTTTATCATTAAGAAGAATAAAATTCACTGCAAAGCAATGCATTGGGAATTGATGGAATTTGTATGTCTTATATCTAAATTTTTCATGTCGCTGTCTGTGTCTGCTGTCTGAGAAGGAAGGTGAGAAGATTGCTCAAAGGCCAGTTTCTGAAGTGTCAAGAGTATCATCTGAATATGAAGGATAAACAATACTTATTGGCTGTTACCAGATGGATAGGCTGGTCCATGACCTGCCTGACGTTTTGAAGAGGTGATTAGCACCCTGCCCTGGGAGCATATCATGAAAATTATTCTTGAAGTAGTTGCTACCATGTATTTAAGTGGGTTTAACAAAACGATTAAGGATGTAGATCCTCATGTCACTCAAGCTGGGTGATAGCTTTTCTGCTCTTAGCAAGTCACGGTTTGGCACTGGCTAGCATATTTGGAATTGAACTTCATTTAACAATGGAATGGGTTGTAATATGTGTGGCTTGTTGGAAATAAGCTTGAGTATGAACACCTTTTTTCACTTGAAGAGGTACTTGAATGCTAACATGCTTTGCTCTAAAAAGTATGATGTCAACTTCTTGCCTGTAATTACGGTTTGTATACTTGCAAACCACAAAATTTTCCTGTTTAATACATATGGAAATCTAGACTAGAAAGTCAGGTATATCAGCCTCCCACAAATTATATTGATCAGTGCTTTATCTTTAGGAGTAGTTTCTGTTTTGCTTTGTTGCTTTTTCCAGGAAGATGTAAAGATTTCTTTTTTCTTTAATGTATCACTGTCATTTAGATCAATGTGATGAATTACTTTAATTCCAATAAGTGTATGTATTTGGACCTGTTGCGGAGCACCAGAATATATAGCTGTATTATTTTTGAAAGGACCATCTGTACCATGGGATAATTTCAGTGCTTTACCCTACCCATTAGGAAAACCAATGTAAGAGTTCTCTTTGATTCTTTGTCTACAATACCCACACATGTGTCTACACAAAATGGTAGAATGGGAATATTGAACTCCAGTAAAGACTTTGTGATTTAGAGTGTAGTCCTTTACTAGTAAGTGTGAAATACTGCAGGACAATTGAATGATAGTCCTATAGCCTCTTGGTATCCTTTGGATAGTCTGCTGTGCTCCGTCTAGACTACATAATGTTTCCAAAGTCTTTGCTGATTTTACTAACAAATGTTCATCAGCACTCAGGTCATGGCACTGATTAATCTTCATCCACTTTTATATTTTACATGGGAAAACAGCATCACCTGCTGACTTTAACGGCCTGACCATCCCCTCAGGTATAAAAACCAAACTGAAGTACCTTGCATGGATTACCTGGTACAGTTTCACTGCCCACAGCAGGTATAGAAACCCTATTCACAGAGTACTGGGAGGTCCAAAAGAGGGTTTCAAATGAGATTTAAAGACAAGTAAGAAAGAAGGTACATAACATTAGCAGTAAAAGCAATTATAGGAATATTTCAACTGGAATATTTCAACTACAGTGTGGTTTTAAGGAAAGTAAAACCTGTATTTCTCCCTCCACAATTTATTTCCATTCGAGATATTATCCTTGCAAAGTAATTTCATTAATACTGTGGGGGTGGGGTGAGGTGCTGGTGTTTGTTTGCTTATTAATGTAAAAACTAAAAATTATCAGCACAGACCATGCAGGAAAGTTATATAAAACTGAAAACTGGCTATAGAGTATGAGAGAACCTGTGCTGTATGCCACCAGATCAGCCTAATTCAGTGTCCTGTCTCTGAGATTTGCCCTTCTCAGAGACACTGTGAAAGATTAGGGAATGTCAACCACTTTTCAGACAATCTATAAACTGTAAATTGTTCTGTGGAACAGACGAATGTGTAACTACAAACTGTATCTGTAGAGGAGAAAAGGAGAAATTATAAATTTCACTAGATAAGCTATTCTAAGTGAATAACTAAAGCAATGTGGTAGCTTCTTAAACCAAGGTACAAATCATTGTTAAGAAAGATATTGTAATCTAAGTGGTTTCTGACTACAAAAGTGGCAGCTGAGGAGAGCCTATTGCCTTTAATAGGATAAGGCTTTAAGAAGGTGATGTTTGGTTTTCATTGACTATTGTAGTGTTCAGCTGAGAGTGCTGTGGTAACCTTCATGGACTGATGAACACAACTGATAACTATTCCTAAGGAACCTAATGGCTTAAATGAGTAGGAACTGATAAAATTACCTGTTCTTCAAACATCTTGCTCTTAAATTCCTGACATTCAGCTATAACTATTGTTTACTTATTTTAGGAAATTAAAGTATAATCTATGCTTCATTACATTGTTCCTGCAGTTATAATTTTCAAAGCACAGCAAATTAAGGTGGTGAATATCTTGTCTCACTAACTAAATACTACTGAAAGCTTTCTTCAGAAAAAAAACCCAAACAACTTTCTGGATGAAGTTGATCATCTTGAAAACAGATATGGAGTCTGAATATGCCTCTCTTATAATGTCTTTAATATATTTTAATAAGTTTTGTAGGCATTGGCTATGTCAAAACATCTTCTGGTGTTACAGTGTCCTTTTTTTTTTCTTTAATTTCCTAGGACTGTATTCCCATTAAGGTTATAGTTCTTATATTATTTTGCACAGCTCTTTTACTTTCTTTCCAAGGTGTCATTATCTTCTCTAGTTTTCCTCAGGCTTATGGGAGTCTGATGGAAACTTTGTTAAATGAATTTTCTCAACCAGATGTGTCATGTTTGAGTTTAATGAACCCAAGGGGAAGTTTTTCTTCTGAGAGTTCGTCTAATCGCTTTTTGAACCTAGATAAACTGTTGATATCTGCACCACTCTTGAGGCAATTAATTCCAACATTTAACTACAGTAAGTGTGATTAAGTTCCACCTTTTCTTTATTTTGAACCTGTCATCTGAGATTTTCATTTAGCTATTTCACTTTGTTACTTATGAAGACATCTATCATATACCTCTGCAGTCATTTATTTTTCATGCTCGAAAGTCCTAGTCTGTTCTCCCTTTCTAGAGCTTGGATTGCAGGCATACTGCAGGTCCATCATAAGGATTCTGTTTGTTTCTCTGTTCCTTTCCTGAAATACTGGATTCGTTGGGTTTTTTGAGAACTACCAGGTGTTTCTGGAGTTACAACTATTTCCTCTTTCCCGAGTTTATCACTGCCTATCTGCAATTAGGACTTTCTTGCCCTTCAGTGCATTACTTTTAATACTTATCACCATTCAGGTGCACCTGCTATTTTGTCACCGGATTGCTCAGTACTTTGAGATCCTTTTGCAGTTTTTTTTTTTCAGTCAGCCCTTATTTTTCACGCTCTGAATACTTTAGTATCATTGGTGAATGCTATCACACCTTTATTTTCCTCTTTTTCTACATCTGTCAAGTTTGATGCTTTCTCCATTTTTAGTACAGCTTTGTTTGCACAGTTATAATTTTTAAATCTTAGGAAACAAACGTCAGCACTCATGGAGTCGCTGGAACAAAACCAGTCTGCTTAGGGCAAAACCACTCTCTTGTTCAAGTACAGCATGGTCATATAATGTTGGACAACCTTTTCTGAGGCTCATATCAAGTATTTAGGCTCATATTCTCAAGACTTCCAGCTCTCACTCAGTTCATTAACTGCATCATGAAGAAATGTGAAGCATTTATAAATACAGTACTAGTTGTTGCCAATTCTTAACTACTGCTGGGCATGGAGAATAGTTACTGATTGGTGAAAATGGGAACACTGCAGCCTGCATGCTGGAAGATGCTTAGCTTTTTACCTCCCATAAGGCTTTGCTGATTAGGCCTTCTAGTTTGTTCTTTCTTTGTGTATGTTGCTGTGAAGCTAACGAATAACTTCAAAGTTTCTTGATTTCTGCTTGATATCAGAAGCAAATGTGGCTAAATAGCTCCCAAATAAGTAGTGCTTACTACCTAAATAGAATATTTGAGCTGCCATCACTGAGGAATTTTATTTCATTCTTCACTGACAAGTCTAACAAATTTCATTTGGCACTTTTGACAGTACGTAATGTGTAGGCAACGTGTGCTGTGTTTGTAAGAGATGCACAGCATCATATGAAATATTACCTGTCATTAGAGCCTCCATCAGTCACATCTGACTGGCATAAATCAAATAGAACAAATTCCCAGTTTTAGAATAGGAATTGTTTTGGCAAGTGCACCATCACATAAACATATTGTGTTGAAAAAAATAGAAACACACCAAGCATTTGAAATGACACGCATAAAACTGCAAATAAAACTGACAATAAATGTCAATATAACATAGTGTATAACCTATGTTCTTGCAGAAACCCTTAATATAAGCTGATGTGACTTACAGTGAAAAAAATGTTACCGTTAATAAATATGAATAATAGAATACAAAGAAAAACAACACTAAAACTTAGACACAATTTGGCAGCTGATGTTAAGTTAATATTTCTTATATAAAAGTATGTAGTGCACAAGTATGAATCTTCTCTTCTTGGTAGACTGGTGATTCTTATGAGTAAGGTAAACAGCTTTCTGTTTTCCAGGCTTTTCAGATGACATACTGTAGGTTTTAGCTGCACTTCGCATATCAGATTGTGATATTTTTGGGAAATACTATTTCAGTAGCAGCTCCAGCTAAGAAAGGATAGCTATTGTTTATGTGATTCAAAATAAAATGCTGTATTCTCAGAGAACTATGAATGTTGAATCTTGTATGCCATGCTATTTGTGCAAAAAGCCTGTCAGCATCTATGAGATTTGAATGTCCATATAACTACAAAATTCACCTACCTAGATTTTTTATTTTTTTTTAAGCACTAAATGGGGGATCTAGTCTTTCATGGACAACAAGTAATGGCTTTTTTCAGAGCAGGGGAAAACTTGGGTTTTTTTGCCAGCACAGACATTCTTTATCTATAGATAGCAACAAGTCAAAATATTTCACAATGAAGTTGTAAATTTTACTCATCTGTATTTTGTGTGGAGCTAGCCAATAGTTTACATCCTCATAAATCTTCCTCTGTTATGACCATTTTGATATCATGAATTTAATTCTATGTGAGTTACTGGTACTTCTGTGTTTTTGCAAAGGAGGTGTCTCACTGTACTGTTTGATCAAAGAATGAATGACATTATTATTGAACTATTTGCAGCTGTGGCAAAATAATTTGTTCACTGATAATTATTTATGCAGAATGCAAAACATCACAAACCATCTTAGTGGTGGTGCAAGTGGTTTTGTGTAAAACTGCTTGGGGGAGCGATTCTCTACTATAAACAGGAACAGCCATAACTGTAATCAGCCTATATGAAGAGTTGTCCTATACAGATGAAAAAATTTTGAGTATAAGGCTAGACTTCAAAAAGGATTGGTATGTTTACTGTAAATGTAAATAATATGGCAGGCATTTACATGTTTATTGAGCTATTCATTAAAAAGTTGAAATGAAAATGTGGAAGCACTGACAGGGGACTTTTATTATTGCAATGCATTTATGCATATGGAATTCAAAATCAACAGAAAATTATTATAATGGAAATTATATTTGATGCCATAAAAAAACGTTTTTAGGAATAATTCTATAAAAGGAAAATATGAACTGAAATTGTGCCTTGCTTATAACATTAAAATAAATGAGAAGTATTTAAAAATCAATGTTATTTTATACACTAAAGTATTTATATTACCAATGATAAAGAACAACTTTTTGCTATCAAAATGGTGGTGATAACTAACTTAAATTCATGAAAGACTGTTTTAAAAAACTTGTGCATTTCCAATACATCAAACCACGATGGAAGCCTAATTAAAAAAAAAAAAAAAACAACAAACAAAACAGTGCCTGACATATCATGTAATTGAGCCATTAATTTCAGGATTATAATAAAAGATTCAATGCATGGTAGCATGTATTAGAATTAAGTTGTTAACTGCATTGTTTTATAGTCTCTACTAAGTAAAGAATAAAATAGTAATGTACATGTAAGCACCTTAATATGTTGGTTTAGGATATGGATCCAGAGCATAACTAAATCTTTGGAAAGACCTATATTAATGTGAAAATTGAGTCTAGATTTTGAAAAGACTACTCACTAACTGAAAACATGGAGATTTTGGAGTTTTTTACAAAAGAAAAAAAAACCCTGCAGTTTCCTTTTTGGGTTGTGTTGTTGTTGGTTCTTTTTTCCAAAATCCTGTATTTGTTAACGTGCATGGGCAGTGAAATAAACACACGGGTCCACAGTAACAGTGTTTGACTTAGATCTCATAGTGGTTTATATGTTGATTTTTTGGAACAAAGTTGTTCCAGCATAGTTTTTCTGAAGCTGATACAGTCACAAGGTTAATAATTGAAAACCATTAACCCTAATAGTTGTAGCAGTGGAAGAAAAAATCATTTGTGATCACAGCAGGCTCCTACATGGATTCACTGTCCAAAAAGGAAAAAAGATATTCAGAGGCAAAAGAAACATGTAGTACCTTGGTTCTGTTACAAAATCAATTTAGTAATCAGATAATTGAGCAAAAAGATACAGGGAAGTAATAAGCTTCTAAAAAACTTGGCTTTTCTGTCAAAGTAGTGAAAGGACTTGGGAATATGCCCTTTCTGGGCAATAAATTTAATTTGGCTGCAGGTAGATCTGTGGCTTCCTAAAGTTATATGGTTCTCTTCTGGTAACTTGGAGGAGAGCTGTCGCTAGTTTTGGTTGCAGAGAAAAGCAGGACTGACTAGTTAGAACCAAACGGACAAATGCTTTAAAGTGTTCTCTAGTGCCTTGCCCGACATAGAAGGACACAGGTGCACAGAAGAGCACAACATTCAGAGAAAAGGCAGTGGGCAGCTTAAAGTAGCTGCATCACTAAAATGTCAGTATGTTTTTATGTTGTGAGAGAGTAAATTTGAAAGTGATATCAAAGCTAGCAGGGTAAATCGCTGGTTCCACAGATTTTCTCATGCAAGATCTGACAAGTGGAGGAAGATGTGAAGGAATATAGGTGACACTGCAGTAATAGCACCTGTAACTGAGGACAGAAGTAGAGAGTAATGATCTGGAATCTTTTAAAGAAATGGTTGGTGGCTACAAGTATTTTCTTCAAGTGATTTAACTAAATAACTTGTTTAGCCAGCATTATGACAAAGTGATCTACAACAATGTTCACAATTCTTTGTATATGCAGTGAGATGTTTTTGGATAGTGGTCTGAAACTATTAAATTAGCTATGTGTTATCCTTTTAAAAAGCAGCACAAGAAGCAACTCTTAAGATATTTCTTGCTATCCTTAGGTGGACTGCTGACAACACAGTGAAAGCCTGTTTATTCTTTGTGCTGTGAGTCCGCATAGCCTAAGCCTAGGTAGTACAGGTCAGCCCCAGGAAAGGAGATTGCTATCACTTGCAAAGTCTGCAGAAGAAAAACCCTCGAATTCAGTAAGCTGCAAGAAAGTGGGACCTGGTTGTACCTGTTCTGTTCTTTCATACATCCTCATGTCTCCCCTATCCTGTCACAGCTCTGTATGCCTCAGAGGTTTGAGCATCTAGGTCTAATAAGAAAATGTTTGGCGCACAAAGATTCTTTTTCTTAGATCTCTGTAGTGCATGCTGTTGGCAAAACAGATAATTAACTGGTAAAGTCATTGAGTTTCCCCTGCAAACTCAGGTTCTTGCACTAAGCCAAATGGATACAGGGATAGGAAGTGCACTGCTGTTTCAGCTTCTGGGCATAGAATGAAGACCACCTGTGGAGGCCCCAGAATGAGCTACACACCACCACAGTGGGATTTGCTGGTGTTTATAAAGCAGTAATTATCCAAGTCCTCTTTTTATAATCCCCATTGAAAGCTCATATAATGTAATAAACTAAAGAAGAAGAATTTCTTAGGTCAAAAGCAAAGTTGAAAAGAGGCAATCTGATAAATACTCCATGAAACTTCATGAAACTATACCTAGACACATGTGTCAGAGAGATAAAGAACAAGCATCAATAGCACGTTGAGCACATCTGTGCCCTGTTTGAACCATACGTACATCCTCTGAAGCTAAAGCTCCGGCTTTTACAGAAGGGTAGAATTTGGCTGAAAGCCTGAATCTAGATGATGCCACAAGTTCCATTCAATTTAATGAGCATTCTAATTTATTGAGTCCACCTGCACAGTAAAGTAAAAGCACTATGTAATAAATTGAGTCTGAGTTTCCCTTTCACAGACTTTGAATTCATCATGGCGATACATTTTCCAGCATTCCCTTTCTGGTCAAAAAGAGGAAAAAAACAAAGATTCAGCTATTTAAAATGGCCAACATAAAAAAACCCAAAACACCCTGCTTTTGTGTTTGTAGATTTTGGGGGTTCTTTAATCTGTAAATTAATTTAACTGAATGAATACTTCATGTGCAGCAGGTAGGTAATTAACTGACTCCATAATATAATTCTTGCTAAAATATTCTATGCATAAGTAATATCAGTAGCAGTTTAAAAAAAGAAAAAGATTCGTTTTAATCAATTTCAATATATTAGCATAAAATATTAAGAAGCTTGTGATTTTTTTCCCAGCTGTTGATCTTACTTTTCTTTCATTGCCTACTATGAGTTGATGAATATGATGGGAATTTAGCTGGATTTGGCTTCATAGCAGAGTTAAGGTTATGTTACAATTTTGGATTTTCTGCCCTACATGACTAATAAAATTGTCCTAATGGATTTTTATGTCTTCAAGCAGCATACAGAGTAAGAACTCACTTCCCTTATAATGACAGTATAAAACATTGCTAAAGTGGCTGCTTTTGATCTCAGACATGATCAGTGTAACTGATATTACACTATTACTATCATTTGCAGATTTTGCCAAGCTAAAGCATTTGCAATAAATCCAGCGTGCTTCAACCCCATAAAATTCCTATACAGAGCAGTCCTTCATATCTGAATCATGCGTCTGGCCACATCTGAGGCTTTGCTTGTTTAAAAACACAACCTTACCTATATCTGGTAGCATTGCCCTTCATTCCAGTGCGGAACCGAGAAGCATCTAGAAACGGCGTGATGGATTTGGCTGCTGAATGACAGAGCAGTAAAGAGGATAGTCCATGGGGTTCAGTCAGTTTTACGGCAAGTTACAGCAGCAAAGTAGGTCAGAGGAAGGTAATGATATCTGTACACTTCAGAGTTCAGGAGAACTTTTGACCATGAGTTAGAGATGAAACAGTTAATAGAGAATAAACAGCAGATCCATATCATTCAGCACTGGCAGCCAGAGTATAGATGTGCGGTGTGATAAGCATGATCATGTAGAGCTGCACACCAGTCAGCTGGAGTACTCCAACTGGAATACAGTCCTCTGTTGCCATGTAGCAGGAAGCAAAGGCTCCAGCCCAAACAGTGCTAGTTGAAGATCTCAGGTAGCTCTTGCATGCTTTCCAGGTTGATTTTTAGAGGTCTTGATGTTGGTAAACAGCTTTATCAAATGTTTGTACTAAGCTAAAACCAAATAAAGATGAATTTGGTGAAATGGCACATTTTGTTGTTTGGTTGCAGAGACAGCAAAATGGAAAATGCCCAAAAATAATTTTGGATTGTTTCACAAAAATGGATAACTACAATACTGGTAGGAGGTTAGCAGCAAAGGCCTTTCAGGGTCAAGAAAGACTTGAGATCAAATAACGGAAGTAGCCTTATATTTGTCCATTTGGGAGATCCTTATGGAATAGAGTTTCAGCCAGATCACTGATAAAATTTTTTTTAAAAAATGAGTTCTTATATTGAGCAGTAGAGTAAAAATCATTGATTTGGAGTTTCCAGAAACAAGATGTGCTTTTCGTATGAACTCTGAAACAGTGTTTGTGTAAAAGAAATTTTGCAATGTGAACAAAACTAATAGGGACAGTTCTGGATATATCTTATAAGCTGGTGTGTCTCATAATTTCATAGCAGAAAATTGGAGGTGACAGTAGTCATTAGTGTATATGAGTGCCATTTTTTCTATAGTTTTTTTTTTCAAGAATTGCATCAAAGATACTAAGTCTGTAATGAATATCATCTTACTGTTAGATTACACTGCTGTTCATTGCTACTGATACCTATTGGAGATGAACTGGTGGTAATGCTTCATTGCAAACACTGAAAGTGCTGTTGGATGGCGGGCAGTTGCCTGGCATGAAATTTTAGCTGGTTTTATATAAAATAATCATTCACTGTGACAACAAATAAATGAGTCTTTGCTTATAGTAAAGATAACAGTTTTGTTACACCCTGGCTCAGATGGAAATTTTAAAGCTACAATTCTCTTCCTTAGTCTAGAGTAGATATATGTGTTTTCCAAATATGACAAAAGCAATCAATTTAAGGTTATATGTTTTAAATATTTGCTATTGAAAGCTTACAAAAGATTAATATATTATTATCCTTTTGCTACTTATTGTCTGCAGCTAATGCATTTGTTGTCGTTTATGGCAGATGAGGGTAACAGGAATTCTGTATCAGGCTCTTGTTAAAAGTGCTGGTAGTTGGTAATGATTGTTGCGATTAAGGAACCAGGGCATGCCTCTACCTGCTGGCATCCTGTAAGTGTCAGGCCTCTATAAAGGATGTGCTACGTCATCTGATTTTATAAACTAACTTAAGATCGGCACACATTTAAATCAGCAGAAAAATTTCTTTTAATGAGATAACATTCGTGGCATTGTTACAAAGCTCAGGATCTACTTCCTATGCATTGTTTTCCTCTAGAATATTAATAACTTTCATTTCAAGTAAGGTACTCTGAAAAAAATAAAAAATAGCTGATTTGTCTCAGCGATTTAGGTAAAAAAGACACCAGATTTTTAAATTTTTGATGCTTTTTCTTGCAAACACCTGAAGTAGGTGTGTTTCCAAGTCCATTACAATCCAAGGATCCTGTCCACAATCCTATTTTCTTCTTGTTAATGGTGCAGTTGGTTTAAGTTTGGCAGGCTGTCTACACTATGTTTTGATATTAAAGAGATATGACAGTAACTCTCATTTTTTGCCTAAAACTGTTGTTGTTCTTGCTGAGGATTGTGCCTGCCAATTAGCTCTCAAATGGAGCTTGCTGGGCGGATTTTGAATTTTCTGTTAATTTGGCTGGTGCTGGCTGGCTGTCATTTGCCACACTGCTGCTTTCACCATCTCCTGATGTTTTACTTGTCTCTATAAGACAGCCTCATCTCCCTAATAAATCCTCATTCTCAGCTGAGACAGCTTCACACTTCTTTACTTGTTGTGAGTTTCATTTCCATGTTCCTTTCCTTTCCTTGGTGGTGAGTCTCTGTACTGTAGTTGGGAAGTTCAATGTGAGCAAACTTATCATTTTCATAGGCACTTCAATTTTATTGATTTGTTAGAAGAGATTAAGGTAAACGTCTAATTCTTCCATTCTTCCACTGGTGCTTAACTTTAGGCACATGAATAATCCTGTTTATCAATATATGTAAAATTTACACTAAATGTTGTCTTATGATGTTTACTTTAAAAGGTTGTGAATGTGGCAAATTTGTGACAAGTATGGATAAATAGGTCAAGTAACCACAAATGCAATAAAGCAGATCACATAAAGCGTATCTGTGGAGGAGGACAGAATTAGTTCTTCCCATAATTACTTGGGAAGTCCTCAACATCTGCTCCATATTAAGATCCCAAAAGCCTTTAGGCAGCAATAAAATTACTTATTATGGCAGATTGAGTTTGACTTGCTTATTGTACTCCAGACATTAAAATTATGTTTGAGCATCACATCTGCCTGTCTATTGACTGCTATTAAAAATAAGGTTCATGTTTAATTGTCTGAAATACTTAAATGTTCTTTAATTGTAGATTCATATGGTAGAGAAGAAAAAAAAAAGAAATTATCTAAACATGACTTAGATAGTTCTGGCCTTCAGAGCTCTGGCTTTTATCTCTGACTCTGCCGTGGACTGTTGTCTCACTGGGGACAGCCACTTTGTCCTACTCAATCAGGTAGCTTATATTAGGGTAACGACCTCCTGTCTCTGCAATCGTGACCTTGATGAGTCAGGAACTCTTTCTCACTGTACCCCTCACAAAGGCAGAGATTTAGGCACAGTATTAGGACAGATTATGTTCATGAAGGGTAAGGATGGGAAGACTGCAAATAGAAAAGGGTATGTGAGGATATGGGTACCAAAGGTGTCAAGGGTAGGCAATCAGGAAAAGGGAATAGAAATAGGAAAGCAGTTGTGAATTTGGAAAAAGAAGTGAAAAGAGGTTAAAGGCTTTAATCTTTTATTTTCTCTTCCCTTTTCCTCTTTTTGTCCTCTGATTGCCCCTGAGGTAAGTACAATATAGAAGAACCTCAGGGCAAGTTTGGAGAAAAGTTAATTCAGCTGCATGTTCACAGGAAATGGCTAGCATCATTGCAGGTCACTTTATATAGATTCCCATGTAGCAGGGATGCTTATAGCGGTATTGAAGTAACAGTCAGCGTATACAGCAGCTCAATAAATGCTACGTGTGGTTGGTGAACCTGTGGATAAGGTGCAGTTACAAAGAAACATATTCTCAGTTGCTGCTTACGTATATTAACTCCATAATTGATGTCAGACTCTCATTTGCTCTCCTCTGGTGTTATTAGGCTTTCTGTCCCCAGCAAAATCAGCGGGTGAATGGAACAAACTCCATTACAATGTAATTTTTGCTTTAAGCTGAACATTAAGCAATGCTTTCATCTGCCATGCAACTCCTTTGACACAGACGTAAGGGGGCAGCAGAGCAGGGTTTGGCTAAGGATGGATTATAAATTGGCACATGTCTTTGTGTAGTGTTTTGCATAAGGTCTACACTCAGCCTTTGAATTCCCACAATTGCTGATACCCACAATTTACTCCATACTATTATCCGTGTGTGGAAATAACAGATAACAGAATTACAGCCACCTGAAAGTATATACAAATGTTCTTCAGACCTGAAGGTGTTTGTGAATTAGGGAATGGAGGAATTTGCTGAAGACAGTTGCAAAATCAACTACAAGAGCAGCATTGGTGTCAGTATGTGATATCAATACTGCAGTAACTCATCAGGAATGTCTTATTGCATTTACACACTGCATTTTAACTAAATTTGGTTTTGTAAAATATATTTAATGCCTTAAAAGAATTCTTATCTGCAATTGTTGCTTTATTCAACATCAAAAGGAATAACAAAACCTTATATTTGGGTCAAAGTGATATAGTCACATTAAATAACATTTTACAAAATGTTATCTAATTAATCCTCTTTTAATTAATATGATTTTTTTTACTTCTCAAAAATTATTTTCTGTCTCAGTTTCCTGCCTTTGCTTTTGTCTGTGTACATCCCTTCCTGTTGCTGTGTCTGATTGTTATAGCTATTCCAGACAGCCTTCCTTCTGTAGGTTTGGGGAATATTGTTAAGGTGAGTTTTCTGGAGAGTTTCCTGGAGAGCATGTGCTGAGAATGGTACTCATGCTGGCTGTGCACAAGGCAAATATTAAATGTACCAGACATATATTGAAGAATAAATAAATATTAAGTGATCTGTAGTACTTCTTTTGAAAATTAACTTGGTTACAGAACACATTTCAGGTGTTCCCATCAGTACATGGAAAAATACCTTGTAGATTTCTGTACCTTGAAATGGCTAGGATAAAGGATGAACATTGTTTACTTAGTTTGCATTTGTCTAATTAACATACTTCAGCTTTTCATCCATTAAATTTAGAGCTCTTGGATGGAGCTGTTTGCCAGCTAGTTTGCCTGCTAGTTTCAATCCTGGAAGCCAGGATATTTTTAGGGTTTTTCTAATAAATATATTAGAGTCATCAGCATTGAACACAATGTTCAAAATATTTTTACATTAGGTACAGTCACTCTTATGACCTCACAGAAATTGACACAGTTTGGTGAAAACAAAGCAGATCTCCCTGTCCTACCTGTGTGAATTGTTTCCCAACAGGTACCTTTTTAACACCTTATTTTTATTTATTTATTTATTAATGATTTTATGTTTATTATTACTTTGATCCAAAATATAATGTGATAGTACTCTTTAATATAATTTAAATGCTATTATTTTTAGAGACTAAATAAAAATTGCTTCCTTGAACCAAATATTTCCGACTTCTAATGCATTTTGAGGATGCTTCCTGACTTCTACTTACTATTTACCTGCAAAATAAAAGGTAATTCTCTTGATTTCAATATCTTAATAGGATGCACTGTGAGATGAAAGTGGAACTATATTTTTTTAATACTGGAAACTGACTGTATTTGTATAATTTATCTATATGGCTTTTGAATAATCTTTGGTATTATGAAAATTGCTGTCTGTATATGTTCATAAAAGACTGTCAGATTAGCTCGTCTTGTCAAACTCAAGATAATTTGCACCATTAGAATGCATTCACGCCCAACTCTCATTTAATCTTAGAACAGTTGATTACTTGCCTGAACTGAGAGGAGAAAAGGAAAAAAAACCCCAGCAATCTTTTTCCTTTTTCCCTAAAGACAGGAAAAAATGGAATAGGCAGGGCTAACAAGACATGTTTCCTAGAATCACGTAGGGAGGGCATGAAGCAAGTACCCAGAAAATACTAAACAAACGACATGAAGTTATGTCCTTCTGTGGCAGGAGGTATTCTTATGGATTTTATCTTACAAGAAAAAAACAACAAATTTGACTGTACCTTCATTTCATGTACAAACTGCCACATGAGGACAAATCAAAGTTCCGTATAGCACAGTATCGTAGAATCATTGAATAGTTTGGGTTGGAAGGGACCTAAAAGATCATCCAGTTCCACCCCCCTGCCATGGGCAGGGACACCTCCCACCAGACCAGGTTGCTCCAAGCCCTGTCCAACCTGGCCTTGAACACCTCCAGGGATGGCGCATCCACAACTTCTCTGGGCAATCTGTTCCAGTGTCTCACCAACCTCAGAGTAAAGGATTCCTACCAAATATCTAAGCTAAATCTACCCTTTTTCTGTTTCAAACCATAACCCCTCATCCTATCCCCACACTCCCTGCTAAAATGTCCCTCCCCATCTTTCCCATAGGCCCCCCTTAAGTACTATAGCACTATAAGGCTGCTATAAGGTCTCCCCAGAGCCTTTTTTTCTCTAGGCTAAACAATTAACATCAACATCATGTTGAACCATATTTATCATCCTACTTGCAGAGTCAAAGCAGAAAACTCAAACCTTTGGTAGGATTATGGTGAAAGATAGGCTGAAACAGAAAGACCCCAGAGAAAAGACTGCTGGAAGGAGAGTTTCCAGAAGGTGTTGCTAAGCAAAAGACTCATGTTCCAGCAATGCCAGTGCAGTACCAAGCTTAAAATATCCATGCATAAAGGAACTGAATCTCCTAACAACATTGTCTGACAAAGGGCGGGTTTTTTTTGGATTCTGTCACATAAGCAGTGACTTCTATTGTCTTACAAAGCAGAAGTCAGTGTTTTCTTTGAATCATAGAATCATAGAATCATAGAATGGTTTAGGTTGGAAAGGACCTTGAAGATCATCGAGTTCCAACCCCCCTGCCATAGGCAGGGACACCTCCCACTAGACCAGGTTGCCCAANCCTGCTAAAATGTCCCTCCCCATCTTTCCCATAGGCCCCCCTTAAGTACTATAGCACTATAAGGCTGCTATAAGGTCTCCCCAGAGCCTTTTTTTCTCTAGGCTAAACAATTAACATCAACATCATGTTGAACCATATTTATCATCCTACTTGCAGAGTCAAAGCAGAAAACTCAAACCTTTGGTAGGATTATGGTGAAAGATAGGCTGAAACAGAAAGACCCCAGAGAAAAGACTGCTGGAAGGAGAGTTTCCAGAAGGTGTTTCTAAGCAAAAGATTCATGTTCCAGCAATGCCAGCGCAGTACCAAGCTTAAAATATCCATGCATAAAGGAACTGAATCTCCTAACAACATTGTCTGACAAAGGGCGGGTTTTTTTTGGATTCTGTCACATAAGCAGTGACTTCTATTGTCTTACAAAGCAGAAGTCAGTGTTTTCTTTGAGTCCAAGGTCTTCATGTTGGCCTAATACCAAGCTATTTTGATTCAGTCTACTTGTTTCCTGTCATCAGGAAACACAAGACGGAATTCTTCTGGTAGTTGTTTTTTTTTTTTTCTCCTTCCATGCCATTTAATAATTAGAAAGAAAACATTCTTCAATATTAGCAACAGAAAGAATACTCTTTACTTGGAATACGCATGGCCAGCTGGGAAGCTCTCCCAAGCCCGGTTGAAGTATCCCATGTAAATACGGCATATACGATCGCGTTGCCTTTGTGTGTGTATGCATGTGTACTGGTGTGTGTAAGCAAAAGAAAAAAATATTGGCTTTTGACTGACCAAAAGAAAGTGCCTTAGCATCAGTGACTTGGAGGTGGGGGTGTTAATGTTGCAGGAGCCTGGAAGATGGAGATTCACAATTGGAAAATGTGGTGGATAACAATGGCATTTCAAAGCCCTTCAGTGGGCTACTTAGGAATCTTTCTATTGGTAATGATTTCTTGTCAAGTATTTTTTTCCTTTGACTCCTGTAAATATTGTCTGTATCGTAAACCTGTATCACTTGGGCAGCAAAAAGATTTTGTTAAAACCAGTAAAAACTCAGTTTTGTAGGAATGGTGACTCTTGGGGTTTATTTTTTTTTTCTGCTTGTCCTCTTAATGCCCCTGTCTATCATTGCTTCACACAGCATTCACCAAGACGAGTGTGTCCAAGAGTTGTGGTGAGTTGGGGGAGAGTGTTTACTCTGATTTCTGTTCTTGCAATAAAGATAAGAGCTGCAAGAAATTGTACCAGTCAGATCTGTCAGTGGCTATGAGTAAATAGATGATCGTTCTGTCAGTTCTTAGCAGCATCTTCGCTGATCTTCCATATTACTAGTCTTTTGTGCTTTTGTAAAAGAGGTAGCTGAATTGTGCATTGGTTGGTTCACAATTATGGCAGATTTTTTTTCTCCCCCAGAGTATATTTATTCAATTTCAATCAAGGGTACAGAACTTCCTTCTGTAGAGCGCAGAAGAGCTTTGAACAGGGAAACAAAGGGAAAATGGTGGGTGTGGAGAATTTGTACGTTGTAGAATGTATGATGTAAATTAAGGCAAGACTTCGATTTCCTTTCTCAATGTTCTGTCACTTTCCTTGCAAAATGTGTTATGTGATACAGCTTAGCATAGCATAGCATAGCATAGAATAGACTATTTCAGTTGGAAGGGACCTACAACAATCATCTAGTCCAACTGCTTGACCAATTCAGGGCTGACCAAGTTAAAGTGTGTTATTAAGGGCATTGTCCCAATGCCTCTTAAATGCTGCCGGGCTTGGGGCATCGGCCACCTCTCTAGGAAGGCTGTTCCAGTGTTTGACCACCCTCTCGGTAAAGAAATGAAATTAAATTCATACAATGTCTGAATTATTTGAAGAAAAAGAAAAGAAAAAAGACAAAAAGCTGCGATACTGTGAGTGTGACTAATATGTGCCCAGTGGATTGAGCAGTGGGTAGGGATTCATGTAGCCCAAATCATAATTTGAGATTTTTGCCATGAGTTTGCCATGTAACCTCAAGAAAGTTCTCTCCTATGTCCATTTCTTTCTTTCCCAGCAGTTTACCTTCCCTAGTTAAAGACATCTTTGGCAAAGGGACTGGCTTTTATGTTGTGCAGTAGTCAGGAATAATTATATTAATGTCTCTAGGCATTATTATAAATGAAATAACATCTAGTGGAAATTTTGAGCCTTGAAATCCCGTTGGAAGGGACCTTCAAATAGTTAATGGAAGACTTGTGAATCTGTATCCTGCTGAGATTTTAGGCAACACTTAAACAGCAACACAGGTTTTAATTACAACATAATTATAGCATAGTTCTGTCCAGGAATCTCAGTCTACACCCCTTGTGGCATAGTGAGTTCTGGATGTGCTGAGCGATCCATCCTTTAAGTTTCTATAAATCATGAGGCGTTCTAAGAAACCAGTGGTAGCGTGAAAGTACGTTCTTAGTTCTAAACCAGATTTATTAATGTGCCACACTAATGCTTACCTGGTTTTCATTAGCAATTGTTTTGCTTGTTTCTTCATTTCATTTCAAGTTTGCATTGTATTTCTATACTGCCTTATTAAAAATAAAGTATCTTGTCTAAAAAGAAAAAGAAACCCACTGCTTTGAAATATGGAATGAAAATTATTTAATCCCTTTTGGTTATGGTCCTCTGCTAACTAGCCATACTGCAGAGATTCCACTGGAAAGTATTACTGGGATTTAATATTTTACACAGCACAGTAGGGTACAATCTGCTTGCCATGCCAAATACGTCTTGCAGCAGACGAGTTTTAAAGGATATACCCATGAGGGACTATTAAATGAATGCAACTGGAGAGTCAACTACAGGAAAGAGCCTTATTCTAAAGATGCAACATAAGCTTGAACAGTTACTGACATTAAGACAAGCAAGGTATGGACTGGTTTTGTATAGAATAGACAATATAATGAAAATGTGTAAGTGATCATGTCCATCATCAAGAGTGCTCAACAAATAAACCATTTCTTCAACTGCAAATATTCACTGACTTTGAAAAAGTTTCTGGAAGACTGGGAATAAAAACCGATTAATTAATCTTGAAAAAGTTCTGCTCGTTCTTTTAAAGGTTTTTCAAAGAGATCTTTGAGCTTAATATTGGAAGGAGAGGAACACAAAATGCATGCAAGTGTAGTGTTTAGCTGCATGGAAGATCACAGACATTTAATCTATGCAACACCGTATCCGGTTTTTAAGACTTGGCATGCCATTGAGCTTGGTAAATACATGGTCATTGCTGCTGTTCTGCTTTTTCTCTGTAGGTATTATGAGGCCCTTCAGAATCAGGTTAAAAAACGTCTTATGACAAGTAAATTTATGTGAGCATTCTTGTGCATTGCTTTACCACTATGTGAAGGGAGGCAAAGTTGTCTGTGTTTATATAAAATGTAATAAAGGAACTAATAGCTGAAAGGAATGTCAGAGGGGGAAAAACTTGTGAAATTATAGTGAAGATCTTTTAGAAGGTTGGATTTTCTGGAACAAAACCTACAACGTGCCTATCTACAATCAAGAAAACCACTCTTCTTTGAGATGCAATGTAGATAGTGAATTAGCATTCAATTAAGGCAATATGAAAGCAGAAGCTATACATGCAGTAATTAAGAGGCAGGAGGTTCTTAGACTTTTCCAGTATAGCAGGTGTAACATTTTTCTTTTTATAATGCAGTGTTCTACTCTCACATTACAGATAACCATACTCCAAATTTGAAAAGAATCTAGTTATATTTTGATTAGAAAATCATCATGGTAACTTAAGGGCAATTATTTATAACTTGTCATACATTTGTATAACTTATGAGAAGACTAAATTATGTTATACCTGTTTATTTTGTTCAAATGAAATGTTGCTCTTCGTCAAATTTATCACACTTGTTATCTTAGAACAGCATCGGCCTTAATTGATATCACAAGTTCACAAAGAATTTTGAGTAAATGAAGAAATATATATGACTTGCTTTCTGGAATTAAGGCAAAGAGATTGCCTTCATGTATCTTATCAGTAATGTTTCTTATACTGTAGAATAAAAAACCCTGTAAATGTCTATTAAATATATTTTTTTTTTTGAGATAAGAAAAAGTTATGTGTCTAGTTGTTGGATCCAAATAGAGATTACCATTATCTAATTCATTCATTAAATGACTTCTGGTTTTCCTAGACTAAAATAGTGAGGTATTCACTCCAAAACAATATTAACTGCTAACCGATCAGACTCTTGTATGCCTATACTAATTATTTAAATCAATATTTGATACAACATAGTCAGAAAATGAATATCGTTACTTTAAAATTTCTAGAGCATTGAAATAATGCTTTTTGGTAACTTCTTGAATATAAAGAAAGAATATTCCTTCCCCATTAGGGACTTTGTGGAAAACTTATAGACACTTGTCTTTAGACATTGTTTGAAAATGGTTTAGTAAAACTTGATTCATCCTCAGTGAAAGGAGTAAAGGTAGCTGAATGTCAGGAAGTTCCTGTCAGTCTTGTATTTCTATGATTTTGTGATCAAAGTAATTTTGAGTAAATGTGCAGAATAGATTACAAATTTCTGTGTCTAGTGTACATTCACAGTTATTTTATGAAGGAGTAAACAATTTCAGAAAGGGTAGGAAATAAAACCCCTCATACTCCAAGGCGTAAGACAACCTCTGAAGCTAAAAAGAAGCTTTTTTTATTCATGTTTCTTTTCCATACTAATGATTTCACTTTCTAATTCCTTCTGAAGCTGATGGCGTTGCTTCTGTTGAAAATAAGATACCGGACTAACAAATACTCTTTCCTCGTTAGTATTTTCTTATTACTTCTACATGTGTTTTCTTCAGTTAAATAAAATTTAATAGGAAAAGTCTTGTGTTTGCCCTTACTATGGCTTGTTATAATCATGCTGCTATATAATAAAAATTAGGATTTGGAACCAAATTATTATTCTCACTTTTTCAATTAATACATCCCTTTTCCTCCTTTCTTTTAATTCTCTGATCTACTGACACAACACTAGTAATACAACAGCATTTTGGTGGTGAGATGAGCTAGATACCATTTTATGTCCTCTGGGTTTCAGTGTACGTTTAAATCTGATGTCCTGCAAAAAAATCTCATGTGCAGAACCAAGAGCTTGGAATCCATAAATAACAAAATTGATGGGCGATTTCACTGGGCCTTCTTGTTGTCATTTTATTGCATCCATCTCTACTAATGTCTTATATTCATCTGGTATGAGCTCCTTTTTCTGAGGGGATGATTTCCATATGTAACCTGCTTCTCCATTTTTCATACTTGGCATTTACTTTTTTATTTTGGGTTCTTGGCTGACATTTCATTCTGGATAACACAGAATTTCCTTGCATCATAATATGGATAACACGGATGCTGTTATTAGTTTCTGTAAGATCTGCAGTTACCTCTCCAGTTCTGTTCTGTTGTCTTACTGCTTTGTACCCTATTTCGGCTTATAAACAGAAGATGTTATTTCTGTATGCTAAGCTTTCTGACTAGATGTTGAAGACACGCAAGGGCAGCAAACCTCCCTATTCTGTTTCTGAAGTAATTACAGAATTATTGTCCTCTTATTCCCGTGTTCCTGGCTGCCAAGTTAAGGAATTTCCTCTTCTGTGAAATATGGAAGAGAAAAACATGCAAAATTCCAAGCCAAGGAGACCCTGACAATTCCTGAAGTGACATTTTTGCATACCAGTGTCCAGTAGCAGAGGACTACCTAATTTGTGCATCTATCTCATCTAAGTCTATGTGGAGCTGTAATTGGACAGGACCGTTGGAGTCACTCCATCTCCACTGTAGACCACGTGATTCCTCTAAAAAGCTGGTAGGATTAATAGTAGCTTAGTTTGTGAAAGATCCCTGTTGAACTGTTAAAGAAGCTGTATGCAACATACCCACCCCTGCTGAGGTTTTTGGCCCCTGTAAGCACAATGCTATAAAAACAGTGGCAACCCTATCACCACTTACTTTCCAAGCGAGATTCCATTTGACATACTGTTCTTGCAGATGAAAGATTGGTGATTAAGATGCTGGAGATGATAAGTATTTAAACTTTTCTTCTGATTTTCCTTAGAGCCCAGACAAGGAGTCAGTTCACAAGAGTTTGAGTTAATTCACAAGATTACCCAAACCTTATCATGAAATATCTTTGGCAGGCTCTCCAGTGATATCGTAGTGACTGTCAGTTGAGTGTTTTATAGTTAGCATTCCTCCAGCAGAGTATTCTCTGTTTCAAAACTTGCTAAAGCAAATGGAAACATTCACAGGGATTTCAGTGGGAGCTGGATCATGTCCTTGCTGATCATCATGTGCAGGCCTGATGGTTTCTGACTGCTACTGAAAACTCTCTTGTAAACGAAGCCCCTTATGGATGTGATGGCACTTTGGCTCATGAATCATATGTGTTAGCCATTATCACTCTCTTCAGCATGGTGAAAGCTTGTAATTATGTAGCTGAGAGCATAGCTAAAGATTTTTAAAGCAATATTTAAGTCTTGTCCCTTATCCCCTTAAAGTAAATAAGTAATGCAATGAAATGGGACTGTGCGGCTTAAACAGAGAGAAAGGTCTTTGCATTTCCTTCCAAAGAAATTCAGTTACTGCTCCTGGCGTATCTGCAGTAACTGAGGTTTCTAAATGTTTAAGTTCAACTTTGACAATACAATTTAAAAGGGGAGAGAGTTTCTAATGATTGTCTAAAATTTATTAAGAAGTATTTTAGAAATGCATTTCAGTCATTTCCATCTCTGTGAGATCAAGATGTGTGTTTATACAAAGTGCTCATAATGTCAGGCAAAAGTACTCACCCCTCCTTTAAAAAAGAAACAGAAAAGTCACTCCAGAAAGTGACTGAAGCCACACAATCACAGGATCCCAGAATCCCAGAATGGCAGGGGTTTTTAATGCACCCCAGGATACCATTGGCCTTCTTGGCCCCAAGGGCAGATTGGTGCTTCATGGTCAACTTGTTGTCCATCGGGACTCCCAGGTACTTCTCTGCAGAACTGCTTTCCAGCAGGTCAGCCCCTAACCTGTACTGGTGTATGGGGTTATTCCTTCCTAGGTGCAGGACCCTACACAAGTTGTTGAACTTCATTACTTTCCTCTCCACCTAACTCTGTAGCCTGCCCAGGTCTCGCTGAATGGCAGCACAGCCTTCTGGTGTGTGAGCCACTCCTCCCAGTTTTGTATCATCAGTAAACTTGCTGCGAGTACATTCTGTCCCCTCATCCAGGTCATTGATGAATATGTTGAACAAGACTGGACCCAGTACTGACCCCTAGGGAGCACTGCTAGCTACAGGCCTCCAACTAGACTCTGTGCCACTGATCACAACCCTCTGAGCTCTGCCATTCAGCCTGTTCTCAATCCATCTCAGTATCCACACATCTAACCCACACTTCCTAAGCTTAGCTATGAAGATGTTATGGGAGACAGTGTCAAAAGCCTTGCTAAAGTCAAGGTAGACAACGTCCACTGCTCTCCCCTCATCCACCCAGCCAGTCATTCCATCATAGAAGACTATCAGATTGGTCAAACATGATTTCCCCTTGGTGAATCCATGTTGACCACTCCTTATAACCTTATTTTCCTCCACAGGCTTAGAGATGACATCCAGAATGAGCTGTTCCATCACCTTTCCAGGGATGGAGGTGATGCTGACTGGCCTGTAGTTTCCTGGGTCCTCCTTCTTGCCCTTTTTGAAGACTGCAGTGACATTGGCTTTCCTCCAGTCCTCAGGTACCTCTCCTGTTCTCCGTGACCTTTCAACGATGATGGAGAGTGGCTTAACAATAACGTCTGCCAAATCCCTCTGTACTTGTGTGTGCATCCCATTGGGGCCCATGGATCTGTGGGCGTCAAGTTTGCCTAAATGATCTCTAACCTGATCCTCCTCAACCAAGGGAAAGTCTTCCTTTCTCTGGACTTTTTCTCTTACCTCCAGGGTCTGGGATTCCTGAGGGCCAGCCTTAGTAGTAAAGACTGAAGCAAAGGAGGCATTCAGTAACTTCGCTCTCTCTGTATTCTCCATCACCAGGTCACCTACCTCATTCAGCAGTGGGCCCACATTTTCCATAGTCTTCCTTTTACTACTGATCTAGTTGAAGAAGCCCTTCTTGTTGTCCTTGACATCCCTTGACAGATTTAATTCCAAGTGGTCCTTAGCTTTTCTCATTGCATCTCTGCATACTCTGACAATGTTCAGATATTCCTCCCAAGTGACCAGTCCCTTTTTCCACATTTTGTAAGCTTCCTTCTTCCATTTAAGTTTTTCNTCGCTCTCTCTGTATTCTCCATCACCAGGTCACCTACCTCATTCAGCAGTGGGCCCACATTTTCCATAGTCTTCCTTTTACTACTGATCTAGTTGAAGAAGCCCTTCTTGTTGTCCTTGACATCCCTTGACAGATTTAATTCCAAGTTCCTTAGCTTTTCTCATTGCATCTCTGCATACTCTGACAATGTTCAGATATTCCTCCCAAGTGACCAGTCCCTTTTTCCACATTTTGTAAGCTTCCTTCTTCCATTTAAGTTTTTCCAGAAGCTCCTTGCTCATCCATGGAGGTGTCCTGCCTCCTTTGCTTGATTTCTGACTCATAGGGATGCACCAATCTTGAGCTTGGAGGAAGAGGTGCTTGAATGTTAACCAGCTCTCTTGCACTCGCCATCCTTCTAGAGCCCTAACCCTACCTCCAAGTAGGTCTTTGAAGAGGTGAAAGTTAGCTCTCCTGAAGTCCAGGGCTGTAATCCTACTTATTGCCCTGCAGGATCCTGAACTCCGCCATCGCATGGTCACTGCAGCCAAGGCTGCCCCCAACCTTCATATCCCCAACCAGTCCTTTGTTTGTTTGTACAAAGTCCAGCAGCACACCTCTCCTTGTTGGCTCCTCCACAACCTGTGTCAAAAAGTTATCATCAATGGTTTGCAGAAACCTCCTGGACTGTGTGCGCCTGGATGTGTTGCCTTTCCAGCAAATATCAGGGTGGTTAAGTCCCCCATGAGAACCAGGGCCTGTGATCATGAGGCTACTTTCAGCTGTGTGTAGAAGGCCTCATCGACTTCCTCTTCCTGATCAGGTGGCCTGTAATAAACACCCACAACAGTGTCACCCATATTAACCTGGCCCATAATTCTTACCTGTAAGCTCTCGACTCATTCTTCATCCACGCCTAGGCAGAGCTCGATACATTCCAGTTACTCTCTCACATAAAGAGCAACTCCACCACCTTGCCTTGCTGGCCTGTCTTTCCTAAATGTTTGTAGCCATCCATGACAGCATTCCAGTCACGCGAGCTATCCCACCATGTCTCTGTAATTGCAATGAGATCGTGGCCCTGTGACTGCACACAGATCTCTAGTTATTCCTGCTTATTCACCATGCTGTGTGTGTTGGTGCACAGGCATTTCAGAGAGGTAATAGAGCACACAGGTTTCCCTGGGAGGGGTGTAAGAGGATCCACCGTAGCCACACACCCCCTTGAGGTGGTTGCCCTTCTGGTTCTCATCTTGGGAGGCAACTAAGGAACATTTGTCACTGCTCTGGTTAGCCTGGCTTATTCCCCAGTTGAATGCGATGGCATGAGCATTGCCATTTTGGACCCCGACCCGGGGGTCCTTCAGTTTAAATCCCACCATTCAAATCCCAAAAGATTTGAATTGCTTTTCAGAGATGATTGTTTCTCTCTCCTGACTAAATGTGGACTGAAGGAGAACTGTGCTCTATTTTAGGCATTGTTGTAGGTGCCAAAAATTAAGCAGAATCAAACTGGATGTAGTTCTTCTGGAAGGAAATGGTAGAGCAACTCATCATGACCTTGTGCCTCAGGCATCACAGAACACCCTCATAGGAGATTTGCCTGAAAGCCTTAATTGAAAGCTACTTTAAAACCATCATCCATCCTTCTCACCCAAAGTTTATTAGGATGAATTTTTGTTGCTGCTATTTTGCATGCATTCCATGGGGAACAGCACTAGATGGAAAAGTTTGTAACTGCATTAGCCTTTTCCCTGACTGAGTATTCTTTCAAGTACTGAACTTTGGAAAGTATTGATTATCCTTCTGTCAGATCACTCCATGCCTTAAAAATTCTCAACTAGTAAAAAGAAAAAAAAAAAGCGCCTTGAATTATCGTTCATTTGTAAGAATAGTGAAATCTATATCCTATTTCGTTATGTGAAATATATTGCTTCTGCCTTTGTGAGCTTTGATATTTCAGTCATTCATGATTCCTATGGTTTACTTCTCTTGTGAATTTTTTTAAACATGAGAATTCAAGGGATTAGTCAAAAGAAACCAGCATTCACTTGAGTAGTTTCTTCTGTGTTTCATTTTTCTGCTTTTTCTGAAATCTGCATTTCAAGAAGTTTGCTGGGGAGGGATATATTTGACTTGGAAGTGCTATTAAGTTTCATTTTATTTCTTGAAAGTGTCATGCATTTTAGAGGATTAGATTCGTTGTTGGGACTGTAAGTGTGGTTCATAAGATCACCTAGCCAACCATTAAACTAGACGTGATGAAGTTAGTGTTTTCAGTCTTCATTTAGATAAGTTAAAATCAATAAGAATTATTTGTTTACTCTAGTGGAATGGAAATGTTCACATAAATCTCTCAGGTGCTGATGTATATCTGTGGAAATGTCAAAGGTTCAGCACATCTCTCATCATGCAGGGTAGGTTTTCACAGAGCCTGGATATATGGCCTAAATAAAGATGTCTGGAGTAAGATTTGCTTTTGGTCAAGGCTTCGGGAAACACTGTACTGTGTTACAAGTTACAAGGTGAGGAAACTTCTGCCTCTTTTGAAGAGCTTTGTAATGTTAACATTGCTTTATATCAGGAGAGGGAAGAATAAAGGACAATGCTCCCTTCTTTGTATTTTCGCATAGCACACAATAATGTACATTTAAGGAGAGCTTTTGTTTAAAGTAATCTCTTTTTAAAGATTTCTACATAAAAACTTGTCAGTTCTGTGCTACATCAGTAATATATTTACCAGAAAGTTTTCTATCTGTCTTTGATAAACACTGTGTGTCCTAAAATTGTAGGGCAGTTTCATAAACCTTTTGGAAATACAGAAAGACACCTAGAAAAAGAAACTGAAAATAAACAGACTACCACAAAGGAAAAAGGCAAGCCATTTATGAGTGACAGAAAAAAATACTCTTTTTTTTTCTTGACCTTTTCCCCATTTCTTGTACAGTATAACTTCTTATCAATGCTCTTTCTGAACTTGAAGAGTTCATAATACACCTGTCCTGTTTTGATTCTCTGGTGTCCAATATAGATCAAAGTATGCTGCACCGTTTTCCTTAAGGGAGACAGATTGGTGGACAGATTTGAAAGTGATTATGGATGGAGGGTGGGGGTGGAGCTGGTAAGCAGAGGCAGTCAGATGCACTGAGTATGGTTGTATAGATCTTTCCTTCTTTGAGGAAGAAAACTAAGATTTGGAGCTACCGGCAGAATTCAGAAGCAGCAGGACTTATCTCAAATGTGTCTAATAGACTCAGTGGAGGAAGTTCATAAACATTAGGAACTGAAACAGATGTGTTGTGTTTTGTGTTATTAATTATTTTGATTAATACCCTTTTGCTAAAATGAGTGTGCAAGTCAGTTAGAGAAGGCTTTGCCTTCACGGGGATTGGTTGCTCTGACCCAAATTCAGTGTTTTCCAAATGAAAAGAACTGCACATATTTTCAGGCGGTATTTTTTGAATATCTCTGTTCAGAAAGATAATGTCTTCCTTTCCCATGGGTTACTTTTTTCCTCCCGGGAAGTCTTGTTACAGGGCAGCTCACTAAAAGCCTTCATGTCAGTTGATTTCTCTGTGCAATACTTAAGAGTCTCATAAACTTTTAGTCTGAGAAGAGAAGAAAGAAAATTCTTGAGGAATTCTTGGGGAAATCTATTTCTTTTTTAAATTTTCAATTCATGTGCATTAAATAGAGATACAATAAGCCATTGCATTTTACATTGAAAAAGCTATACTGGTGTAAGCATACAGCTCACCAAAAGCAAAAATGAAAGCAATTGTTGATCCAAAAAAAAGCAGCACTGGATCCCAGCCTTCATTTATTCACTTACTCAACAGTAAGTCAGGACCTGTTCAAATGTTTTTCTTAACTTGAGGTTACAGAAAAAAACACTGAGTTTTATTGGTTCTCAGAAATAGGTAAACTGTGCTGTAGATGCTGGAGGGCACGTCTGAGCTCTGCCTTGCTTTAATTAGTAGGCACTTTGCAGTTAGTTGAAATTGCAGCAAAATCAATCTACTGCACGGTAATCTGCATTACATTTCAGAGCAATACCTCATTAGTTATATTGCACTCTAAAGGTCTTTTATAAAAGCAAAGTAGTGCACCTTTGCTGGCAGTTTTTAATTTGTATGTGTTCTCCATAATTTCTTTATATTATGAAAAATGAAAGTATAGGAATAATATGAGCTCTATTAATTTAAATAGTATCTATCTACATTGAAAGCTCAGATGACAAAGCAATTGCAGAATAATATAGAAAATGAGGAGGGGAGAGTAATAAAAATATCTTCTAACTAAGACCTAACTAATTATTGGTTTTTAATTTAGGTGATGAATGTTGCCATTTTATTTTGAATGGTTTGGATTCTATAGCTCATAGCTTGGTAAAAGACATTTGTACTTCTTAATCTTTTTAAATAAATGTGGCATTGGTTGATCACTCAAAACATATTGGCCTTCTCAACACTGAATTCCAAAAATACGCTTTGTGGATACTTTTAATTCAAAAAAAGCTATTGCTTTTTTATTTCAAAGACTGAATTCAAAATTTCTGATTAAGATTATTGATCTGATCTTGGGAAAAAACACACCATATTAAATATGATTTTTTTTTCTTGTGTGCAGAGTGCAAATTCTTCAGACCACCCTTTTTTGAGTTTTCTTTTTTCAGACTGAGTAGCCTGATCTCATCTACTCCAATGTTGTATCAAACTTTTCTTGTCTTGGAGGTGGCATAAATTACATTCGGATCACCTTCCTAGTATCAAAGCAGTAGAAGGTGGCATTAGTCTTTGTCTACACTAAATTGTTAGTAGTACAGTGTAGCAAATATGTAAGAACATAATAAATTTGCTGCAAATACCTCAGTGTAGATGGAAGTAGACTGGTAATAATATAGTGAGACCTTGTGCTATCTAAATTATTTAATGCAGGGAACTGATTTCAGCTATATTTTTAGAAATCTTTTTTACTTAAAATAAAGTTTTTACTGACATCTCTATATCAGCAATTTCTTAAAATTTAAACAAACTCTCCATGCAAAGGAGAATCATACCTTGCATGAACATTGTATTATTAAGACCAAACATTCTGTCGTACCATATAGTTATCTGGTCACTGTCATTTAATAAAATCAACTGATCTTCTTTCTCAATTGATGTTCAAGCCTCTGTAATCCCATGCATTCTGGCAAGCTTTGGAGACCATTCTGATGTCTGGGGAAAAATACAGAAACCTAAGAAGGTCTGCAAGGAAAGACCTTGAAATAACTGTTTTGACATGGTGGTTCTGGACTGGGTTCTCATGCAGGTGCTCTTTTTTCATGCTAATTCCTTGCTTTGGGAAAGCTATGCTGAAATTTCTGATGTCACTTTTGGGGCACATTAAGTCACCAGTAGATGTCCAGACTTGCAGAGACAGTGAGTAGTTATGAAATACCTATTCCTAATTAACTTATCCTGTCAATTCTCTGGTTTTGGAATCACTGTCACTGGTTACACTAAATAAGAGAGGTGATTTTTGCCAGAGTAAACATTCTTGCGTCACCAGCTAACCCAAGGTTAACTGTTGTGTTTCAAATTCATGTCATGCTCAGTTTCCTTGTGAAAACAAGCACTAAGACTGGTCCTTATAAGAAAGGATCAAAGGAGTTTGGGAAGGAGAATACAAGTGTGCAGACTCCTAAGGGCTACTGTATCCCAATATCCCAGTTCTCTTCTAGTAAATCCAACCCTGAAACTTGCAACCAGTTTGCTATATAGAAAGTTGTGGTAATTTTGATTCAAAATTGGATAACTGAGCCAAAAATATTTTCTACCTACTTTGTTTAAGAACCTGACTTGCACTGGCAAAAGTAAGGTGAAGTGCTTCTCTTTTGTAATAAATCTAAACAAATTTGGTTATATTTATTGCTCTGGACCACATACATCCAGGGGAAATCTAGTTACTTTGTTTTCCCACAAAGGATATTTTCCAGTATTTGTGGTAATGGGCATTCTGAAGCTGGGACAGGAGGTTGTTCAAATGCAGATTTTGGTGAACCAGTATGTATTGCACTACTGGATAACAGCTAAGATGCTGAAATTGCAAGTTTGAATTGTAGACTTTATGCAGGGATAGACAATCCTTAATTTGTATCAGTTTTTCCTGAAAAAGGATAATAAAAGCCACATCCTATATAATATGGGCTATACAACATTGGCTGCCTCCCTGGGGCCCAGGTTAAGGACATCACTAGGAAACTTCCTAGCCTGGTTCAGCCCTCAGACTATTACCCACGTACAGTGTTCTTCCACGTGGGTAGCAACGAAGCCACAACATGTAGTCCAAGGGCAATCAAAAGAGACTTCAGGGCCTTGGGACAGTTGGTAAGGTAATGTGGAGCACAGGTTATTTTTTCCTCTCTCCTCCCAGTTGCGGGCAGTGACATTGGAAGAAACAGACGGCCCCAGTCTATTAATACATGGCTCTGTGGCTGGGGTCACCACCACAGTTTTGGGTGTTTTGATGATGGGATGATCTACACAGGACCAGGTCTGCTGGGGTCAGATGGGATACACCTTTCTCAAAGAGGGAAGAGGGTCTTTGCTCATGAGCTAGTGGGGCTCATTGACAGAGCTTTAAACGAGACTTGAAGAGGGAGGAGGAAACATTGGGCTTGCCTGTGACAAGCTGTGGGACAACGCGCCAGGGTCAGAGGAACGTGGTACCAGCGAGGGCCCTCAGCCTGTTACTCTGAGACATGCTGGGTATGCTGCAGCACACTTGAAGTCCTACGGAGATGAGCCAGGGGGTCCTGAGGTAATAGGAGCTAACAGGGAAACACCGGTGAAATACCTCAAAGGAATTAAGGTGTGTTCCTTTAAGAAGGGGACACAGCCAGTAGCCCAGCTGAAGTGGCTCTACACCAGTGCACACAGCATGGGCAACAAACAGGAGGAGTTGGAAGCCACTGTGCTGCTAGAAAGCTACAACATAGTTGCCATTACTGAAACCCGGTGGACTGGAATGCGGCTATCGATAGCTACAGGCTGTTCAGAAGGGACAGGTGAGAAAGGAGGGATGGAGGCGTTGCCCTCTACATCAAGAAATGGATAGATTGTGCTGTCCCTGAAGAATAGCCATGAGCAGGTTGAAAGCTTATGGGTAAGAGTTAGAGACCAAGGCAAGAAAGGGAACCTTGTGGTTGGTGTCCACTACAGGTTACCCGATCAGGGGGAGCCTATTGACAACACCACCTTACTCCAGCTACAGAAGGCATCGTGCTTGCAGGTTCTTGTCCTACTGGGGGACTTCAACCAGCCCAACATCTGCTGGAAAAGTAGCATGGTGAGCTGTTGGCAGTCCAAGAGACTCCTGGAGTTAATTGAGGATAACTTCATAAGCCAGGTAATAGACAGCCCTGCCAAAGGGGACGGTCATGGGTACTGGACCTGTTGGTCACCAACGCAAGTGAACTAATTGGTGACGTCAAGATTGGAGGCAGCCTGGGCTGCAGTGATCATGCACTGGCGGAGTTTGCAGTACTGAGGGATATGGGTCAGGCAAAAAGTAAAGTCAGGACCCTGAATTTTAGGAAAGCAAACTTCCAGGTCTTCAAGGAGTTTGTCAATAGGACCCTCAGGGGTCCTCAGGGACAAGGAAGCAGAACAGAGCTGCAGATCTGTTAGGGACACGTTCTACACAGCACAAGAGCTCTTGATCCCCAGTTGTTGTGGTTTAGGATCCTCAAACCAGGACACCAGGTGTAAGAAATCAGGAAATGAAGGCAAGAGACCAGCCTGGCTGAGTTGAGATCTGCTGGTCAGACTAAAGGACAAGAAGGAAGTGCACAGACAGTGGAGGAGGAGCAGGTATCCTGGGAAGATAAGACTTATGCTATTTTCCATTCCATCTGTATCCATGTGAGTATTGACCACTGGGATTGGGGAGTTAAATATGGCATGTCTTGTCACCACTCACATGCAACACTTGCATACAGCTGACTTTAGAAACAAGGAAAATTTTATCATACTGTCCTGGTGAGCCACCAGGGTCCATTGAGCTTTTTGTCATTTCCTTATTGATTCACAGCTGTCCTTAGCCATTTCCTTAGCCATTAAAAATAGTCTTTCTGTTGTTGTTGTGAGGCTCTCTCATCACTGTCCTCTTCCTTCTAGCTTCTTGAAACTAGATAAATTGTTAGTCATTTCCTCACTTAGAACAGGAAGAATAGGCTAATTGCTTAATGATACAGAAATTTTTATTTAATAAAACTTACATATCGGAGAAACACAGCAAGGTTCACAGATTCCCTTTAATTGTCAATTTTTCCTGTAGATGCTTGCAAATACCACACCATACTGATGCTGAGTTTCCATGATACTTCATAGCAAACCTAAGTAATAGGAGAAAAAATAGATTTTAAAAAAGGATTGCTTTTTACTAGCCGATGAAAACAGATTTTACTGTCTAAATAGACAATCTTTACTTATGGGAAACTGTATAAAGTAATAGTGCTTAAGACTTGTAAGCAGGTTGGGGTAAGACCTGCTTTCTTACTCAGTATTGCTAATGTCCCAAAAAATGTTGGGACCAACTTAGGGAATACTTTTCCTGTCAAGCTGTCAAAACATGTTCCAAAGGAGTGAGGGGGAGGGAATGGAGGTAAACTATATATGAATAGCAGCTGTGATTGATGAAATGGCAAGCAACTAACTTAAGGTCAGATTCAGCTCTCAAGGCACCACTTTAACCTACTGCTTAAATTCTTGCTATATAGGTTTTTGTCACGGTCCCACTCTGTGATTATGTGAAAAAGTCAGCTTTTTCTTTGAAGGTCCTAGCCCATATGCTTCTTTGAAGAAAATTGAAAGAATTAATCTTTAGAGGGTCAAACAAAGAAATGAAAGTACCCAGCTTGATACTGTTTGTTAAGAACACGGCATCTCATCATAAGAAGTGGTTTGATTCACAATTTTTTTTTTTTTAACACAGTTGTAACATTAGGGGTTACAACACCACACGGTAACTTTGTAAGTTACTTTTCCCACAGAAGTGACAAAACAATTTGTTCATTACTTTTCTTTTTTTTTTCTTTTTCACCAGAGCTGGAAGTCAATGGGCAGAGAAAAGACAAAAGCATTTCAATTTCATTTGTGAATATTTTAGTCGCTGCAGAAGTAGACCTAGTTGTATTAATTTCCAAGGAACAGTAATTTAACCATTAATCTGGAAATGATCCATTTCTGGAAAGGAACATTCATCTTTATATATAGATGCATGGCTATTCACAAGAAAGTGGTGATCAATTTTGCGGCAACATGCTAGAGCATATTTAATTACTTTATTTCAAGTTAGATGGAATTGCAATGCAGAATAATATACCAGAGTGTCCCTGAAATACTTGTAGTCGTCTATACTGTGCTTTACAGAGGAAAACTGCTAAATCAGTTCTTCTTAGTGGCATCTGTGTAAATTTGAACAGCTGTGTAGGTACTAGTTCAGTTAGTCTGAATTTAGATTTTTATAACTGGAAACACACTTTCTCCAAGAATGTTTTTGAAAGTGTACAGGCTCCTAACTTTCACTGCAAATAATAGGCAATATTGTCTGCCTATTTCTTTAAGAAAATGCTTTACTGGATCTGAGAGGAATGGGGAATGAATTGTAGGGTAATTTTCTTACAGTGTTCACATACTCTGTATATTCTTTTAAATATATCTTGATGAGAATTGGAAACATTCTGTTTCCTTACTATTTTATGCTTTGAAGACCATATATTGTTGAGCTTGCTGTTAGGGTAATGCGTGGGGTTTTTTTCTGAAGTTAGAAGACTTTCCTGGAAGAACACATAGTTGCATAAATTTTCTTTGTGGTACCGTTTTTCTTCAAATGGATTTTGCTGCCAGAGGGTGGATCACAGCAGAGGAAGAGATGTTAACCAGGTGTCAAGTCAGCATATGAGCCTGGAATAATACATGACCTTGACTGCCATTTACCTCTTTTTGTCTCTTTAGCTCTTGGGCAATTTTGATAGTAAGACGATGGAGTTGTGCGTCTCTTGCTATGTATAAATAGAGCAGCTGTTACGAGGAGGGCTGGTTTCAGTTGGGCTCTCCGGGTACTAATATAATTCAGATTGATAACATGAAAAAAACCTGAATTTCCAAAAAAAAAGTTCCCTATCCTGCAGTAAAAACTTTGCTCCAGGTTTTGACAAAAGGTTCATTGATCCCAAAAGTGCCACAAACTTCAGTCAAGAAAATTTCCATATTTGGACCCAATTATAACATTTTTCTTTTCATAAGGCTATGTTGTAAAGAATCTGATCAACCTTGACTGACATGCTGCTGCTCACTTAGAATGATTTATATATCACTTGCAAGAATATTTATTTATACTTTTGCTTACTGTGAGAATTACGTTCTCCAGAAGTCCTTAATAAAACATAGTGTACTTCCTTTACAGTGAGATTGATCATATCTGGAATTAAAGTATACAATCACATACCTATAAATAAAAAGAACATCTTATTGTGTTGCTGATGCACTGAACTTTGAGATATTCCTTGGCAATAGTGTAGAATATATAAAAAACTATTGTTGAAATATGATGTCTGAAAAGCAAATGTCCTGTCACCGGATGCTCTTGTAGACAAATAGTTTTCTTACAGGAGGCAGCAGATATAACCTGCATTTGAATTTCTGTAAAGATAGTTGCATACTAATCATTCTTCAGTAAAACACCTGGACAGGCTGCGGCCATCTGAGGTCTGAATTTTTTATTGTAAATCATGAGAAGAAATTTCATTGGTGGAGTGTAGGAGAAATGATAAAAGGACATGTATACAAGAAGTCAAATGTGACTTGCTGTATCTCCCTATGCTTGCTTGCCTGAAGTATCACACATCAACAGCAGTTCATGCACGAAGCTAAACATACTGTTTGAGTCCTGAAGAGAAAGTTGATGAAGAAATACTTGTCTGTTCCAGTGAATCAGGATCATAACCGAAGTGGTTTTGATCTACAACAACTGTTTTGCAATTAGCTTGTTTTCAATCTCATTTGTCTTCAAGTTCAGGATCTTGATGAATCCAGTATGTTTGGGTTACATCAGCACAAGTAGCAGTAGAAGCTAGTAACCTGAAAGTCTCAGAGGAGGACAAGAATTTTCAAAAAGTTTATGAGAAAAGTTCATTTTTACTTTTTGAAGATTTGGAAACACTTCATATTGTTGCCAAAACATTTTTACAGTCTTCCATACAGGTACTAAAACTGAAGTGTTTCCACAAAATCAAACAAGAAAGTTACATGCTGCTGCTCTCTGATGGGAGTGCTCCTCTGCTCAGCAGAGGACAGTATACGTCATACAATAACCACATGCTGTGGAGTATCAGGCACCAAGCCATATGTTCTGTATACTGGTGGTACAGTATATATTTTGTTTTTCCAGAAAGATAAACGTAGAGGCAGACAGACTTAGATTGTGTGGCGAATTATAATTAAATGTTAGCCTAAGGCTAATATTGCCTTGGTTAACCTGCCTTTGTTACCGAGAAACTTGGATGAGAATTACCTAGATGAATTCTTTAAAGAGAAACTTGCTACATCTCCATTTCAAGATGGGAAGCAGATTATGCTTGTGTTACAGGAGCAGCAAAAGACAAAATACTCCGTTAAAAGTCCTCAAAGGAAACAATTATCTTAAAACAAATACCAGTGTTTAAATGTGCAATGGCATTTTTCCTTTTGAGAGAGTGGGAGAGGTTTCACATCATATCCCATCAAGAATCTTTACAATCCGATCATTTCTGCTTCTGTTTGTCAGGCAAGAAAGCATCCTGACCATAATTTGAAGGCAAATGTTAGACCTGTGCTTAAGGCAGAATGATCATGATGAGTTTGCACTGCTAAGGCATATGTCTGCCATTCTTCTCCTCCCTGAGTAATGCATAACAGGGAAACTTCATTTGTCAGTGAATAAATTCTGAAATGTTTAGTTTATCCTCAAATGTGCATTATTGATTGAAAATTGTTTAGTGGGAGAAAACCATTCTGTAGTTGGCTTCCTGAATTTTGAACACTAGCAAAGTATTTAGAATATTCTGGCAAAATGGAATTCCTTAAAAGAACTGCCAACACCACAACAACCAAGAAGTGGTTGTAACATTGTGCTCTATATTTTTGGGAAGGATGTCTAGTGATTCTTTCATGAGTATTTCAGAATTTGTGCAGTTTTGGTAAAATATTCTTCATGCTATAAACATGTTCTTATGGGGACAGTTCATAAGCCATGCTGTATACTGTCTCTTGTGGAAATCAACAGCTAACACTATTTTCTTCCTAATGATGTCTCTATTAATTGTTAGATACAGTTAATGAATAACCTCTCTTTCTGGAGGAAAACTTGCTACCACTGGGATTAAATGTTGATAAAGCCTGTAGTTAACAGTAATATATTACTGAGAGAAAGCAGTGAGAAAGCTAAATCGTGACCCATTTTTGTCTACATAATAGCTGATCATTTGAAAATGTGCATCTCATAGTGCGTAATATGCAACAGCAGAGCCTGAGCAAAATGACTAAGATATAGCTTTGTCATCTGCAAGTGTCTCCCACTGGTACCAGGGTCTGAGTAAGAACCCCACAACATACTCACCCACATACCCAGGCACTGTATCGTTCATGGTACAGATGAAACTGTCATTAAAACTAAATATAAAAGTTCCAAGTTCCTGGAGAATGTAAAGCCATATTTTTTTCCTATTTACAGAATCAACATCCAATTTACTACTTGCTAACATAGTGCTAACCTACAGTAATTGCGTCTGTGAAAAAACGAACAGGCCACAGTATTGCTATTCATTAAAAGTTTCCTTCACTTCTTTAGCAATGCATCTTGTTATAAGGAAACGTGCAGGCATCTAATATGATCGAGTCCAGAAACCACTATAGCCACTTTTTTAGTCTTTATTTTACAGTTAATATAAGACAAAGATATTGCCAGGAAAGACATTTGCAAGGCATGTGCAATAAAATGGAAAGATGAAGTTGCAGCTGAGCAGGGTGATATGACAACTGCCATAGGAGTGAATGATGGAGAAATAGATAGCAGCGAGAAATGAACGGTCTTTCATAAGGGCTGATATTCTCAGAAAAGCTCTTCATTTGCCTAATGGTTGTTATAGCTGTCTGGCAGCTGTTGAAGATATTTCATACCACCTGAGAAGCTGGCCCAGAGGGAGGAAATTAAGCCAGATGTGTCAGTGCTGAAAATCCAACCATATTTTTGTTTGAATCTTTTTATTTTTTTGATTTATACATAGGTTTTGTTGGTTGGTTGGTTGAATTTGCTGCTGATTTTATTTTTAAATGATCAAGATATCCTTTAGATAGCTTAGAAAAGGTGTTTTTTGATGAAAATTACTTCCTTCTTTGACCAAACCTAGTGAGAATTTAGAGTTTGGGGGGTTGTTTTTGAGGTAATGAATTGTAGGATTTATCATAATTAGCTCTCTTGCTTTGGTTTAAACAGGCCTGCACCTATGGATTTCTTTATACTGCTTTTGACCAGTGTACCAGTCTAACCAGAAGGCTGCATACTAGGGAAGAAGCACTTATGCAAGTGAAAGGCAATGGTGATGAGCGCTGTGCTGTTTTCTGGCAAAGTGTGAGATACTAATTTGCAGGCTACATGCTAGCTTATGAAGAATTGGAATAATAGTTTAAAAAAAAAAAGGTAAAGCAACTGGAATGGACATCTTTCTGCAAGACAGCTTTAATCCTTAGGTATTGTCACATGAAAATGCAAAAGAGAAAACATCATCAGTGAACTGGTGAATGATATCCAATTCAGATAGCTTTTTAACTCCTCAAAATAGTCACTGTTTTGTGACTATATACCTCTCACAGCCCTCTAAGAATTTTTTGAAGTGCAAGATTCTCATTTAGTTTGTTTTTATCCTTTTAGGAAGGAGTGGTAAGGTTCCTTGATGCTACAGCACCTCAACATAGTATTCTCAAAGCTTCACTTGTGAGACTTGGGTATCTGTTTGTAAACTCCCATACCTGGCTGGCAGAGAGGAACAGATTGATGCCAGTGATTCAGCAGCCATGGGCATGGGATTGCACTGTGAGACTGTGAGCCACTCTGGTTTCTGAGTTGCCCGTGCCCGTAATGAGTCTGTACAGAAAGCAGGCAAACTTCACTGCTGCTGGGCATACATCTACTGTTTGCATAACATAATCTGCCCAATTTCTGCTGTTATGTGTAGAAGGCAGTGTGGTGTCTATGGCTGCTGCTTTCCTTTTCCATCACCTGCAGATAATTATTTATCTCATAAGAGACCTTAGGAGATTCTTCACATACAAAGATCCCTTTGCTAAGCTCTTTATAAACCCAGAGTTGATCCCTGCTCATCTGAATTTACAGTCGAGGTTCGTACTCCTCTGCACCACTGTATTGGGCACATTGTGCTTTGTAATTCTGATTGTCTCACTATATTGATTCCCTCTCTTCAAAACTAAAATTCACTTTTTTGCCTTTTTCTTTCTTTCTGGTAGTTAATGTGAATGAACATCAACATCCATCACCATTAGCAGTTCTTTCTTCAATTAAATTTAAACGTGATCTGCAACACGCCTCAGCTCTTGGGATAGAAGGAGATATTATTGTTCCCAAAGTATAATTTTTCACATCTGTCTTCTCCTTCATTTTCATGACAGTGTTGGTGCAAGTACTTACACAATGCTTAACAACAGATATAAATACAGAAAAAAGGATACATTTGTTTTTCCATTTTCCCCAAAAGGTGGCTTTACCAATGGCCTGATAGAAAGCATATTGACGTTTGTGGCAATCTTTGCATTTATCTTAAGTAGCCTTTGTTCTGGATCCCAAAAGAAGAGAACAATGCGTCTTGAGAGGAAGAACTACAATGGTGTAATTAGGAAAAGAGACTCATAGCCAGGTATATTACATTTCCATAAACTAGTATAAATAGATCCTGCTAATTTGGCAAGGAGGTGAAAGAATGGGCTGTCATGACGAATAAGGCTAGATAGTAAGATTCTGCTGCTGTAATTTATACCTTTTTACAAAGAGTTTGCTCCATTTGCACAGTTTGCCCTAATGTTATGAGTCCAGTATTTAGAGTACTCACTGAATCTGACTGAGAAGAACTACTTTCAGCAAGGATTAATTCTGTGCAGTAGCAGGAAGGTAGGTGGGCCAGCTAAGGCTGCTTTATAAGATTTTGCTTTGCTAGATTACCTGTGGCAGAGCCAGTAACCTCTAATGGAGATATCAGTCCCTGGTGTCATGGTAATTACATATTGCAACTCTTCAAAAGAACTTTAGGGATATGTACAATACAATATGCATCAGAAACTTTACCACAAAGGATAAAACCAGCAAAATAATTACATCAACTTTTTATTGGGTTATCTTGAATATTCTGTTAAATAATAAAATCCAGGTATGCTTTGAAGGAACAAAGGAAAGAGAACGTGAAAAAGCATATCTCTGTTTGCAGCTTTACTTTGGGGAAATCTAATTCATGTTTGCTTAGATTTACTATAAGAAAAGACCTTGAAAATGAGACAATCTTTGTTCTAGTAGTCGTATTTAATCCATACATGACTGGATTGAGATAAGTCTTGTACCTCATTGATTTATAGATTTCCTTCTTTATCCTTGTCACTTCTAAAGAGGAAAGACTCTTCCTCTGTACAGAGAATATGTAGCTAGATAATAAGTGCAAACTTAAAAAGTCACTCCAAACGGTAAGGCCTCTCACACGTCACAGGAAGATTTTCAGTTTCACTTCATAAACTGCATCCTATTTTCCACATGGTTTGGGTAAGTGATATTCACTGGAAAGTGGCACAATCGCAATCCTTATGCAAGGTGAGATGTGATAAATATTGCTCACTATCTTGTTATAATTTATTTATAACCCATAATATTTACATTTTGCACCTCATAGTTTTGTATACAGCTTTCAGGTACTGGATTTGCGTGAGGAAAAATACAGTAAGGTAGCTGCAGAGATCTCATTTTAGTGAAATCCCTTGGCCACCGCTAGGAGTGCAATAGACTGACTTCAGAGAAGAGGATAGGGATGGCTGTGTTCCCGTTATTTTCCATTCCCAGCAGAAGAACTAGTTTTATACTGGGGGAATAAGTGAGAAGGATCCCCAGAGCCCTAAAGGCAGGACGCATGTCAAACCTGTCTTCATCGCTGCTGAGCACAGCAGGGGACTGTACCTACCAGGAAGCCACACTGTATAATGTGAAACACCCTCTATTAACTGCTCAGTGATGAATCAGGAGCAGAGACAGTGAGGTTAGTACAGTAGTCAGGAGTTTTTTCTTTACTCTCTGTACCCTGGGCTTTCTCATCAGGCACTTGCTTGAAAGCTGGGCTTTATAAGACCTTCCATGCATCATCAAACCACCCTGTTGGGAAGCAACTTTTGTGAGGAACAAAATCATCCAACAGATGGAAATCAGGAAAGTTTGCTGGGCTAGGTTTCACCAGATCTGGTTTGGGACACCTAACAGCTCTGTTTAAGAGAAGAATTAATGTGGGCTTCCTTCTAATTTTACAAAAGGACAGAAGGACTGTTTTTACCTACTTTCTTTTAGTCATTAATGTAAAGACAACCAAAAGTAAATGTCTCAGAAGCAAGCATGTTTTTGTACGCTGTTGCTTACCTATTCCCATGGCATGAGGCAGGAGGAGAGCTGTATTTCTTTTTTTTTTTTCTGTGTCTATTATTGTAAGTTAGCCAATTAAGGTGAAATCAGTAAATCAGGGTAGAAATTCTGACTCAACTTGCTTAGCAGTATCAGTTCTGAAATAGAAAAAAAGGAAGAATATGTCTTTCTAGTACTGAGCCTGCGTATACTCTTATGCTACTTTAATTCTGTCTACTGTTCCTGTGTATTGTAAGCTCATAATGGACTTTGAAAATAACTTAGGGAAATTTGGTTTTTAACAGCAGTTACATTTATAGAGTTGAAATGTTGTTGCTGAGTTCCAGTTTACCCCTTCATTTGCTGTGCCACTGCCTCTTTTTTTTGTCTAGGCTTTCCTGCTGCCCTCAGAATAAGCCTTTTAACTTCAGAAGTGGATGCATTCAGAGATTATTCTTTATGAGCTGCATTCAGTGTCTGTGTGTTAGATCCACTTAGATTAGTAGTAGTCATATTAATCCAATATATATTTATTTGTGTAAGAAATAGGAAGCTCTTAGTTGTCCTTCTAGGAACTTCTTAACAATGAAACCTTGGTTTAATAGAACAATTTTTATTATTAGATACCCTAAGGCTTTGTCAAGGAAGTCAGTATCTTGGATGTAGCTTTGGAAGTGGCGAAAATTACATGCAGGAAATTAGAGAAACACATGAAAAGTCAGCCTTCTCTTACTACTTTTCAAGCAGCAGCAGAATAAGAATTAAGATATGGATATCCTTATTCTCAGTTCCTCTTGAACTAGCCCCTAACTTTTTCTACCTCAAACTTGAAGTAAGCTCACCTTCCCATCTCTTATTTTTATACGCTGATCTATTTTTCCATAATGATTTTAAGTTAAGCAGAAGGTGTGCAGTTGCTTTGGCCTCTGTGGATACATCAAAGAATGCTCCATCTAAGTAAATTTTCTACCTGCCAATGTTGGTAAAGAAAAAGAAATCTAATATTGTTTAGTGGGAAGGATAAACTGATGTGCTTTTTAATGCTGCATTTGTTTTAGTGTTCCATGGTTATAGTCTGCAGCATTGGGTTATAAATGTAGACAGCAGTGAATACATTTTCTTGATTTTGAGCTTCAGTCCTAGGGGAGGGAAGCTGAGATTGTTTTCTTGTCCAACAAGAGCAACATAAATGAAATCCTGCCATAGTATATGGTCCAGTAAATGAGAGACATCAGAAAGATAGTTTGTAAAAAGAAAAGGTATAATTATCCCAAATGCAAAGAGGGAGTCTGGGTCGATTATGAGATTTTTCCTTTTACTAGAAGACTATGACTTCAGAAGCTACTGTATGTTAGTTATATTACACCTAAGTGCATAAGTGAACTGTACAAGTGGGGAAGTGACCTTCATGGTGCCCTACAAAGACATTTCATGCTTGTTAAGCATACTATGTAGAGCAAAGTTATAGTCATGATGCTTAAGCAAGGGAGGAAGCATAATTAATGGAAACAGGTGCATTTATGGCATGAACAGCAAATACTGACCATCTCTCTTCTAAAAGGATTAATCTCACTTTCCCTCCACAATGCATTTTGACTTAGAAATGGAAGTGGCAATTCTGCAGTGATTTGTCATGTAGAATTTTTGACTGAACTTTAGCAAGAAGAGAAAATTTATGAGGAGTTTGTATTCTCTACAGCATAGGTAGTGCTAGGAATGCATGTATTTTGAAGTTGGTTATCTTGACATTCATAAAAAGGAAATGTTTAAAAACAATTGTACATTATTTTTAAGCAAATAATATTTTGTAAATGTTTAGATTAGGAATGATTTTCCTCAGATTTAGAACTATCATCTTTTAGGGAGAGGAAGGAAAAAGTAGTTTGTAACCAAAACTTTTGTACTTTTGTCTATTTTTAGTGGAGTAATTTGGGGTATTTAAGGAAAGTAATTTAATCTTAAACTCAAATATCATCAATCAGAAAGACTGAGACTCCCATTATTCATGAGGATTTCTCTAGCAGCAGAGCCATTGTTTAACTCCCTAAACAGATACAGAACTGTATGAGCACAGTGTGTTGCATCCTAAACTTTGCTAGAATGTATGAAAGAAAATACTATTCCTGTCTCATTGAAAAACCAAAGTCACTCAGCGCGCTCAGGAGTGACTAATACTACTAATAGTGACAGTAGTGCTGTGAATGTGTGGGAAGTAAAAGCTGGGGGAAGCTTAACTGAATTTGATGTTCTTATATCTTGTCATACATCTGAATCTTATCTGGAGAATATTATCATCTTCTGGTAGGGAAGAATATTGACATTCTTCTAATTTTCCCTCTTTTTCCTGTAGTCTGCAGTCTGAAAAACTACAGATCTTGTCTGCTTTATATCAGTCTGGATGTTTTGATAATATACTGAACTTGATAGCAAATTCCATATATTAGGGAGCATGTTGAGTTTGAGGTTTTCCAACTGAAAACAAAGAAACAAAAAAATAGTTTTTGGAGATTAGCCTTATTTCCTTCTTAGATCCTGTGTAATGTGGCATATCTTGTTCTTGACTTCACTAAGAGTTATTTGGTTAAAGCAAAGAAAACTTTCCCTTTTTGCTATGCACTAAATCTTGATACTTATTTCACTGAAATCAGCTGAGTTTAGGCACCGGTCAGGAGACATGATAATACCAATTGTCATGGTGAATGCATGAATCTGGATGAAATGTGGATGGAGGGAAGTAAACATCAATGACTTTTTCTAAATATAGAATCACAGAATCAGAGAATGGTTAGAGTTGGAAGGGACCTTAAAGATCATCTGGTTCCAACCGCTCTGCCATGGGCAGGGATACCTTCCACTAGACCAGGTTCATCAAAACCCCATCCAGCCTGGCCTTGGACACTTTGATAGTGCTTCTGTTAAGAAATATGCAAAACATGTAAGTGTGTTAGTTGTATGAATGGCATTTGTTTATTTTGGGGGAGATCATGCCACTTTGATGTTGTTTCCCAACCAGCATCTCATTTAGGAAGATTGGGGAACAGTAAGCAGAACTATTTCCTAGAATTTGTCCTTGCAATCTCAGCATAGGCTTATAGAGCGATTTAAAAAAACCCAACAGATTGCAATGCATATAGTCACATTATAATTTGCTAAATTAGCTGGTACTTATAGCAGTGCAGCCATGGCAACAAGGAGTTTAGCGGACACTAGATCCCTGAACTTAGGCAGGTTTTGTGGCCTGCATTGACTTTAATGCTACCATAGCAACACTCCCATCTGCAGCAAAGATAGCTTATTTAAAGCCAGCACCAGTATGTCTATATAAATTGTCATTATGTCTTTGAATTTCATAACAGACACACTCTTAAAGGTAGTGGATGTCCAAGAGCCACGAGAAGTGAGTCTGGAGCCAGATCTTTCTGGTTTACTACAGCACTTGGTAGATATAACTGAGCTGATTGTCAGGATAAAGAAAGGGAACTTCACTGGCGTAGGTGTGCACTGAGATGATTTTGGCCAGGCTAAACACACATTCCATTTTTTTTATGAATACTAGTTTTTACTTGCTTGGATTGGTTGTTCTTCTTGACTAGATTGTATTGAATCTACTGACTCAATTGGCAGCATTAACCTGTGATGAGGTAAATATACCACAAATCCTCAAGCTACAGTTCTGCGCTTGTAAACTCAGGTGTTCGTATATAGTTTGCAGAATATCTAGCTTAAAAGACAATTTAGAAAAAGTAAGAAAATGTTGCTCTGTAAGTAAAAATGCCAAGGAGTAGCACTGGCTCATATGTCCTGGAGCTCATAAAACAACACAATTTTATCTGAAATATACCTGGATTTCCTACTGACCAGTGTGCTGCTCAAAGTCTTATAACTGTTGCAAGAACAAATGGTGCAACTGTCACAGATAATAGCTGTAAATGAAAAGATTTAATCACATCTCTTGAGTTCGCAGGTTATAGAAATTGAAACCTGTGGTGTTCTTAGCCTCAGCTGGGATATTGAATTCATTCATAGTAGGTGGAGATGTAACAGCAGCAGCCACCTCATTCTTCTGAAGCCTATACTGTTGCACTGTGGTCTAGTTGAAAGTGATTCTCGTGGCCTCTCAGCAGTTACAGCTTGTTGAAGTTCAGAGTTTGTTATGATTTCCTGTTCCAGATCCACTCGTACATCACAGTAATGGTCCTTATCTTACATTCTTTGCTAATGTGTTCCTGGGGTCATTCCAAAGTATTTAACACTGAATACAACACAACCTGAGTACCTTATGCTAAATTTATATCCCACCACATCAGCTGAATTCCAAGTGCTTGAAGGTTGGCCTTCATCATGAGGATTCTGGGACAGGAAAGTTTTTATGATTACCATGTTTTGAGTCCTGAGATTTGGAGAAGGAATGTTGGCTATTTTTTGTTTTCATATATGGTGATATCTACTGAATTTGAAATCTGTGTGGCTAATCAGCCTGTGGGAAAGTGTACACATGAAGAGAAAAAACCTCCATGCAAGGATCCAAAATTATACCTGGAACCAAGCGGTTGGGATCTTGTCCTCTGTTATGTAATTTTGTAATGTAATACATTAAAAACTGATTACATGACGTTGAATCTAGCTGATCTAGCTGATAACGGGCCTTCAGTGCTCCCAAAGGAACTTGGTTCATAAGTGCCACAGAGACTTGCATTTTCTGTGTAAGTGAGGTCGCTCGTATTCTTCCAGGATCAGGGACAAAAGGAAATGAGTAAAGTCATGACTCCCGAGATAGCCTATCCAGAGATTTTTGGAGAGGCAGAACACAATCTGTATGTGCAATTATTTTTTCTTTTTGAAGAGCTTGCTTTCTCTGTGCATTTGTTGGCACTCACAGAAAGTATCTTCAGCGTGAAACAAAATTTGCATCAATATTTTTGTGCAAATGGAATTAAAATACACCAGTTGTAGTTTTGAAAGGCATTTTAATTATTGAAGAAAAGAGTAAAATAATAAAAGTTAGCGAAAATGTATCATACCTGACAGTTGTTCATTATTAAAGTATGAATGACCAGCTAGGAAAGTAAGTAGCATTTTAAAAAATGTTATGTTCTGAGAAGTGAATTAAAATGCTGTTGAATCGAAAGAAAAAAGTAATATGAGACCATGTGTTAAAAGCCTAGAGTAACATGTGATCCTGGAGGCCTGAGGGGCAAATTGACAATTAAAAACAAACAAAAAAAAAGACTAATTAGGGTTTTATTATGGTAAAATTAGTTTATATGACAGTTTCAAATTATCATCTGCTACTCTGTGCCAAGGATAGATGTTCGAACACGATCAAAACAAGGTGAGAGCTGGTTAAGAAAAGTAGCTAGGAATATTAAAGGCTTTTTCTGGCAGCTTTCTTTTCTGCTGTATGTAAACAGTTTATCTACGTGATGGTTATACTGCACATATTATTATTGTTTCTAGCTCCAGCAGTGTCCGTGTGTTGCTTTTAACCCTTCTCCACTGTACTGTGAAATATTTTCATTTGTACAGAACAGAAGACGTGGAATCTTTTCGTTTGTGCTCTTTTAGAAATGTTTTTAAAAGTGTTAAGTCTACACATGGTGTATTTGATTTTAAGTGGTGGCACTAAAAATACCAAGAAAACACTGTTGTGTAGAATCCAAGGGAGAAAAGGTAAGCCTGTATGTTGCAGGCTATCTCTGTTATTTTGTAGAAGTCTAGTTTCAAAAAAGTTTCCACTTTAATTCATTATTAAGATATGCCACATTGCCATGTAAAAATATCTGGATTTCCTCAATATATGAGGAATAAAGGTCTTATAATATATATCTTTATGCATTTTATATTTTTATTGCATTTATTTATTTCTGCAATATTGCTGCTCTGTCATTGTCATGTCAATTTGGAACGTCAAAACACTTCAGTATGGTTCCTTACTGCACGGATCTAGAATCAGGAACTCTGCTGTATGACAGAGAAACTCTGAAAAGTGGATTAATTTAAATTTTAAAAAGTGATTCACCTCAAATATAGAAAATTTTTTAAAAAGTTAAGAATGTATAAAATTGTTTTTCATCTCAAGTATAGGATGTAAGTATCACTGGGTGATGTTCCTTGGACATCACGAGATCTTCAGTCCAGGACAAACAGTTTCCTTTCAGTATGCTTTCCTTAAAATAAGTTGCTGTCAATTGAAGAGAGTCACGTGTTTGCTAGTGGTTTGGTGGCAATATTTTCACACCTATTTTTCAGCATAATTAGATAGCATTATGGATCTATGAATCTCTTATACCTGCAAGATAGTACAAGTTAGCCAAACTAGTTAATCTAAGCAATAAGATTTAATAGGATTATTTAAAATAGAAATTGTGGCCATACCAATGACCTGTGGTACTTAGAAGATGTATGTTGAAATCTGTATAAAATCAGTAGTGGAGATGTCTAAACTGTACACTGAATTTGCCTTAGGGAGTGCCCAAGGAAGTAGCTGTTTTAACAGCCAGTTTGAAACAAGTGATTTCTGTACTGAATTTCATATATTGTTTTCTCTTGTTAATCAAACCTGTTATTTGGTGAAAATCTCAAATGGTTTGTGCTTGTGAATGGTTGAGTGCTCCAACAGGAGCTTTGACAAAAAAGGGCCCAGGTACTTGCATTTTCAAAAAGAATGAGATCACTGAGTTCTGCCCGGATAGGGAACAAGAGGAAATGAGTTGAGATATGATTGTTGGGATAGTTTTTTCCAAAGACTTTACTGTTATTCCTAAACATTGTTACCTTTATCTATGAAGCAACACCAGAAGTAATAGAAATTAAACCAGAATACTGTGCAAATTTACATGTCATGGATTTTTTCCAGATGATGGTGTTCTTTTTCCAGCCTGTAGTGAGATGAAATATGTAATTAGTATTTGAGGTTCGAATTTTAGAAGTTCCACTTTAATGCAAGATCAAATATGTATTTTTATAACTGTAATCCATCTGTGCTTAGTGCCATCGTGCCTTCCCAGTATTTAATCACCTAAACCGTAAGACAGATGTACAAAATCCATGTTACTTTGTCATGCCTTTGCTGCAAACAAGTGCAAAACAGTTGTTACAAATGAAAATAAGGTTATGTTTTTGCTAATAAGCTTGCTACTCAGTCTTGTGACTAACACCAAAGATTAATAATAGGGTCGATATATATCTGTGGTAATTATCACACCATTTTTTTCTCTTTTCCTGTATTCTTCTCATGTTATTTTTTAATGTGTTTTTGCTCAAGTCAATTCGATTTCTCAGTAGACAAAATGCATGAAACAGCACTGATTTGCTTAAAAATAAACTGGAAAACTCAATTTTCAAGCCAGAGTTTTCAATCAGAAACACATGAGAAGAACAATAAATGAATTTTAAAATGCCTTTATTTACAGAGATATGATAAAATATACATCAAAAAGAAAACTTTTAAAAGAGCAAATAATACATTTGGCTTTTTTTTTTTTTTAACCAAGCACATGCAAGCAGGGTAGGTTTTGTCTGTGGCCAAGATAGTGCTAAAGAGATGGATTGAAATGCACAGTGAGAAAATGAAAAATCTAAGGGGCACATACAGGAAAGCTGCATGGAGCTCTCTTTGCCTTCTCTTGTAAATGAGAGTGTGTTCTTCATGCCTGTCTTTGTATGCATCATTTGAATGATATGCTTCTTTTGTAGCATTGCCTGAAAAAATTACTTTTACCCTGACAATAAAATTATGAGAAGATTTGAGATAATAAGTTGATTGTGGGGATAGGTGTCGTGGTTTAACCCCAAGCAGCAACCAGGACCATGCAGCCGCTCACTCACTTCCCACCCCCTTTACCACAAGTGGAATAGCGAAGGGGGATTGGAAAAAAAGCAAACCTGTCTATGCTCTCTCTCAGCTTCTCTGGGAAGCTGAAAAAGTCCTTGACTTAATATAAACATTACTTAGCAACAACTAAAACAATATGTGTTATCAACATTATTCTAATACTAAATCCAAAACATGGCAACTACTAGGTAGAAAATTAACTCTACCCCAGCTGAAACCAGGACAATAGGAATAGTGTAACTCTCTTCCTGCAGGCACTTTAACTTAGAGTGCATCACGCTTGCAAACTATTTTGCCTTCTAGAATATGCCTTTTTTCATTCACTGAAAAATGTAGGCTGGCTGGAAGACAGTAGCAGCCTCTAAAACCAGCTTTGCCCTGCCAGTAAATGGTACAGGTCACTTTCTAAGGCAGGTCCTTAATGGATTTCACTGGGCAATATTTGTCAGTCTCTAAGTCGTAGGAGGTGAAATTCAGGCATTTGTTTCTTTGTATTGTCTATATGCTGTAAACCTGCTCATCTGAGAATGCTGTTCCTAAGACACAAGGAGACTGTTACACTTCTAAATATTGAACATTAAGAGCTGGAGCTGATCAAGACTTTTTCTTGGTGGGGTTCTCCTGAAGAGCGTGCTGAATGGGGAAGATTGTTATGGGACATATTGTTTGAACCAAAACCTTGTTTCTTACAGATCTGACAAACAGACTTGTCAGCTCTGGTTCCTGGCAGCCTGTTCTCCCTTGGAGTCTGTCTCTGTATTGCCTTTGATAACTGCTCAACTGCTGGTTCATATTCACAGAGCCAAGATGCTCAAGCCAGGTGCCCCTATCTGCACTTAGCAGTGGAAATGGAATGTAAGGGGGTCTCATTGAGCCTCAGCTTTCTGACTCGGGAGCTTGTTGCCTTGCATGTGATTATACCCAAGATATAGTCACTAGGAACTGTCCTGGAAGTGGAGGAGCGAGCTGGAACCTGGAGCTAATAAAAAAGCTAGAGTCACTAATTGTCTACATTCAATAAATCGCCAACCTGTGTGAACAGCTGGCTACAACAAAGCAGCAGCTACCTGGAAGCATGGTTTGCAAGAAACAAGTTGTTCTCCCTAAAGCCATTCTTTTTTCCTTTGTGAATTTTTGGGCAGTTACCTCATTATCCTGGACTGAAATAAAGTATTTACTTTTTCCTTTATCCCTTTCTGTGGGGGAGTGTGTTTTTCCAACTAGTAATTCTTGTGACTTGTCCAGATACTCTGTAATGAAAAAAAGATTATCTGCCCAGTGCACGGCATATAGATACTGTGTGAGCTGACACAGGCAGGGCACAGGAACAACCACAAACCCACGGATGAAATGGACAGAGTTAATTTAATCTTGATACCTCATGAACCGGGGGATCTCCGAAGCAGCACCTGGGCAGAGGCACGCAAGTGGGAACACAGGCACTGTGGAGCTCAGTCCTTGCTAGAGAGTGGTTTTGAACCTGCTATTCTCGCCTGTGTATCAGGGATTCACACAGGCGTAGTTTTCCACTGTGTGTTGGTCTGTCTGACAGCAGGGCAGGAATCTCAACCAAGTTCAATAGGCTGCCTCTGAGTCTATCGCCAGCCTATGCTGTCTAAGCACAGATGTTCTACTTGTCAAGCACACAAGACTAAACAACTAGTGTGATGTGTTTTTTGACACCTCAGCTGCAAGTCACTTGCGTGTGTTTACAATTGTCCTTGCCAAACTTCCGTTATTTTCCTACAAACACCCTCTGCTGATTTGAATCTGGGCTTCTGCTCAACTCTTGCTAACCTGAGCAGCAGCCTCTAAACCTCTCCACATGCTGTTTACTCAAGTCTTAAATTATACTATGGAGAAACCCAAGGAACATGAAAAGCACAGAAAAAAACTTAAGTTGAGATTTATGCTTCATTGGTGCTTAATAAAGAAAAACTCCAGGGAGTGTGCTGTTCTGAGAGCTTGGGGTTGGGATTTTGCCTATTCATTCATTAATTTCACATCAAATGTTCATAGCAGTGCATTTTGGATCTTAACTACAGCATAAATTATGAGCTTTGGAGCCTAATTAATTCCAAATGAGAAAATATCAAGCAAACTTCAGCTGCTGTTTATGTAATTTGAATGATTGCATCTCATTCTTTTTGCTTTTAAGGCCACAATCAAAGCATCGCAAATATTGTCCTGTGCCACTCAGCTCTGCAGCAAGCTAACTTTCATTTCTATGGTGGTCTTATTGCTGAGGTCAAGCAGCCTTTACGAAATCATTTCTACTCCTCCCTTTTACCAGAAAGAGTGGCTGCCACAACCTTGCAAATTGAAAAAGAGTTGTTTCTGAAAGAGTGTGTAGAGTTCAGATCTAAATCTTTGGAAAACTTCTGCAAAAGAACCCAAGAGGAGAAAAAAGAAGGGGCAAGAAATTTGGAATCACTTCAGTAGCAATTAGTTAAACTGGGAAAAGCTACATGACTTAACTTCATGATCACGCATGGGTCTCTTGATATCTCACAAATACTCTTGAAAGATTGGAAGAATTGTTGCTCTTATTGACAGAATTAAAAAAAAGAAGAGAGATTTCCCTCACTGCATTCATTCCTCTTCTAGACAATTAGCAAGACATGTTCCACAGGATAAGGTGAGATGGCTGATTTCCTTGGCACTTCAGCTTTTAGGCTGCTGGAGGTGGATCTGAAATGATAACTATGGGCTTATTAACTTTTTTCTATTTCTCCGAGGAGTCCAGAGAAGCTTTTTAAACAAATGTTATAAAGGAAGATGGTTTAAATCATCCTGAAATGTTTTCTGTCATCAGTTTGAGCTTTGTAGAACCAGTTTGATGTTTCTGGTGTTTCAGACTCTTAGCTAATATTCATAATCAACTTGACTAAATATCTAACAATATGTGTCGTCAGTAGTATGATGTTAATTTGAACTCTAAATTGAATTTTTTAACAAAGTCAGTTCTAACCAGTAGAAGTGAATCAGGTTCCCATAAAGAGTTTTAGTGGTTACAGTAAAACTACTCATTTGCTTGCCATTCAATACCTGTTTTCATCACTGAAAGTGAACATTACCTTCCTATAAATGTTAACACATTCGCTTTTTGTATGTACTGAATTTGGGGGAGACAGAAGCCTCAAACTCATCCATGGAGTTGTGTTTGATGACCAGTAGTAGGATTTCAAAATTACTGAAACCGTGGGTGCCAAGTTAGCAGTCAGTGAAAAGTGCAAGACTGTAGAGTAAGACAAACTGACTGAAACACCTCGGTGTACTGGAGGCAGAATGATCTGCGTAACCTGGAATTTTCTGTGGTTGGTTGATAGTGTTCTTGGTGTAACATAGCTTACCTGGCTAACGATGTGGGTTTTTTTCTATGCAGAGGAATATGCAACGTATAAAACTTCTAGCAGAAAACAATTCTACATGAAAAATCAGAATTATTACTTACAGACGTGACATTAATTAACATGATATTGCCTGAATATCAGTTAGTGATTTAGACTATAGGAAGAAAGTACAGAATTAACAATGTGTGAATAAATCATGATTTAAATTAAGAAAAAAGAAAGAAAAAAGCACATAGGTTGAATCAAACTGCCTTTAACACTTTGGAACAATTGTTTTCTTCTCCACAGTTATGATCAAGAACGTAGAACAGGATATTTCAGTAATTGTTTTTAGCTTTGCTTTTTTAAGAAAAAGGAAGAACACCCTCTATATCAAAGGATTTGGGTGATGCTTATCCTTTCTTAACTTTTACAGGTTTTGCACAGTCTGTGGGTTAATTCATTCTCAAGTTTTGAACTCCCATAGTAAATCGTGCATCTTTATAATGAAGGTATAATCAGAAATTGCTGCTTGGGTATGGGATGACTGAAAAGAAGAGCAGACCTGGTTGGTCCATAGGAAGTGTTTCTGAATGAGGCTCTGAAAGAATCTCTAGAAGATTCTGGGCGGGATGGGGAATAAATGAGGAGCAAAGACTCCTATCTGGTGGAAAAAAAGGAGCCTGATACTGATGGTTTTGTTTTGTCCCTGGACACACTGGCAGAGGACGTAGGTTCCGAAAGCAGACACTTGAAAGACTTCAGTGATGGTTCCACTCACGAAATAGAGGCAGAGTTACTGTACCACATCAAGGATGTGTGTGTTGGTCTGCTTGGTCCATATAAATTGCCATATAAATAGATACTGTAAATAAAGTTGTGCGCTGACGTGCATTTATTTCCATTGATTTAATAATGTACTTTGTCTAAAATATTTTTTTTTATTTTATCAGAGATTTCATATGAGAGCTTCATGGTGGGTCAAAAGCTAAAAATGGCAGCAAAGATGCCATAACAAGGCTTATTAGTTTCCCCTCCATATTTCTCTAAGAAAAATGTTTCTGACAACCTAGGAAAGTATATTGCAAAGAAATGCGTTTAAGAGATTGTGGCCAGCCACAAAGGTTAATGTCCAAGTTAAATAGTTGCAGAAAAGAGAAAAGTAGAGCAGCTTAATGGATTGGAAATTGGTTGAAGGGCAAAAAATATCAAGTAATCTTAAATGCAGTCTTGGAGAGAACTTGGTATTATGTGTTCAGTGAAAGCCCTGTTTCAGTAAAGCATGTATGTGGTTGGAAAATTCAGTTTAGAATAGGTAAAGGTGTACATAAGACATTGAAAAACATTTATGTCTTTGGGTGTATATTTTTATTTAGAGGATGTTGCAAAACAGCAGATAAATGTATTCAGAAAGGAGCTTTCAGAGAAACCGCTTTGCGATTATGAGTCTGGGCACTGTCGTGATTCATGCAGTTCTTGAGGGAAGTATACAAATGCAGTTTCACAACATTTAAGCCTGGAATTGTTAAGGAAAAATTCTATTAATTTGCAGAGTCAGAGTAATGCTATTAATTATATAAGCACTAATCCAGTCGGTTTAGAAGTCCCCAAGACATTCCACCAACATTTTCACCAACCTCTGTAGCATTGCCATTAGAGACCACTGATGCTCCATTTTAGCTTCGCAAGAGTGAGACTATTAGTGCGGTTATGATAGTGTTCTAAATGTTATACTCCATGAAACCTAAAATGCTTATTTTAGCTTGCTGTCCATTACCACTAGTTTACTATCTATCCTGACCTGTTCCATCTCGTTAGTCTGCATGCTACGGTGACAATAGGTCAGAAGATACCATGACAACCCACAGGTTCTTTTGATTCACCAACTTCTCTCCAATCTTAACTTGCTTCAGACTTAAAAAGAATTAGGCAGAGCAATAATTAGTAGAACTGTGTGGCACCGCTTCTAATTGAGATTGCCAATCAAAAGCACAGTACTGGAGAAAAGGAAAAATAGGATTGAGCCTCTGAGCTGACTTTTGCTGTCAGACCTTCCAGCCACTTGGTGGGGTAGCTAGGAGAAGCAAGTGCCTCAATGCGAGCTGTAGGGTTACATTGATTGTGTAAGTCAGACAGTGTGTATGCATCTGTCAGCAATTTAATTTTCAACTTGTTGCTTTCACACACTACACTGTGTAGTGGAAACCCTTCTTGCTTTCCAGCATGCCAGGTAGTTGTGGATGGCTCTTGTGTTTGGTGTGACTAATGATATTTTTATCATCCCTCTGACTAGTCCAGATGAATATTTTTCTAAAGTTCTGTTTAATTTTTAGATGGTTTGGCTGAACTCAAGTGTTGAAATTACAGTCAGAGGAAGGTGATAATTGCTTTGGTGTATGGTAGAACACAGCACATTTTCTCTAATGATTCCTAGCTTCTCTCAAATTGAGGGACATATTTAAAAAATGCTTCACAGTCCAAGATTGCTGTTGTTTGTTTGGCCATCTCTGTCTCTGCTTATATGTGCTGTAACTATTATTTATGTGCCTTTCTTGGATGCTGCTTCCTGAGGGTGACTCCTCTATGAGTGACCTGTGATTATGTCTGAGAATTGTGTCATTTTTTGACAAGTTGAACATTTCCAGGGAGTGTAACCATTCCTGCCTGTACAAATGGCTTCACTCTCCTGTTTCCACATACTGTGATACTTCTGTATGCACTCTCTTTGAGGTTATTATTTATGCTTTTAATAGTCATTGGTACTCCTGAGCAATGCAAGAAATGTTTTAACTGTTGTATCTTTAATCTCAATCGTTTTGATACAGGTATCTTACAGTGTCAATGATGTAGGGAAGTTTTTAGCTGCCCAGTGTCAATTTAGCAGGTTCCTTTCCTTTGTCTCTTTCTCCTTGGAGGGGCACATCATGGAAAAGTAACTCATAGGGTAACAATTTTGGTTCTTGGCCTGATATATCAGTATACAAATGAAGTTGAGCAGATGTTTACATTAACATTTAATTGAATTTATAACAGGCTACCACATGTTACATACATTAGTAATAAGCATTAACCAAAATAAAAGAAAACATTATGCATGTGCCCTAAGTAGCAGCATGACATGAGGAAGAGAAAAGATCCCTCAGCAGTTGAAGTTATTACTATCAATGGGATGAGAGGTGCAAACCAGCTGTGGCTGTTCATGCTTTTTTTCTTACTGTTCCAAATTGGAAGGGTATTTGGTCTGTTGAAGTTGACTTCAAGGCCTGCTTGTGCCCATTATAGGAAATCTGAAGCCTTGACAAAATGAAGAATAATCGCAATGAGTCTCAGTGTATTTTGGAACTCTCGGTTCGGATAAACCTTTCTACAGATAGGGCTGGGTCTGAAGCCTGTTGAAGTTAACTGGAAAATTTCTGGCATCACTAGGTTATGGATGGGGCCTCATTAGAGAAATATTTTCTGTCATTCAAGAGACACACAGACTACTTTAGGTGAGAAGATAACAGAGGATCCCATGCTGTTAATAGCAATGGGGAGAACTGATTTTGGTGTCTTCTTTTAGTGTACTGGGGATAGTTTCCAGGGTGTGATTTTCCTCTTAGCTGTGTTTACAGTATGTTCCATCTAATATTCTCACCTCTATGAAGTAATTCCTCATCAACTGACTCTTTTTTATTTAGTACTGTACTCACAAATTACCAGCAGGTCTCTAAAAGGTGGTGTTAAGCTTTTCTTGTTTCTTCTGTCTATGTTGGAACGCTGTTTGTATACTCACTGACTCTATGGTTTTTTGGCTTAAATCAGCTTTAGGCCTAGCATTTAAGAGGCCAAGGCTATTGGTATACCCAACATCCCAAGGTTTGTTCAAGATCAATTCAAATCCCACAGTTTCCACTTGTCGTGGTTTCAGCTGGAATTGAGTTAACTTTTTGCTAGCAGCTGGTGTAATGCTACATTTTGGATTTGGGATGGGAATAGTGTGATAGCACACTGGTGTTTTTGATTGCTGCCAATGTCTCAAGGCCTTTTCTGCTCCTCACCCCACCCAGCCAGCAGGCAGGCTGGGGGTGCACAAGAAGTTGGGAGGGGACACAGCCGGGACAGCTGACCCCAACTGACCAAATACCATGAAATGTCATGCTCAGTGTATAAAGCTGGGGGAAAAAGGAGGGGGGGAAGACATTTGGAGTGATGGCGTTTTGTCTTTGCAAGTAACCATTACGCATGTGGAGCCCTGCATTCATGGAGATGCCTCAACACCTGCCTGCCCATGGGAAGTGGTGAATTAATTCCTTATTTTGCTTTGCCTGCATGTGCGGCTTTTGCTTTACCTATTGAACTGTCTTTCTCTCAACTCACGAGTTTTCCCACTTTTACTCTTCTGATTCTCTCCCCCATCTGAACTGGGGGGAGTGAGCAGCTGTGTGGTTCTAGCTGCCATCTGGGGTTAAATCACGACACCACTTCTGTCTTCTAGATTATCCTGCTCTTTCTTGAAAATAGGACTGTTTTCAAATAAGATTCTGAAGGAGTGTAACCAAATCTTAATGTCAGCCCATGAAATGCAATTATAAATGAAAAAGCTAGAACCCTGCAACATCCTGTCTATACTTATTAATGTTCTGGATGTTCAGAGTGCTCTTAGACTGGTATCTGTCTTGTTATTTACAGTGACAAAATGTATCATATCAATAACAGCAGTGCTCTTGTTTTATCTAATATATTAATTTACCTTTATTATCATAGTCATTTCTGTCATTTGTCGGTATAGTCTTTCCTCCTCTTTGTCACTTCTGAAGACTGAAAATGAATGTTAGTGATCCAGGTAGTGTGAAGGCAAGGAGCAGCTGGTAATAAGAAAATTATTAGAATTATTGGGCTGTGCGCAACACCCATAAGACCTATTTACCAGAATTATAGCTGTTTATGAGGAAACTCTCAGTAATACTTCACCCTTTTGTCAGCTGAGTATTATCTATCTACGCGGAGGCATAAATACCTATCATGTTGGTAGCGAACCTTAAGAAGATATTATGTTCAGAAATAAGTAGGGTGGTGGTGTTTTATAAGGGAGGTAATTCTAGGAACTGTGAATTGCCCTTTTATCTCAGTGAATTGTTAAATCTCATATTTCAATATCACATGCTGAGCACCAAAGCTGTAACTCAGGCATGCTGGAAACTGATGAAAATTCTTCCCCCGCCAAATTTATTTATGTGTTCCAGTTGCTTGGTTTTATTTCTGTATTTTGTTTGAGTTACCTTTGTGTCAGAACAGCCAAATTCACAAGCTGAATAAAGAAATCTTTGCCCCAGTTATGAATTAACAAGATAAATTAATTGCGATAAATGTAATTAATTCACTACCAACAAATTTAAAACACATAATTTTTAACATTAGATATGATCAACAGTATCTCATGGATGCTATGATTATTGATGTATACACAACTGTTCAATTTCATATCTTTTTGGCTTTGAGAAACTTAAGTACTCAATGAATATTTTACAGTCTGTCATATGTTTTTGTTGTTATGAAGAATCCCATAAAGTAGAACCTCAAAATCAAACACTGTTTTCCATCTCTGATGTTTCTAATTTTAAAAATATCCTTTCCTGTTAATTAACAGGAACTGCCGTTCCCTGTACAGTTCCTCAATACAAGGGTGGGATGTCCATAGGAGACCCCTCTTTTGAACTCTTTTTTTTTTTTTTTTAAAAAAACTGTTCCTGCAAAATGCTCATAAAGAATTAGCCAATGATTAAGGAGAATGTCAGATGATTAATAATAGTTGAGACTACTATTCATAATATTGGGAAACAGATACACCTACATAAAAGCTACATACATTTCTTTGCCATACAGTCTCCTGTTTTGGAATGGATCATCTTGTACTGTGGTCTTATTGTGACAGAGATTATACCTTTATAGGTTTTAATATTTTTACTTAGTGGAATAAGATGTGATTTACTAAAACTAGGCATCTAGTACTTGGTCCAAAAATGTATCCATTGTTCTGATTTGAAGTCATTCGATGACATTAGCTGAAAGAGACAGAAATATTCCTTAACTTTGGCATTAGGCTCTTATACAAGAAGTTATTAAGCTTAATGGAACTACTTTTGCTCAAACCTGAATATGATGTAGTGTATGGTTTGGGGCTGGGGGTCATGAGTTAGACACCAGGATGAAGCTCTCTTAATGTTATTTTTGGTTATCTTCCATCCTGGAAAAATACTTTCCATGAAGAATTTGCTAAAAATAATGTGACATAGTGCTGCCTTGGGAAAAGCCTGAAATTTCTTTGCAGAAGTAATAATGCTTTTCTTTGTTAAAAAATTCATGTCTTCGTTTTAATTTGTCTTTTATATTTTCAGGGTTTTTTTTAATAAACCCCCTACTTGCTATAAAACAATTGTTTTTCTTAAATAATTGAACGTATATTTGTTGATTTTGTATGGATTTAATAAATACAAAAATCCCTGAAACTGGAGGGGTTTGTAAAATGCAACAAAGTATTTATTTCTCTGTCATTGTTACCATCATGAGCTATGTAGAATATATTTTAATTTGTTTCTTTGCAGCCTATGTAATGATTTTCCTCTATTTCCTATTACTTTTGTTATCCATATATAATTTTTTGTGGAGTTATCATAGAATCATAGAATCATAGAATGGTTTAGGTTGGAAGGGACCTTGAAGATCATCAAGTTCCAACCCCACTGCCATAGGCAGGGACACCTCCCACTAGACCAGGTTGCCCAAGGCCATGTCCAGCCTGGCCTTGAACACCTCCAGGGATGGGGACTCAACAACCTCTCTGGGCAACCTGTTCCAGTGCCTCACCACCCTCAAAGTGAAAAACTTCTTCC
>VUYV01000239.1:1101121-1268589 GCA_008711295.1 Anarhynchus alexandrinus
ACCCAGATGTAAGACCTTGCACTTGGCCTAGTTGAACTGCATGAGGTTGGCTTGGGCCCACCTCTCCAGCCTGTCCAGGTCCCTCTGGATGGCATTCCTCCCCTCCAGCATGTCTACCTTGCCAAACATCTTGGTATCATTGGCAAACTTGCTGAGGGTGCTCTCGACCCCACTGTCCATGTCGGCGACAAAGATGTTGAACAGTACAGGTCCCAGTACCGACCCCTGAGGAATTCCGCTTGTCACTGGTCTCCGCTTGGACATCGAGCCGTTGACCGCAACTCTTTGAGTGCAACGGTCCAGCCAGTTCTTTATCCACCAAGTGGTCCATTTGTCGAATCCATGTCCCTTCAATTTAGAGACCAGGATATCGTGTGGGACGCTGTCAAACGCTTTGCATAAGTCCAAGTAGATGACATCGGTTGATCTTCCCTTGTCCACCACAACTGTAATCCCTTTGTAGAAGGCCACCAAATTTGTCAGGCATGATTTGCCCTCGGGTGAAGCCATGCTGGCTGTCACCAATCACCTCCTTGTTTTCTGTGTGCCTCAGCAGAGTTTCCAGGAGGATCTGCTCCATGATCTTGCCAGGCACAGAGGTGAGACTGACTAGCCTGTAGTTCCCTGGGTCTTCCTTATTTCCCCTTTTGAAAATAGGGGTTATGTTTCCCCTTTTCCAGTCGGCAGGACCCTCACCAGACCACCATGACTTCTCAAATATGATGGCTAGTGGCTTAGTGACTTGATCTGCCAGTTCCCTCAGGACCCACAGATGTATCTCATCAGGTCAAATTCTTGAGTTCTTGCATAAAACTGTGCCAGTCAGATCTTTTAGAAATGTTACTTCATCAAGTTCTATTGAAGTGCAAAGATTTTATTTCTGTATATTTTCCAAGTTTTAAAAAAGCAATAGAGCTACTGATTTACTTGCAATCCTCTGACGTATTGCAAAGAAACAAGATGAAATAAAAATCTGCAAAGTGAGTCTTCATTTAACAAAGCACAAGTTTTAAAAATAGAAGTGAAGGGAGTACATTAAGAAGTTTGCATATAAAATTGAAAAGATGATGAAGATGCAGCACAGCTAAACTTGTTTATTCAATGAATAACAATCTGTATATAATACATATTCTAAGACCTAGAAAATGGACAACATTTTATGAACTTTGAATGAGGCATCTGGAGAAATCATACTGTGTAATGAGATACTTTGGATAATTTTCTGGTTCTTGGTCTTACACCATACAACTATTTGCTTAATAATCATAGATACATACAATGTAATCATATTACTTATCTTTTCCTAGAGATGAAGTAATTCAGCTGCATTTCTGTGGCTTCTAATTATACTACTGGAATTAGAATTTAGATATGAGAGCTGATGGCTGGAAAGAACACTTATGTAGCAGCAGTAGAACAAACAGTAGGCAAAATTAAATTACTTCCAATTTTCAATACTGCACTACTATTGCTAGGCACGGTTTCCCAAGCTTCTTATTTTTGATTTAAAAAGATAAATCAGCATCATTATTTTCCGTGATTTGTCTTTTCAAGCAAAACGAATAAAATAGTTGCTGCTACTAGTTATATCATTAATTGAAGGCTGAAAACAACAAGCAGTTTCAGAGAATGAAACAAGTTACAGAGCATCAGAGGGAATGATAGGAGACAGGAAAAAGGTCTGATGTTAGTATTAGAAAGAAGACTTCCTGGATGTAGAAAGAGAACTAAAATGAAAGGTGGTCCCCATATGTAGCAAACTTCAGTGAATTCAGGAGAGTTTAGAAAACAGACAGAACTGTTGAATCAGTAAAAGCAAATTGTTACTGTTCATTTTATTGATTTGTTCTGAAGCTTTTTCTTTCTGCTGATACTTTTTTTTTGAGGTAACTCCTCCTTACGCTCTATAAGGAAAGGCAGTTTGAGGTTCTAGGAACTCCTTCCTTTTTGTGATGATGTAGATGCCTTGACTAACCACCAAGTACACACCAGCTGCCAGCTCTTTCTTGTCATCTTGCCAAATGTTGATTCCTGGGTGACGAGGAAAAGGGAACGTTGTTCCTAGAATGCTCATTTTTTTCCTTCTATGCAATGAAAGAAGGCAAGAAACCTTGATGGATCTGTAAGAGCAGGTCTGAGCTTCATTCCCATGTGAAAAAAGAGCTGGAAGATTGCATACAGTTTATGATCTGGCTAAGGAGCAGTGCAAATTTAGCTGGACTGGACTGCTTCAGATGCCACTGAGAGCTAATGTACTCTCTAAGATGTATAAGTTAGATGGCTATGTTATGCTGTGTGTTATATTACATAGATGAATAAGAAAGTAATGTTTCCTTTAGAAATTTAATAATAGGGTGATTCTAGGACATATTACAGGAAAAAATCTAGGAGTGCACCCAGTGAAAAGAAAAGGAGAGGCATATTATTACAATGATTGATTTAACTTTCTGATGACCTAGAAATTGGCATGTCAGTCACTGATGTGAAAGGGACAGGTTTGCTTGTAGGATTGATGCCATGTTCCTATCCCATCTGAGTTCCTATTGCAAAAAGCAGCTGTGTTCCTTTGCTCAGGAGACTTCCCTGAATTGGTCTTTCCACTGAAAAAAGCTGCCAAAGTCAATCATGTCAAAGAAATTACATACTTATTTTTAACATAGTTTAAAAGCAAGTTGGCCCTACATAATAGGCACATAATGATTCCTCCAGACACTTAGCAAGGTTAGTTTAACTACTAGATGAAATAAAAGACTGTCTGACCAATTTGAATTTTTCAAGTCTGAATGTCGGAGTCGTGTTTGTCCAGATCATTGCTTGAGTTAAAATTACTATGAAGCACTCATTTTCTGTCCCACATACTCTTATCTGTTGTTTTCAAGGCAAATTTAAATGTTTTATCTTTAATATAAAATGCTGATCTTCTATTTCATTGTAGATTCATTAACCCAATGTGTTTAATGTAGTGAGGTAGTCTATTGCTTTTAGTGCTGAGCCAGTGATTTTTTAGAAGTCTTGAAGCTTTGGCTAAATGGCCAATGGGTATATGTGTTGTCCACATCTGCCTGTGCTATGCAGCTCCCCAGTACACTAGCTACATTCCTCAGGTATGTCAGCTATCCATCCCATACAGTATAAATTCAATCTGCGTTGGCACTGAAGGCTCAACTCGAGACTTGTGGAACTTATCACCATGTATTAAATCAATAAATTTAAGTAAAAGGGTTTATAATGTCATTCTTGATCATAGGGTTCAATACAAGAAGGAAAAGCAGATACCGAGGAAGCTCATGTAACTCTGTATTGTCTGTTATCTGAGGAGAGCGGACAGGCAGAAGGGTCAATGTATCCCTTGTTTTAAATTGAATATTGTCCTGGCTTGAGGTAAAACAGAACCAATGTTAGGGCTTATACTATTTATAGTGGTATCTGAAGCATTGGATAGCAATAATAACGAATTACCACAGTATTATGTGCAGTTTAGGTATTTTATGGATGTTTCTTGGCAATGCGCTGTTCAGTTCATTCTGTTGCACCGGTGCTGTGCCCTAGGTTAGATATGCCCTGACACTAGAACGCTAGACACTCCTCTGTTGTTGAAATGCCACACATTTGCCACACATTGGGTGCATTTGCATCTAAGAAATGATTAATGTTCTAACACTGCTTTATTATACACACATATTTAAAACACTTATGTTTTAGTTTCTATTTGTGTTATGTATGTGTGGTTCTCAGAATGACGTGGACTTTCTTCTTGAGTCTGAAACTACAGCTTGTGGACAAGTTAGATAATTTAATATCTGTTGTTAAAAAATGCATAATGAAGCTACCCTATTACTCAATATAAAATTAATTTGATATGTCTTTTAAAAATTACCTAATGTTTCATTATGCACAGCACCGGAATTTCTTCATTCTAGTCCATTTCTGATAGCTGGTTGATCCACAATACTTCTCTTTTCTTATAATAAATTCGATAATCATATATTTAGAAATTTACTTCCTATAGTTGGAGGGAAGAATTGTTAAACTTTACTATGCAGTAGTCCAAGAATTTTCTTTAATTAAAATTCTTATCTAGATGTGCCCATTATTTTCTGACTTGATAATTATTAACTTCTGTGCAGATATGCACATGGTCCATAATAATAATTTTTTGCTTTAAGAAATAAATGTGTTCAGCTGAACAGTAGTTTTGATGGGTTTGTTTCCCATGGGTAAAAACAAAGCCAAAGAAAGGCTGGGATGATGGATAAGGTTATAGTCTCCTTATCTGCAGAGAAAGGATTCTATAAATCCCTCACAGAGTACTGTTTTACAAGATCCGTTGTCCCAAGTCCACTATTGGACTTTGGGGATCCAATAACAGTAATAAAATGGCATTCTGTGTCTGCAGATTGCTAAACACAGAGCCCTGTACAGTCAGCGAAACGCAGCTCTAGAGAGCTGAAAGAGCCGGACACGTTGCCGTGCACAGTAGTGGGTCTGCGTGCGCAGGGTCTGATCCTTATTGCTGTTCTTTCCTGCTTTTGCAGCAGTGTGACATAGTACTTCTTTGAAAACTTGCATTACTGACTGTGGAAGAAGAATGCAGCTTCTGCTGTTATGTTACCTGAAAAGAATAATCTCACGTGTCACTAGCACTGCTTCTTGGACATTCCCACTAAACATCCTAGGGATGCTGAGAAGCAGCGTTGGGATATTTCAGGCAAGGCCGCGTGCAGAAAGTGAGGCAACCATGTGCGCCCTCAATGGGGCATTGGGGAGATATGGAAAAAGGAGTCCAACAACTATGACATACTTCTTTCGTTGTCCCCCTGCTGTGGACAGACGGGTAAGCAAGGTTGTGACTAAGCCCATTAAACTGCATTTGCCTGAAGAAGCGTAATGCATGTAGGAGAGTCTTGTTATACCACCTCAGCTGTAAGACTGAGCTTCCCTTTGAGGTCAACTAGCTGCCAGAAATCCTACTCACTTTTGGACTGAGAACTTTCTGGAGTACATGGCCATATCAAGTACGATGTACACTTGAAATTTGCCAGCTTCCATTTCCTTCTGCTCTTCCCTTCTTGTGATCAAAGCAACAATCTGTCCTGGCATTGTGATCTCCCAAAAACTACTGAGGGTTTTACTCCACTGTTTCCACTTGGTAATTGGTCTGATTTTGGCTGAACATCATAGTTCAGTTCACTGCATTTATTGAGTAGTCAGATAACTGTTTTTCAAGGGTTTGTTTTCCTTCCAAAGAGAAAAGCTGGTCTCATTTGATCATGACACTCAAGCTGGTGAAAATTGCTGGATTCACTACTGTTTGTACCAGCTGAAGCTATGACTCAGTACTTGCACTTTTAAATGCTATTTAAGAAATACAGTTCATTTATAGCATGACACAGAATGTCCATAAAGGATAATTATCAAAATGTAGTATTCTTTTATCCTTCAGCTATATTACTGGTATTAAACGTGCAGAAAATATTATCATTTTAAATCATATTTTACATGGAGAGTTATCTGATTACCACCAAAAGTCTTTGCAGCAGTTTTTAATTTAGCCTTATGCATTTTTAACATGACAGCTGGAGCACAGCATGCATATGGCATACTAATAGAGAAGGAGGCTAATAGTCAGTCCTGCCTATCTGTTCTTGCAAAGAAAAGAAACAGGAAATAAGCAAAAATGTTTAAATTGCATGCTGCTGGAGAAAAGCAACAGACACGGCACGGCAAACTGAAGCAGCGTTCAGAGACTACTTCATTATTCAATCTCTGGTTTGTTTTTCAGAGACAAGCTAGCTTTTTCCTTTGTTTTCAATTAAACAACTGTAGTGTACGTTGAGAGATCTATCATTTATCTATCAAATAGGAAGTTGTACTGGAAATGCAGCTTCACTGTAAACTCCATTTTCAGTCGCTCCTTACTTTGCAAACAAGAAGTCCTCTTGAGTTGAAATTTCCTCTATTTGATCATGACATTTTGGTGCTTGTTTGTTTCTGCAAAACTGGGTCTTACTCAGCCTTTTTGAAGTTAGTGTTTAAAAACAAACATGCGCTAAGTGATTAAGAAAATGAAAACAAATGTTTCGTTTTGTTATGCATTCATACTGGAAAAAAGAAGAGAAACAATGTAGAGCTCGCTATTTTTAGAGAAAATAAGCTCACAAGTTTTAAAATCATACGTATTCAGCTCCCTCACTCTCTCATGATATTCTCAGTGGGATTTTTCTGGTAGGTTTCTTTTTTCAAACAAAATTTTTAAATTGATGGAGTTTATAGGTGATCTGCTACATGGTATATTTTTGTGCAGCTATTCTGATGAATAGAGTGGATTCAAAATGAGCTCTCAAAACTCCATTCCATCAAAGATTATTGAACTTCAAAGAAATGTTTAAGACAACACTATAACCAGTCTAAAACGATGAGAAAAATAACATTGTTTCTCATTGTTGTTCTCTTTTTAAAGGAAAAAAAATAAACCTAATGCAAAATGCAAACAAAAAGCTTAAGAAATCTCGGTCAACAAAGCATTTTAATTTGGGTAATGCAGGGTTAAAATTAATAAATATTAAATTTCAATTATGATCTAACTTTAACATTAGTTTTCCTCTTACTTTTTATTTTATCAGAGTGATTTGCAGAAACTAATTTTTATTCAGAATTTTACATGGTTATAGCTCTGAGAATCACGAATACTTCCTTGTCTTGAGATTTCCTCACAAATGCCCTGGTTTTCTACCACGTTGCGATCATACATTCATCACTTGTTTGGCCTATATTAGTCTGCTCTTGGGCCACTGAGTCTGACCCCGTGCACTGGAAATGCCCTGGAAACTTTCCCGTCTTCAGGACTAGCAAACTGACCAGCTTTTGACCAGTTTCTTCTTCGTTCTTACTAGAAATAATGATCCTGAACTATATTCGTAAAGTGCCTTTGAAGTGAATGACCTCTAAATCAACACTTGATAGTTTAGCACATGAGGAATTCAGGCAGAGGTGGAATACTTTAAACACCTATTGACATTCTGAAGCAGTTTGCTTTCTGACCTTTCATGACAGAATGAGTTCAGCCAGCAAACAAGAGAATGTCAGAATCTGCTGCAGAAATTGACTGCAATTATGAGAATAGAAAAGGAAACAAATGCCTTAGGCAATATTTTTAGATTGCAGAATGGTGGGCAGATTATGAAAACAGTACTTAATAGTGAGGTGACACGCAGGTACCCTTTTAAAAGGTCATGCCTCCCTGAGTTGGGAGTGGTTTGTAGTTATGGCAAAGCCTTTTATCTGAAGTGGTTTCCACAGGTGATGGGAGGCATTGCCTGTGTAATATTCCTGGAATATAGAGAGCCAAAAAATAGTATTTCTGGAAATTGGATTGCTGTTTGGCATACTTGAGAAGGTGTTAAATGCTGTTCATAAAATGATGGTAATTTCCAATTTGATTTCTTAACTGACTCTGCTTCACATTTTTTGAACTTGATCCTCAGCTGGTGCCAGCTGTTTGTTAATGTAAACCCGTTCGATCTGAATCACCTTGTTTATACCTTACAACATGTCACTTTTAATAGACATCGCCATGTCTTCTGATGTACTTACGCTCCTGGTAATTGAAAGAGTTTCATGAAAAAATGCAGTGAGGATTTGCTGAAAAGAGTTGCATAAACATCCAGAATCTCCATTTGCTTTCTCTTCGCCATACTCTTTGGCCCTTCTTTAAGCCCTGGAGAACCTCAGTGAGTTTGGATCAGGCCTTTGATTGTCCTGTTTCAAAGAGGGTGATGCAGCCGCTTTTCTTGTCAATTGCTATTCTTGGGAAATCAAAAAACCAAGTGAATGTTCTTTTCTAACTTCAGTGCCCCTTTTATTTGATTTGTGTTCTGAGGGGGAAAAAAAAAGCCTTATAAGAACTGTAGAGAAATTTATGAGATGAACGTTGCATCCTTCAGAATTTTTCAAGTGCTTTTTATCTTGGTGGTGGTTTAGCAATGTAATAGAAAATGATGGGGCTCTGACAGCAATTCTGTAGGAATTTTTGTATCAGACAATGAGATTTGTTTCCTCTCTGATTTAACTGATACTTGCACAGTAGATTTGGGTCTGCCTACCACGTGATTAGAAGCTTATTTGTTTCTCTGCCAAATCTTGGTGGTGTAGGACAGCTGGGGTTACTCCTGACTGGGAGCTGCCCTGAAGGACAGGGCCATCACGCATGCAGCTGCAGCGCCACAGAAGTTCAGTTAAGCAGAATTTTTCATTAAAATAACTTGGGCATGCAGAAGGGATCTCACAAGAACAAGATTCACATATACATAATGATACCTCATCTTCTTAACTTGCATCAAGTATGCTTTACACAGTATTCCTCAAGGATCCACGGCACAGTATCTTCAGTTTCCAGACATAACTGTCAACTTCAGCAGTCATTCCACAGTAGCAACCTCAAACTTATTCACAAAGGCAGCAGACACATGCAGGCTTTTACAGTCTTGAATTTTTAAACAATATTGGTTTAATGTAATCAGCTAAAACAAATCCACAGTGCTACCCTAGTGATAGGAATAATATCTGAAATCCAGGAATAGAATATATTCAGAATAGCTGAAATATTTTACCTTCCTGATTGGCTTTGAATGATGTTATATTTATAGAATTAATCTCTGAGAAAGTGAGGGCTCTGATTTTTTTTCCTTTTTTTTTTTCCTTAATAATTTCTGTTTCAGAATAATAAGTAGTCTCTGCAGGCAAGGTACTTCTGGAGGATTATTTCACTGATCAGGTGGTTGCATGTACTTGACCTTCAGTCCCATGTGACAACATACCTGAAGAATAGACTTAATCCTCTAAAAATGCACTATTTGTTGTGTCTAATGCTTTGAATATCCCATGCCTCCCTGCTTTTCACATCATAAGAAATTCATATGCTTGCTAGAATGAATACATTTAACTCTTATTTTGCAGAATGACAATATGGTCACTATACATACTGCCATTATTTTTCAATTCAGCATAATAGTGAGGACAGTCATTTTATGGCAGGCAGAATGAAGGTAGGGTAAGGTGAGGAACAACGTTCTCGAGGTCAGGGGAGAATCTCCTTGTCTGCTGCTTTATGGGGACAGAGGAACCAACAGCACCTGAGGGCAGTTCCCTTCCCTGCTCCGCATGGGTAAGTCCCACGAACTTCGTGCAGATCAATCTGCCTCCCGGGCAAGAGCTTTGAGTGCAGGTTCAGGCGCAGTGGGAAATCATGGAGTAATATTTGGGTTGGAAGGCAAACGGCAAAGGAGTTTTTCTAACTGGAAAGTTTGTGTAGTAGATTCTTATTCACAAGGTCATTTTGTCTGCCTCTGTGTGACTCAAGTGCTGTATCAAACCAGCTCAGGGGAGAGTAGATGTCAGAGTTAAAGCTGAATTTCAGAGCCTGGAACACTAAGGCACTGTATAATATTTGCTGAGGGACACTGGTGCTTTGATTATACGTCACAGGAGGGTTATGCGTACTGGCAGCCTTGAGGGTTGTGCCACACATCTTCCCCAAACGGGATCTGTGTGCAAAGATTCTGTAAAGGGAAGGATGGCTCCCCAGCTGCCTATGGACATTAGCCGATAGTTTTAAAGCATTCCTCCCTATCCAGAGTGCAGCAGCGCAGAACAGTGTATCAAATCCTCTAGCACAGAAGAATCTCTCTCTTTGGAGGGAAGCGAGTACAGAAGTGTGAAGCCAAGTGAGCAGTATGAACAGCTGAGCATTCCCTGCTACTTCTTAATATCAAAGTGTGCAGGGTTCCCCCCCACCCTCGCCGTGTGTGTCTCCTAAGAGAAGAGTATCTGATGCAGAACAAGAATATTTTTTTTTAAAAAAAAACAAATGCCAAAATGCTGCAGCAAACGGCTAACTTGCAAAAATTGCTAATGTCTAAAACAAGCACCAAAGAACTTCTAGGGATATTCACGCTTGTGTTGCTGTCATCAATGTGATGGTACTGTAATCAACAGGCTCGCTGTGTCCCCTTTAGTCCCACAAGACTAAACCATTTTCACTGAAGTATGACATATGCCAAATGATAATAGGCTAACAAAAGGTAGCGTGTTTTTAAGTTTGAAAGGATAGAAGTTTTTCTGCTGTGCTGAATGGTTGCAATGCACAGCTTAGAAGCAAAATGAAAGAAGGTTTTTCTGTCGGTTTGTCTTTGGGATGAGGGAGAAGAACAGAAGGTTATGTTTTACAGGTTGGTTCACTTACAGCTCCCTGATCTGGGGAGTCAGCACCGGTTCCCTCTATTGCTGCCCAGCTAAGGGATCTTGGTGGAGACAACTGCAGGCCCCCAGTGCAAGGCCCAGGTTCACAAAGGTGTTTAGAACCACAACTGCCTTTGAAGCCAGTTTAGCTAAAAGGAGCTAGAAGTCAAAATGCTGCTGAAGATGTTGGCTGTACATCTTTACACTTAAATTATGAAACCATATTTGTCTCACTGTGGACCAGGGTTCTTTTGTCGATGGCAGTCTGTTCTCACCTTAGCCCACTCGTTAAACATCCTTGCTCACATGTAGAACAGCAGAATACTAATTAAGAGTGGAAATAAAAGTCTGTGGAGGATTGGAATAGGGAATTTTAAACTAGAATTCTAACTTTGTAAAAGATTGTATGCACATACAAGAACTTCACAGATCATTGAGTTGAGGCTCCTGCCCTCTGGTGCAGGGGAATCCTACAAGATGATACGTTTGCTGCTGGTTGCTCTAAATTTTCCCAGATTTTATTGAGCATTATTTGCTTTCTTTACATGTGCTAAAAAATATTTTATGCAATACATGATTATACAAAAAAAATTTAAGATAATAATAGGAGAGAGGTGGAGCATTGCAGCATTCTTACACCTATTAATGCTACTTTATTAATGCATTTATAAGGACAAAGATTAAATATTTAGAAGGTTTACTCTGACTTGCTGTGCTGGTATTAATCACATTGTCATGTGATAAGGTTGGAGCAGAAAACACCTGTATCTATATACATACTACTCTCTAAAATTCTAATTTACTCAATTACTTAGTAAATATAATACATTACATATGAAAAGTTGAAGTAGGAAAACATGGTGACTGGAAAATCAAAAAGCAGCACTTTTTCCACCAAAGTTGGGCAAGGACCTTCTGCTGATAAGCAGCAGCATTGATCAGTTGTGGTGTCCTTAACCCTGGGGGACGATGCTGGAACACTTCACTTCTGTTCTTATGAAGGTTGTGACTCACGTTTATACGTTCTTGTTATTACCTTTGTGTTTTTACCATATGAGTCATTTTACATAGGCTGGATACGGCTTCTTTTTTCTTTGTTATGCCCTAAAACCAGTTCTAGCCAACTCTCAAAGTTACATTCCTTTAGTAAGTGACCATTTGTATTTAGATGCTGGAGGGCTTTGGCTTCATCCTGTGCCTTGTGTTTTCAAGGTCTCTGGTATCATCTTGTGCTTGTGCTCTCGGGATCCCTACTTTGAGGTGTGGAAAACATGTCATCAGTCTTCCTGAAATGCTAGTGGCTCTCTGCAAAGATTCGATGTGCTGGTTTAGATGATATGCTAGACTGATGCTCAGCTGGTATAAATCAGTGCAGCTGTGCCGACTCTGTCAGGGCTCTGCTAACTTGAACCAACTGAATATGTTGTCCCCTTTTTAGATATTACTCTCTCCTATCAGATGTGCAATTTGATTAAGTTTTTCTCTAAGAAGTAGTATAATTTTGCACACTTGTACTCACTGCGTTTAACACACTTGTTAGAACAAGCAGTCTCAATTCACTCATAATCCAATCATAATACAGCATTGTTACTGTTTATCTCCTATTTCTTCTGGGTTCCTTACTGCACTGCAAGTGTGAGTATCTTGCCAGTGCCTTTGTCATACTTCTATAGTAATCTTTCATTTTCTGGGAACTATTTCATATTCTGTTTTGGTGGGTGTGCATAGTGAGAACAGTGATGTGACATCTGTGAAGACATGGTTTGAAGAGCACTGCCTTCTTTGGACAAATAGTTGATGTCAGATTGTTTTATGTAAGAGGCCACAGAGTGCCCAGACAAAACTGCTGTTCTCATCCAAACTAGAAAGGTATGGTGCACGTTAGTGATAACCTCTTATCACTCTGACTTTGAAGATGGTGTTTTATGTTTTCCTTTCATCGGGGATGTTTAATTACAGTAGAGATCCAGTCCTGCTATAGTTAGTTGAAAAACCCTTATGCTGAAATGTTGACTTTTCTAAACACTCTAAAATCTGCACATTAATTCTCAAATCACCCTGTAAATTACTGTGCCAGATGGAGGAACAGAGTTAAGGTTTGAATTTATTGGAACAAGGGGCTCCTTAAACACATTCCCTTCAAATCAGTATTTTTTTAACATTCTTTCAAATTTATTTGTACATCTCTAGGGATCAAATCATCTTGTCGTCTTGTCTTCCACCCAGTTCATTTCTCTTGCTTGATTTTAGTGCCAGCTTACTGGAGTAGCTGTTGCCATGATATCCCCTGGCTGAAGCCAGACAAGATAGAGCTTTTTGCATATTGAGTTAGAAGAAGAATTTAACCTCAATTAGCTTAATCGGCACAAATGTTTGTGCTTCAGAATCAGCTCTGGTGCAGCTGTCCCTATTGCCAGTCGATGACTGCTAAATCAGAGCTGTCCCCAACTCTGAGCAGTGCCTAAGGGCTCCTACCAGTGAAATGCATACCGTGGCAGGCCAGTGTACCCCATAAAGTAATCCCTTCCCATGTGCATTTGAACAGTAAATTATACCCATCATTCATTTGGAAAGCAAGGCAAGTTTTAGAGTGTGTTTTTCATCTCAGTTGCTATGTGGTTTGAAAACTAATCTGCCTGAAACTAATGCTGTTCCATAAGTAGAGTCTTTTGAGATTTTCTCCTTGGTTTATAACCTTCCCCCTTTAGTGCGCTTGTGAGAGATTCAGTATAGTTTATAGCACTCTTACACAGGCCCTGCTCCAGGCTTTGCCTCAAGTCTGCTGGATAGCCATCGCCAGGTCACCTGTACTCCAGCAAATTGGCTCTTCCTTCTCTTAATAAGAGTAGCAAAGCTGACACTAATGTAAGATCTCCTGGTGGAAACTGAAGTTTTTAACAGTGGAATGTTCCCTAATCTGGCATGCTGCACATCTCCACAAATCCATCTGTATCTTTCCTTCTACACTCTGATTTTGCTCTACTGTGTGTGTGACACTGAATCTGAGAGGATTGCAAGAAGCTATGAGTAGCTCGTGACAGGCAGCCATCAGTGCTCATCTGGAGTCCTGGCATGACATGAAGCTCTGGTTCTCGTATTCCCCAGAAGTCAATGGGCTTAAGTAGCCCCCTCCAAAAGAGAGGATCAGATACCAAAGATGTATTTATTATTGCCCTGGAAGCTTCTTAAATGAACGGTTTATCAAACTGATACCTTGATATCTCCAAAGGAGAATCTACAGCTTGTATAATGCCTGGTTCTGCCAAACTCTTAAGCATGATGCCACTGAGACAGCTCATAAGCTCAGGGCTGAGGATGTGCTCGAATGTGTTGGCTCACTTCCTGAGTCCTCTTGTTTGTCTTGAAATCAAGTAAAGGTCAGTACAGAGGGTTAGCGTTTGTTCCCCAATCATTTGTTTATCTGTATGTTCTTGTATTTTATTGCAGTAAATATTCCTAGTAACTCTGCCTTGTGATGAAATAATATTTGCTTTATGACCGTCTGAGAATACGCAAATGTGTTATGTATAATCACATTTGGGAGAACATAATTTCAGTTTCAGGGAGTTATTTTTTTCCCACGGCAGATGTATAATTCAATTAACATTAATGTTAAATCTAGATATCACTTTACCTCTGCTGCACCGCACAGGTAATTACTTTCTGGTTAACTTAAATTCCTTTGCAGTTGCAACGATGAAGTTATTCTTAATGCATCTAGAGTACTAAGTCTTGTTTGTAGGACTAGTGAATCCTGTGTCTGATTCTGTACATTCTAGCATTGGACTGTTTATGAAAATGAAGTGATTCGCTCTACTGGAAGTACTCTGTTTAAAAACAGTGTAAAAATGAATGAATTAAAACATTCAGAGTTAAGGAATTCTGGCTCAAGGTTGGAATCTATGAACATTTTTTGCCTGACCCTAAACAAGATGTCTGTAACTCTAAACACAAGGACCTCACAGCGGTTTTGGGGAGTTACTCACATGGGAGCTAAGAACAGGGGTAAGTGTCTCCACAAGCAGGTTGGTGTGCATGGTAATCTCCAGGCATCAGTTAAAAATCAAACATTTGATCTTTATGGTATTAGAGACTTTTAACTAGAATACGGCTGTGTATGCCTTTATGTTATGGTATTGTGTGCTGGAGGGACAGCAAAGGTTTCAGTGCATCAGTGATCTTGGTAGAATACTGTGAAGTGTCTTCCACCTGCTCTGACAGAGGGGAAAGAGGGTTTGTACCTTGGTTGTTAAAGCCCAAACTTTACCTGAACTGTCATCTCCTTGTGCCATGATTTAAACAAGATCTTCTTGGGTCCCTTCTTTGCTGAGACAACTTGTATCTAAGTCTGCTTATTAGCTGAATGTAGCTCTTCTCGAAAGTTAATCTTTCAACTGACAAGCTTTGCTGGAATCATGTATTGACAAAAAGCCTGAGGGATTTTTTTCTTTGTTTGTTTTTTCCGGTATTCTCAGAAGTGCTTTTGGAATGGAGGGCTTCTTTTAAAATACCAATTGATATACGTGTAAAAGCCTCGAAATATACACTTCAAGGTCCAGACTCAGTTTATTCTCTGATAAATGGTCCTTTGGGGAAAATCAATTACAATGCCAGGAGATAGAGTTTAATCATGTCTTTTGAAAGGTCAAATGAAAATGAAAGGTCATACTCAAATTTATCCCTTCTCACAGAATAAATGTTTTATGTCTAGAACTATCTTGGCCCCATACCTCTCCATATATGTATATACCTGTACATATATCTATAGGTATCTCTATACCTATTATATACTTATGTATATGTATACAAACACACACATACACACACCAAAAATGCCCTGTTCAATGCATTCTGTCATGGCAACCTGATCTTCAGCTACTCAGATTTATGATTAGTGACAAATTGAAGGATATATAGATGTGTTCCTGTGAGGGCATAACAGGATGGCAGATCTGGCAGGAGCTCCTATTTTTGCCTTAAAAACACCTAAAGTTCTCTTTGAGGAAGAGAAACAAGAACAGGAGGGAAAGCAGCCTTGGGGCAGCTTTTTACAGCAATTAGAAATAATGTAAAATAAGTTCATTAACTAAGCCTAAACGACATAGATTCATCTAAAATTGCTTCTGAGAATCCTTATTTGCTATAACCCTGCATTGTATTTGGCTGATATCTCTGTCCTTTACCGTGTAATAGAACATAAGGTTGTTCTTAATTGTTGCTCTAGGGGTAGGTTTGCATATTTTCCTCTCAAATTTAAAGTTTATCTATTCCCACGTGAAAAATGAAACCAGGCTGAAAAATGTGGAACCTTCACATTTCTTGATATAAAAATCTCAATATGAGAGCCATGGTCTTAGTTTTTAAGGTCTCTAGCTTTCTTCAGTGCCGACGTGGCTAGGTGAAACTAAATGGACTGTTAAGTTGGAAGTCAAACACTAACCATAGCAGTCCCCTATGGCCTTAAATTTATGAGTTCCTTAAAATCTATCGCACTGTGTAGGCTTTGATGAATGTTTACCATGCTCGCTGCCCCTGAAAGTTAATCCATTGACAAATTTGTGCAGAATGAAGGGGAAAGTCGTGCAACTGATGGTATTCAGGCTTTTGTAGATCTTCAGTAAAAATCCCACTTTTTTTTCTAGACTGTCAATTTCTTAACTTAGGTAGCTTCATATTTCATGTCTAAAAATCTGTGTACTTTATTAATATGACCTGCCACTTGTTCACTTGCTTATTTTCAGTAATGGATATCCCGTCCTTTACGAGTCTGTGCTAATTAAACTTATGCAAACTTTGCCCTCAGTGCCAGTGGGACTGGCACTGGATTGAAGTCTAAAGTGTGTGTATTTGTACATGGGTTTCTTTACAGAGTTACTGCTTGTGTTTTGGGAAGAGCATAGGCACCATTTTGAAGACAGCATGTAGTCCCTAGGCAAGGCATGCCACTTGTGAATGTTGGCTTTAGGAGCTCATTTTGTATTGTGTGCATCCTTGTAATTATTCATCTATACTGATTCTTAGACAGGAATGCAGAGTGATTTAGATCCTTTTTTCTGGTGGTTTTCTTTCCCTCATGTATTATTGTGCACCAAGATGGACTGGTCTAGGAAAGACCTCATAGAGGTGCCTGTCAAATTGCATCATCCTGAGAAGAAGGTACAATGCTGTGATACATTCGGGGAGGTGATAGAGATGCTGTTCAGTGAAACCTCAGCAGAATACTAAACTGCAGTTCAAATGTTTAAAAACTGTTTTGCTTTGTAATAGCTTCAGTAGTAACTCCTTGAGTCCTCTTCTCAAACTTTAGAACAGGAAATCCCTTGAGCTTTAAGAAGAATCAGTAGACCCTTTCTTTCTCCCCTGACTCTGAAGATGGGTAGAGCTTCACAGGAGCAAAGCTAATGCGGTAGGAAGTAGAGAGTCTGAGGGGAATGGAAGTCTGATTTCTTTTATTGCTAGATTATTTTATTTAACATAAATATTCCCTGACTAATCAGGAGATGATTAAGGCATGCCAGATCACTGAAAAGTTTTGTCACCATTATCATCTGTAAAACCTAACCGGATATAATTTTACAGAGAAATCTTTTTTCCTTCACATAAAAAAGAAGCAATAAAGAACTCATCAACTAATCCAGCTAACACTTCATATTTCTCTCCTAGACTGCTCTAATAATCAGTTATCATGCCATGCTTCATCCTCATATAACCTAACCCCTGGGCAAAGAGGAATAATCCATTTCAATTTTTAAATCCTCCTGAAAGTAAGTGAACTTGATCCAAAGACTAGTGAAATAATTAAAAAGGCTTCCTTTAGCCTTGATGTGGGTTTTGGATTAAACCCTTTTTTGAGAAATTAAGTATTTAATCTGATGAGCAGGCTATCCCTTTTTTACAGCATAGACTGTAAGATAGAACTGAAATAACTTAATAGCGATTCCTAGAGAACATCAAAGGTCAAGCTTTTCAGAGGTTTTGCTGGGCCAGATTTTCCCTGGACAATTTTCAAATCTCTATTATTTTTAACACCTCTGCAAATATCCGTAAGTGGGCTATGCAGTGTCGCTTTTTTTAATTCTCCCAGGTGGAGCTGCTTACTACCTTTGCTCTCTTGCAGTACCAATCAGAAATGCTAAGCGAAAGCTAGAGGTGGATATTAAAAAGTTGGCCTGTGGCCAAGCTGAAGTAACATAGCACTTTGGGGAAATAGTGCATGTTGGACACTTTAGATGTGCATTAACCACACAAGAGGAAGCAGCTACAGATGTTAAGAGGTTAATTACTATGAGTGAAACAAAACAGCAAAGATGTTGTCAAATTAACCTACCTGACTATGTCTCTTGAGCAACTGAAACACTGATACGGATTGTGGAAAATAATTAAGTTTATAATTGGTCATGGTAAATAATATACTAATTATTTTAATTATTACATTTAACCCAATGGTATTAATTAGATACTTTTTAAAATTCAGTTTTATCACACGCTATCATATGAAGAGTTACAGTTGTGAATAGAAATGTTAGTCAGGTAAAATGCAAGTCCCACTTCAGTACTTTGGCTAAGCCAGAAGAACGTTAACATATATCCTATTTCAGGAAAGAGCGACTCGGAAGCTAAGCCAGATCCACAAAGAGACTTTGGCAGAACCAATGTATTCCATTTCAAAGACATGATCCTGTAGCCTATGGCATAACTGATTCTGAAGATGGCTAAAGCACTTTCCCATTAAGCCTTTAATATATCTACAGTCATGCTGAGAACTACTTCACATTTCTTGGGGATGACTAGCCAGAAACTCAGCCAGTGCCCTGCTTAAATCCCCATGGACGTTTACCGGTGGAGGTTCTCAGAGCGCATCTAGTGAAGGATCACAGACTTGAGCTCCAACTGCTCATTCTTTAATTTGCACCCTCAGGAGGAACTGCTACTCTCCTTCTATATGCTGGTGTAGTGGCTAAAGGATTTGACCAGGAAAGGGGAGATTTGAATTTGTTTTCCTTGTCTGCCAGGGGGATTTAAAAGCATGGCTTCTCAGGACAGAACTGTGTTTAGTAAGGTTTGCTTGATAGCCATAGGGCAGGATAGGCAGAGCTTCCAAGGAGAAGGTATGATTTCTTGTAGCACTGAATGAAGGCTTTCTTCTCCTGTCTGTTACCCTTTGTGCAATCACTTATGTCAAGAGCCTTTCTTTATTTGCTAGATTCCAGCAGCTTCCAGCAGCTTCCAACTTTGGGATTTTGGATGTTGTCTGAGGAGTTTAACTGACGATATAACGTGTACCTTGGTGCCTAACAGAACTTACCGCACCTTAGTCTAAGCACCTGCAACAGACATAAAGCTGTGGCTAGCTCAGGTGACTTGAATCCATTGCTAGATCTGGCCTGCAGCAATTAGTAAAGTGGGGATTTTATTAGCAAAGATGTCAGATTGCTATGTACATAATGCAGATCTTAATGATTACGAGGAGCTAAGGTGACCCGTGCATGCTAGCCCCCTGCTGATTCTAGCCACAGCTTTCTCCAGTCCATTTCACAACACGTATGCAAGAAATTACGGAACAAAGCTCTGCTCTTACTCTGTATCTATCCCTTCTACAAGCTATAAGAGTTAGCTGACCTTTCCATTCATGGGTGGCAGGCATCCAGCTGTCCATCTCAGATGCATAGTTTGTTTTATGTGACACGGGTAAATGCATGCCAAGAGAATCTTAATCTCAGAGGATGAGTCTTTACTAACTGTTGTCTCAACAAAAGCTTAGCAAGGACCAGAGATTTATAATTGGAATGCATTGCTGACTTCATTAGAAAAAGTGCATGAACCTCTTACAAGCTTGCAACCTATGTGCAGTAAAACGTATGTGCAGAAAAAAATTCACTCGACGAATTACTTTGCTATGTATTGGATCTTCAGAATGTCATGATCAGGGAAGTCTATTTGATTAAAAGATTGCCCTGGTTTCAGCTGGGGTAGAGTTAATTTTCTTCCTAGTACCTGGTATAGTGCTGTGTTTTGGATTTAGTATGAGAATAATGTTGACAACACAGTGATGTTTTAGTTGTTGCTAAGTAGTGCTTATACCAAGCCAAGGACTTTTCAGCTTCCTGTGCTCTGCCAGCGATCAGGTGCACAAGAAGCTGGGAAGCAGCATAGCCAGGACAGCTGATCCAAACTGGCCAAAGGGATATTCCAAACTGGCCAAAGGGATATTCCATACCGTATGATGTCATGCTTGGTGTATAAACTGGGAGGAGTTGCCTGGGGGGCTGGGTTGCTGCTTGGGGATGCGCTGGGCATCGCTCAGCAGGTGGGGAGCAATTGCACTGTGCAATTCTTGTTTTTTCATATTCTTTTATTATTATTATTTTTAACTTTTTTCCCTTCTTCCTTTGCTGTCCTATTAAACTGTCTTTATCTCAACCCAAGAGTTTTACCTTTTTTTTTTGATTCTTCTCCCCATCCCACCATGGAGGGGGGGGGAGAAGTGAGCGAGCAGCTGCATGGCGTATAGTTGCTGGCTGGGGTTAAACCACAACAAAGATTCAGGGTGTCTTAGATGTTTATGAAAAATAAAGCAGATCAGGAAACTCCTTTTGAGAATCCAATGGCAAAATGGATGTGTAACAAAAAGTCAGATATGTCTTTGCCTAAATTGTAATTCCCCTGATACATGCTTGGACTTTTATATGCAGGTCCTTAACTTCAGGCCATTCTATTCTTGCTGAGATGCAGCACATACTATCTCAGTGTTGGGTTAATGGAACTATGGGCTTTTGGAAACATAGGTAGTGCTTGCTGTTATCTGCCTGAAGTATACTGTGCAGACAGACTTTCCTTGTGGCGAGCCATCCTCCATTAAATAAAAAGCATTTTGACCTGTCTATACTCTAAGGTATTTTATATTCACAACTATTTTGTCACTTTGTTGAAAATAACTCTGGAATGCACTCCTCAAAGTTCTGTTTCCTGTCAGCCAGTGAAATCACTTAATTGCCTGGTAATTTGAGATATTTTACCACATATATTTTCCCTTCATCAAGGTTTAATTCATTAGGCTCCACTTACACATTTCTGACTAATTGGACAGGATGTCCTAATAGTCAAACTTCTGCAGAGCTCAAGGTGTAATTTAGGTCTGGAAAAAGACTGCTTTATCTCAATTTGTGATTCATTAAAACACAAGAATTTTGAAATCTTTCTTAATATCCCCTTTCAATCTTTGCATCAGATAAATTAATCAGAAAATCAATCAAAGAGGATGTTTTTCCATATTGTTAATAACTCTGTATAGGAAGATTCAGAGAGACACTGGTGCAAGTGTATGCTAAGGTAGTATGATCCATTCCAGACTCCCACAACAGATGAGATGATGAGAGACAATAACCACACTAATTCATGTGAATGTTTCAGGTCTGTGGAGTGAGGCTTTATAGTCATTGGAGCTTCAGCAGGAGCTGAGCAAAGGAGATGCTCTGTATTGCCTCTTCTGTGTCTTGAAGTCTTGCATCTTGTACATCCATTTGTGCTGTCAAGACTCTGACACAGAGGTGCCTTGGGCTTTTTATGCTGAAGTTGAAAGCAATGGAGAACTGCTGCAAATCTGTGAAAGAAAATGCAACAAAACTGAAAAACATTGGTAGGTCATGTTGCAGTAGCGTGATCCCACCTGTGGGTGCAGGCAAGAGAAAGAAGCTGTTAAACTTACTATCGTACTTCTGGCTGAACAAATAAAACTGGCCTGTCTGCTCAAAGCAAGGTAGTCAACACTACAAAACCTGATGAAACATTAGCCTCAAATGAGGCATTCCCGAATGGGATCACCATTGTTTGTGGAGGAACTTATGAAAAGTTTGGAAGTCATTTGCCCCAGACTTTCAAAGGTATATATATAACTACTCTCACTAACTTCAGTAGAAGTTGAGCTCTGTGCCCTTTGTGTTCTATCAATCACATATTGCCGAGGGGACTGTTGGGATACCAAGTTCTACAAGCTAGCCTAATAAGCCATATATGTACAAGTTAACTCATATAGTTGTGACAATGTGAAAATAGGAGTTGGCAGAATAAAAGGACCAAAGAGGAAAGGTATTTCGTTTGAGGAGCAGATAAGAATATAGCATTCACTGCTCAGCATGTAAAACATCTGTTTAATTCCTTTATGTCTTGGGTGTCCTTGTGGCTAAAGATTTGACATTCACAACATTTTATTAGACAAGTCCATGCTAGTAAAATGTTCTTTTTTAGTACTGTATACTGTAATTCAGTGTTTCCATTTGTTTTAGCAGCTGGCATAATAGAATAATTTCTACTGTGCTGTCCTTCAGTTGTCCTCTGCTGAAATCTAAGCTATCATGCTGAGGGGCAGAATACAAAAGGTAATTTTCAGATAGGCACATCTGAGGAAACCTTAAACAAACCTGCTTTGGCTCTAGAATATATGCTTGCCAGAATTGTAACCTTAAAACTTAGTTGTATTTCACAATGAAGGAAATGGATGAAAAAAGGATGGAAGGTGGGCGTTTGTCACGTCTAAAATATGGTGTTTGCAGGTTCACATCCCCAGATATTGCCTACAACAGGCAGTCCAGGAAAAAGAGTAGTGAAGTCTAGAAATTGCCCATAGAACCATTAGAGCAGAAGCATACTCTTCAAGTGATCAGATTAGCTCATATACGTTGGTAAGTAGCTGCCAGAGTTCCAGTTCACTTCTTGTCACGTGGTAATGTAGAGAAAATGTATATGTGTCGTCCTGTGCATACTGCAGTCAGTGCTGCTGCCAAGTTGCATTGCTGTCTGCAGATTACCAGTCTTTTTTGCTAAACATTTTTTAACACAGACTATGCTCCTTCAGTACCCTACAGTCACTCACAAAAAGCATGCTGAATTGATTCCTAGAATATACTGTTTTTTTCCAAGTACCTTTTAATGAAGGTATGCAGGAGAAAAGAACAATTTCAAATAAGTAGAAAGTATCAAAGATGAGGCTCAATTTAGCATATAAAAATTCATCAATAAAACAAGTCCATTTAACAGGATTCCTGGAAGCAAGAAAACGCGTATTATTTGACAAAGCTACATTTCTGTTTTCTAATTAATTACACAGAGCATTTGTGTTTGGGTTTTTTCACTGTTTTGAAAGATCCATGTTGCAAGAGCCATTGTTTTTTCAATAAGCAGAGTAGATACCTTCATGTCTTTTCTTTTAGAAAATGAAATAGCTTTTAAATCTCAGAACTTAAGTGTCACCGTAACACTGAGAGATCGTGTGTAGCTTCTGAACATACCAAAATAAAAGCCAGAGCCAGGACACTCCCTGTGGTGCAAAAGAAGGGAACTACTCCTCTATCTGATGTGCAGAAGGTACCTCAAGTATCCAGCCTCGGAGCCTGGCCTCTCTTCACCAAAGTCTCAGGCAAAGAGTAGTTTATACCCTACTTTGAACTCCCAGCTTTCATGGCTAGACAGTGGGTGCAAAAGCTTTCCTTTATTTGTTCCTTGTGTAGTAACTGCCTGCTTTGACTTTTCACTAGGATCTTTTTACAATCTGGTTCTCCGTGTGATTTTGTGTATGAACCATCAAAGTTTTTTTCTGATTTTTAGAAGTAGTGTGCGGAAATGTTTTTTCTTCCTATTTATTCCTTAACTTTGAGCTTTTATGATCAAAAGTAGAAAAGACAGATAAGTGCACAGAAGATGCATTACAGGCAGGATCATAAGTATGTGAAAATTGGAATAAACCTTTAGCCAAGAATTATTTCAAATAAATTGCGCGTAGCAGGTAGAGCTGAGTAAAAAGAGGTTGCTTGTAAAGGTGAATGTGCGTGACCCCATTTTGGATCCAAACCTTCACAAAGGCGTGCTGGAAGAAATGCTGCCAGCCAGCCAAGGAAATTGATACTCACATATTGTACAAAAGGACAAATGCCAGCTATTTGGAGGAAAAATGTTTCCTAGGCACAAATAGAAGCCGAAAATATAAACTGAAAAAGGTATATTGAATAAAGTATTCATTGTAGAGTCCAATGCTACTGTGACTACTGGTTGTCTTTGTTACTTCAGGCTATTTCTGCTAAGCCTAGAGATAGATATAGACAGTGTTTATAGGGTTGGTAAACTTGCTATCACATGAAGTTTTCTCTGATGTATTCTAAATGGCAACAACGTAAGCACATTGAGTTTCTTTTCAGTTTTGAAGTTTGATAAAGACAACAAAATCAAGAAGCAACCAACAGAGAATCAGACGTAGTCAACAGTTTTTGTCTTAGCTCAGAAAAGTGCAAGATTTGTGGACATTTATGAAGTGGTGAGGTCATGCTTATACTTCCTTGTTTTCACAACATGCACTTTGAATGTCTCCATAAATTTGAGTTTGCCCTTACAGAACAGATGGCTAAAAGCGATTTGCACCAAAAGCTCTTGATTTATGCTTACCAGTTGCTGAACCCAGAAGCACTGAAAGATTTGCCGCTGTAGTTTGACTTGAATGGTTATGTCAGTTCCCATCAATGCAACTGATGTTTGTGCAGTGTGAGCTTTGGCATGAACAAGAATAAAGAACGTTGTTTAGTGGGCTATCTGAAAGCCATTATTGTGGAGCATGCGAGAAAGAACAGCTGTTACCTCTCATAGAGAACTTCTGTTACTGTGCATCCGTGTCATGGGACAAGGAACTCCCCTGCGTTTGTTTTCTTAAGCATAATCAGTGGCACAGAGGCATAGGGGAATAGTGCAAGAATGGGGGAATGAGTGGGTAGGGACGTTGGCTCTGTCTCTGCCAGACCATTGACAACCACAGGTGAGTGAAATCACCACTTTCTGGGCTGCTCTTCCTTTTCCGTATGGGGCACTTGGTGGGTTTCCATCAAGACAGGAAAAGGCAGAGGCATTCATGAGGGTGTGTGTCAGCTCCATGCTATGAAAAGAGACGTACAAAAATGTTAGATGCTTATGGCATCTGCTGATGTGTATGGCATCTGGATATGATCTTTGTGTCTGTTCCATTGCACACAAATCAGATTAAAGTTGAAATGTAACCAGTGCAGAATGAGTACTAAATAGCAGAGTTTTCACTCTGCTAATCTGAGTTCTGTCAACTGGTCTGTTGTGTTCCCCCAGCCTCTGGTAATTAAGATAGTTTCTTTTAGCTTTCAGATATTCGGTATCCTTAAAAGCCATGCAGTCATTTTCTCTCGTTAGCTGTTATGGACCGTGCAACAGCGATGACCACAGTGACTCCAGCAGCCTGCCTTAGGACAGCAGCTGAGATGAGGCTGATGTATGTCCGTACTTCAGATTATCAGGGCCTGGACCTCGTAAAAGGCTCAGCAATTGCAGTGGGGACTGAGAGTATTTCAGAGGATGAAGACCTCTGTGAATACGAATTAAGGTAGCATTTACCACCCTACTAGAAACAACTATTAAATGATTTTAAAAAGGCACAGATATAGTTTTCATCTGAATTACTTCTACTGACTCTTTACCAGAGTAGGTTTAGTGATTCTTTACTGGCATTCACCCAATTAGTATGCAGAAATTATCGCTAATTAGAGAGATACAAGAGACTGACCTTGCTGTTATTCACAGAGCAATCTCTACTCAATTTAAGCAACATGTTACAAGAGCTGCGTGTGGAGCTGAACGAGTGTATCCTGGTTGCAGTAATGTGAAAGTCAAAGGTAGCTACTCTGAGCTGTGTACAATACCTAACCTTTGTGAAACATGCTGTTTAGTGGACAAGCACGTTGATGAAATTCCAGGAACTGATGCAATATTTTCTGTTAAAAATTTCATGGACGGTGGATAATGTAACTTCATGGAAAGAGCACTGAATTGGATGATGGGGCAAACTGATTCTGTTCAAAGATCTGTTTCCAATAAACATGGTGAGCTTAGGTAAGAGATCATGTACCCCACACGTCTTAGTTTGCACATGACAACTTTTCATTTTGAAGAGCTTAGAAAAGCGCTTAACTACATAAGAGAGAGGTATGTTGTATATTGGGAATATGGCAAACACACGATGCTTTATACGATTTGAGCTACAGACTGTTTTTCTTCATTTCTGGGGTTTGGTTTTTTTTATTCTCATGGCTAACATGTAAAAATGTAATTTCTTTTTTTATTTGTTAACTTCAATTTAGTATCAACTTCACATAGATTATTATTTTTTCATTATTTAGAGGTCATGACTTAAAGATTTTTTGATATTTCTGTCTATAAGGTGGAATGATCTAGTTTAATTAGAAGTGAAGCATAGAGAGAGCACCTTTCTCAGAGCTGAACGAGTAAGTGCTTTGCATTTCTCAGACATGTGCTGCCCTTTAGAAGCAGTGCATGCTGTCTTAATGAAGACCAGGATGCCAGAACACACTATGGAGACTTTTTCCTCCCTGTAGAAGAAGTCCTGCATGCAAAAGTGTGAAGCCAACATACAGCCAGGAAGTATGTTTTAAGTGTAATTATTTCAAGCTTTGTCTCTTTGTCAGAAGAAAATATGGCACTTGCCTTTAGTACATTTAGCACCTTAATGCATTTACAACTGCTTAAGAACATTCAGTGTTCCACAGTGACACCAGTTTGTATCTACTGCTGCATCCCACCTAAGCAATAATAAATCAGTCATTTGAAATGTCACTAGTGGGTGGATTAGTAGGTGTAAAAGAAGAGTTCATGTCCTTGCAGGTGTGAGAGTTTACGAAGGAAATGTTATATATGCTTGCCCCGTTCTGGTCCTCTTTCCTTGCAATCTGTCAGCCACTGTTGGAGGCAAGGTACTGAGCTAAATTAAACTGTGCTGTGACCTAGTGCTGCTACTCTCAGTTATGTTGTTATGTTCCAGGTGTCACTATAGAGATGGGTATAGACAGCCATGTATTCATGCTGCTTGTTAACATTGATTTGGGAGCCCACCAACCGCTGTGCATAGCACAGTACAGTGCTGTGTCTGAATTAATAAGCCATGCTAAATTCAGCGGGCAGAGTGCCACACTGATGTGGCTGCACAGTTTCCAGACTGAAGCTGGGTCATGATCCACCAGATTGAGCACTGGCACAGCTAAACATGATTGTCTGCATCCATTTGTCTGAATTGTTTGTCTCTTGGCAAACTGAGGAAGACAGTACTGGATCAGCAATGCTTGGTTTACATTTGGAAGGTCTAAAGACGATACATTGGAAATGCTTCTTTCCTCTGTCTCCCCCCACTTCCAAAACAAAACAAAAAAATTATGAATGAGGTTCTGCATAATCCTGAAAACCCATATAAATACATCAAGTAGTCTGCTGTTTATCCAAAACATCTCTGAGGTGCCAGATCTGTATACAGATGAATTATTATAACAGGAGAGTTCTTTATGATGATCTAAGGGTATAAACGGGGTGCAAATAAAGCTACAAATTAGCATGCAATGTGGCTGAAAAAGGCTGGCCATCTTTTGGCACGTAAACCCTTCATCAGTTGGGATAGCTGTTTCTATTTCAGAGCTGGCAATAATTTATGTGTCCAAAAACGTGTGTGTGTCTCTGTAAAAATGTCAGCTGGTCCAAGATGAAATCATAATATCTTTTATTATTTTCAAACTGTACCTGGGTCAGGGATGACTTTAAGAATAGCCTCTGTCTTCTGTCTCAGTATCCATATGCCAACATGCAGCCCCTTTAAATGTGTTTCTGTCAGTATTCTAACTTCTACTGAAATAATACCAGAGCAATTTTACACTTTTGCATTTTTTACTGTAATTTACAAATTACAAATATTGTAATTACAAATTACAGCAGAAATTAATAGAACTTGCACTGTTTCATAAAACTTCTCAAAATCACTGTATTTAATTTTTAAGGAGAAAGCAATGCTTGTATTTCATGAATATTCAAAACTTTTTGTGCAGAATAAGCCTGTCTTCATGTAACATATCAGCTGTTTTCACCTAAAATACATCTGTCTGAGATATTAGCCTTCCAGGGCAATTTGCATAAGCCAAACAAGTATATTTTGAATACTGGGAGAGGAATTTGCTAGTTTGTGCTGCAGAATGAGTTAAGCATAACCCACAGAAATTTTGCCTCTTTCCACCACGGCCTGGTGAAAGATAAAACAGTTTTGTTCTGATCTGTAGATAATGACCAGTTGTATAGATTTAGGTGAGCACTTCTATCTTGAACCTGCTGGTATTCCAATTAATTTGCTTCAGCTGGGTTCTTATAATCACTTTATGCTCAACACCTCTATTCACTGGATTCAGTCACAGAAACATTGGTATTTTATAAAAGTTTTCAAGAAACAAACGAAACACAAGCACCTGCATTTGAACTCACCTTTGACAGAGGCATAGTGCATCAATTATGTGAAATTAATCTGCACACTTTCCTTATTCTGCACCCATTTCTGGCGTGACAGCATGAGTGAAGCCTGCTGATGCCAACTGATGATCATGTGTCGCGTCACTGTATTACTTTATGTGGGTGGAAAGATAGGTGTAATGAAACAGAACTGATAGGGCGATAGTCTTTATAGTACTAGTTATCCATGGGATTGGTGTGAACTAAACCTGCTATCAAAAAGCAATGCCCCATAGACCTAGCTTGTCTAGGAGACGTCACCGGGGTAAGTTCAACTGTGTTTAACTCCACTGATTCCTCATATTTTCAGTAAATATGAACGTTGGGAGGCCTGAGCCACACTTGCTTGTTTTTGGAATTTGGATCACTGAATGCTCTGGTCGTGATTTTTTTTTTTTTCTTCATTCATGTCTGTTAGAAAAGGTGCATGCTTTTTTTCAAGTCATCCTTATTAAATAGAGAATATATGTGGGTCAAATAGTTCATGAACACAGATCACCATTAAATGAAAGGACAGAAAAAGAGAGTGCTTGTTTATCTGTAAGAAATTACTGTGGAGATTTATTCTCAAGGAAAACTCCCCTTTTCACAGGAAGAATGAATTATTGTGGTCACGCTGCCAGGAGTCTGACTGTTACAGAGTTTTCATGTGGAACGTGAAACTGTCAAATATAGAAGCAAAATGCCTATAATTCCAGTCTTATATGGAATAACTGATGACTTCTGTGCTAAAGCAGAATGATTGGCTTCACAGTATGGCTATAACGTAGAGAGGCCTTTGTTGAATCAAGGGCACAGTGACATTCACAAATCTACCAGTAGTGGCTACCACACAACTCATGGAATAAACACATTAAGAAAAAATTAATACGCTGTCTTGCAAAAAAGAGCATGTGGTGGAATTACCCCAAGGGACCTAAATATAGTGTTCTACCAGATGGACTGCAGGAGAAACACCATCTGATTAGAACAATGTAGACTTTTCTATACGACTGTGACTGTGCATTAACTTGTCTATGCTGGATTTTTTTCACATATTTCCCACTAGCTCGTTTAGGAAAATCCTCCCTTATGCATTGCTGTTTCCCCTCTTTGTTTCTTCAAAGCTCACTGCTTTGAAAAGCTTAGGGAGAACTTCATTAAATTTAATAGAGCAGTTGCAACAGAGGGGAAAGGAAAAATTAACCACTGAAGTATGCTGGCTTGTTTTGTTTAGTTCTTTCTTTGTGATTACAGTCACTGTCAAATAAAATTAAATTTCTCAGATATAAATATTGGCATCCTTCAGGCTTTACTCTCTCTTCCAAAGCCCACTGGACAAACAGTAGCAATTGATTATAGTCTTCTTCAAGGCAGTCTGAGAGCTTTCTTCATAAGAGTTCAAATCTCTGTCCAAAAGCCCGCTGTGTAGACTACCCACAATTTTTTTTTGTGGTGACATTATAACAGATATGTTTTAATTGGAGTGTTAAAATTTGCAACCTGTTAATCTTTAAATGTGTTCAACACGACACAAAACAAGTGCAGAAAATTACATACCTATTCTTATCATTAAATTTGACTCTGCCTAAGTTATTGGACTAAATGAGCTGGATTTAATCTGATCTTTTCAAGTTCCCAGAACTTCTGCTCAAAACATGAGAGTGTTTATCATGCATAATTGTTTCTCCTTTGTAGTGCTCTTCATTAGCTCTGTTTGCATTCTGCTTTTTACGTGGTCTAAATTCCATTTTAAGTATTAAAATTCATTTCAACAAGGCAGGAAAGCAGCAGTAAGAAATATGTTTTGTGATACCTGCTTATACAACTCTTAATTCTTTATGAAAATCTACCAGTGAAATCAATAGAAGCCCTTGGTGTGCAGAAGATCAGGCACCCCAAACCCATGTGGTTTTTTGAAGCCTGTTGTGTATGAAGGTCTAAAATTTTGTTGCCTCTGCTTGGATGTTCATGGGCATTGAGAACTCTCCTGTATTGTCTGGTCCAGCAATCATCCACCTCTGAACCTCCAGTTAACTGCATTTGGCTTCAATCAGAGCAGTCCCCTAAAGCGCTCCCCATGAAATGTGAGATTTCTGGTCCTTACACTGGGACAGCCCAGCCAGGTGCTGGCTAGTGCAAAGCTCAGAGGGCTGCTCGGGCACCGTGGCTTGCAGGCACCACGCGTTCCAGCCCCCTGCCAACCTGCTGGCGGTGATGGTTGCTCTGTTTTAATGCTTTGGGTTTAGTTTGTTTTCAAACGGTTGAATGTTACATGACTTGTTTTTAATTAAAACACTTGCACAATGAGCCAAATTCACCCTTTGGCACTAGATTACTCTCAGAGATACTATAAAAGTAAATATGCATTAATCTTTTCTAGCAAGGGGAGTTGTACAATTAACACCCTAAAAGCCAGAGCTGCAGACCAGGAGTCAATGGCAAGGAGTTCTGCACTCACGAAGTTCAATACCTATAACTGTTTTGCAGGAGGCTTTTCTTTAACTGCGGGATCCGGAGAGGGTTTTGCTCAGCAGCAGGTTGTGGTGTTGGAGTGTTGGTCCTGGGGGGCAAAGGGCACTGCTACCACACTCTGTGGCAGAGGAAAATGAAAACAATCCAAAGCATACGTACCTGCCTCCAGGTCTGCAGCTGGGCCACTGTTGCTGTGGTCACTGCCATACCGTAGTCCTTTTTCCATTTGGAAGAAAACATTTTTGAGTTTGATTTGGATTTTCATTTAACTTTGGAACATAGACATGTGCAGTCTGGAGTCATATAAAGTCATAATACGGAATTTGTACTAAACCCTTCTTGAGTAGACAAGAAGCTGCACAATGAATCCTATTAATGCACATTAGTACAACCATTACATATTCTCTCAAAAGAAGGAAACGGGAAAAGAGTGATGGTTGAGTTGAATTCAAGCTTCTGATCATTGATGTGACTTCAGCACTCAGATGAATCGAGGTAGCTGGGGCTTCTAACATGGGTGCTCGACTCCTGCTGGAGCTAGTGGGAGCTGAACAAGCTCACGTGTAGGAGACCTTTTTTTAGTAGACCTGATTACGCAATCGATAATGAGCTCTGGTGATGAAAGCTGAAATTTATGACAGGCTTTGCTAGATTTGAAGTTGAGAAATAGAATGTGTGTTTTGTATATGGAAGTGTAAGACTTTAAGTCTCTCTTTCTTTTTAATCCTTTACATACTTACCCCTAAATTGAAAGGAGTGGTAAGCGTTTGTCATCTCTGAAAAGTGTGGGAGACAGCAGGAGTAAGGTCTTTGGAGTACATTGGTACAATTCCACTGAAGAGAAATATTCAAATCCAAAACAGTAGAAAATATATGATATTCCAGAGATGACCTTACTGTGTCTTAATGTAAAGTTAGAATAATTTTTTTCTGTCTTTTAAATACGTAACATCTTTGGAGAGCTAAAACATACATTTCTTTTTGCCACTGATAAATATAGGTACTTTGCTGCTGTTTTCTTTTTGTTTATTTATTTTTTTCTAAGTCTTCTGAGTCCTCCTATCTCAAAAGCAATATCATGACAAACATTTTAGAGTGCTTTGGTGGTGCCTGGTTGTAAGACACAAAATCACGAACTGACCAATTTGAATATATAATTCATCCAGGTTTTCTTATCTAGAGACATTAATAGCTTGCTACACAAACTAAAAGGAAATTTATGGCTGTGCGGTATTGTATATCAGAATTAACTTTCTTGACATAGAAGATGAAATATAAAATCTATCCTAGAAATGTATAGTTAGAAAATTTTAAAATTAACTGTAGTCTAATAAGGCCCACTTGTGTCTCTTTTATAGATTCAAGTATTTTTTAAATTAATTTCACAATGAAAGTATAATTATTTTTGTGACATTGTTATGCTACATGTGGTGTGACTCAAAAAACTTCTACATGCATCAGTTCTTGGGTTTGTGGTCGTCTATGGTGCACTATTGTAACAAGGCTATTTTTGAGAGTTCTCTGGGAGCTTGTGTAAGTTTTTTCCTTTTTTTTTCTTCTTTTTGTTCTTCCTTTCTTTCTTTTTTAAAATCAGTGACTTCTGTGAACTTGGATTCTGTGAAAAACTCAGTTCTAGCGCTTAGCTAAAGTGGTCCGTGCTTGATAGAGATTCTGTAGAAAGGTATCTGCTATCAACTACCTTCTATGAAATGAGAATCAGTTCTGGGATAGTTCTGGTTATACTTCCCATTTGCTATGTTGCTTCACAAAAACTATACTTTAAAAAAAAATATTCACTGGGAAAAAATATTACCTGAATTTTGGCCAAAATTTTGCTTAGAAATACCCTAACAAGCCATGTGTATACCCCACGTGTCTGGAACAAGAGGAGGCCCTGAACTTCATTTAACCAGGCACCGTTCAGTGATCCAACAGTGATTCACTTCTTCTTGCTTTTGAGATTATTGATCCAAATTAGAAATGTTCTTGTTGGTTTTCAATTCCTCTTGACCTATGTAAAATCCCAATCAGTCCCCTAGAGGTGAAAGGTTCCTTACCTAGCTAGAACTGCATCAATTAATCAGTATGAGGACCTTTAACCAGGTCACTGTGAAGGTTAATGTAATGAATATTCATGAGTAGCAATGTAAACCTAACCCTGCAAAACATGAGTAGGAAGACCCTTAAAGAAGTGGCAATCAGCTGTATCATCCCTCGTTTTTTGGATCAACATTACATGGATCACGGTTTAATTCATCGCTATTCTCTGTCCTGTCTCTCAAAGTCTCCAGTTACAGATACCTACAGATAGATTGGCCTCCTCCTGCGATAATTAGTTTTTCTTTTAAGGACCATGTATTACCCTTCAGCTTTAAATTGTGTGAGGATGGCTGCAATCCCTCTAATGATTGATACCAAGCTCCTCACAGTTGTAGTAGGTTAATAAAGAGTAACATGAGCAAATGTAAGCCAGTGAGTGTATTACAAGCTCACCTTCAAGCAATCAACAGGGTACTAGGGAAAAAACATTCGCTAAACTATGCCCTAAACTCATCTAGGCAGCCTTCCCTTAATTTTTCAGTTGTAATTTACTCTGCAAATTATTTCCTTTGACTAAAAAAAAGCAGCATGGGAGAGAAGAGGAAGTGTCTGCTACAGTTCCCTTGTGAAGTTCTTCTTGGATCACTTTGTCAGAATGACAAAGTTCAGACACAGTATAGGCTTCTCTGCAAATGGGGAGATAAACTAAGCTTCTGTAGGATTTCCACTGAAATAGATGTCACAAATTGCCTGATGGAATTTAATCTGCTTGATAATTGATAATTGTAACTGTGAGGCAATTTATAAGCTCCTGTGGTTGCAGGTAAGAAAGAGTTAATGGAATGACCACTTTTTCCCTCCACCTTCATTGCTTCCCTCACTGTGATTACAAAGCTAATTAGTGGCAGCTCTCCTAAAAGACTGCAGCCCAGTCACAAAGGGACAGCCTGGCACTTGGCCAGAGAAATATCTCAGGCAGGAGAAGATTAGAGCCACATACTGTCATATTTTTGTGTGAGAGATGATGGAGAAATTAAGAGAATTTAAGAGCAGCGTTTGGCTGCCTGTCCCATACCCCGTAGACTTGTCCCTGCAGAAAAGCCCAGGTTTGGATTCTCTCTTTCTCCCCCAGGGGTGGAGGTAATAATCCCAACACAAACGAAGTAAACATCACATGGGAGAAAAACTGAAAACTGTGCATGGATTTAGAGGCTTTTGTGATACGGTTTGGGTTGTTTTTTTTTTACGCAGAAGCAGGGAGAGCAGAGAAAGCTGCAGAGATAATAAAATTTTTACATTTTTAGATGTTGCTATGGGAGATGTGGACACCAGGGGGTGCAATGACCACTGTCTGAAGCGCCGAGGACGCCAAGATGCAATTACATCCTCTCTCTATGTAGGTTAAACAGAGGAGAGATTATTCTGCGAGATGTGTTGTAACGAAACACTCTCTGTATTAATTGTGTTGCCAACAATACACTTAGAAAACTTAATTTTTTATTATACAACTTCAAGCATACTATTCTGAGTATCTGGCGACATGAGTGGGACTGAAAAGCCAGGAGAGCTGAGAGACGTTCTGAGACATCATAGTCGATTCCTACACCTGAAGTATTGCAGCATCGCCTCTATGGAACTGCTGAAAACATGCATGAGGATAGAATGAAATTCATTGTAAAAGGTTCTCAAATATAGGTTAATATCAAATATTATAGGATTGTTCTCCAGTCTTGTGCTAATTTTGCTGAAGTGAGAAATCCTTTCACGTTATTGTCAGGATGCAGCTTTCCATGCAAAATCAATTCTGATGATAACAGTAGCACTTAGCTGATCTCAGAAGGCTGTTCCATTGTGTCTGTGAAGTCAATCCCTTATTACTTGTCTGTAGAAATTCATATACGATGTGTTGAAAAGCTTGCAGATAAATAGCTCAGTGTACATCATTGCATCTCTTGTTATGGAAATTGCTGTGATCATTTAGATGTAATAGATTTGGGACTTTTTGGTTAGCAACAGAGTTTCTGCAGAATAAATGAAAGAAAAATATTGATAGGTAAACTTGGTTCAGCAAAATGAGAAGAATAGTGTAAAACATTTATAGTAAAGCAAGGCTGTTCAATTAAAAAGCTAATATTAAAGGACATATCTGTTTGTGGAAAAACCCACAAAACAAACTGAAGAGAATGTCAACAGTAAATGCTGACAGACAAATTAAGTAATAAATGGGTTGAAAGGATTTGTGTTACTTATCTTGATCTAAAGAAGCAAGTACATAATTGTAATTGACCACAGTTTAACCCATTTGCAGTTCACTGTTCAGTGAACATTTTTAAGATACGTAATTTCAGTTGTAAAAGCAAAATGAGATAAATGTAATACGGCTTGCCTTAGTGATATCTGAAGCATAAAATGCCTGTCTTCAACCTATAACCTCTTAAAAATAGAGCTAATGTAAGTGAACGTGGTGCCATTCATTAGCATGTCAATGGTGATTCTCTAACACGGTGCCATTAAATTACTGTGGTGATAATTGAGACATTAAAAAAAGACAGATGCTAGGTCTGTTTCTAGGCTCTTATAACCCTTTAGCAATTAAATTTCAATGAGCTAACATAACACAGCTATAGCAAAAATTAACAATTGGGAATATTTTTCTGTAAGACTGCTTTTCTCTAGCTGAATTAATATTTTTAAGGGGCCAAATTTTCAGCGCAGACTGCTTGGTTGATGTGATTCCAGTGTTGTTAAATGGGCCAAAGGTTGGCCTAAAAGGGCTGATCAGGATTCTCATAATGGGGATGAATGGGACATGGGTGGGGGAGGTTGTCAGATGCTGTAGATTCAGTGTATTCTCTGCCTGAAAAGCATGGGAAGTGGGAGAATTTGCCAGGACTAAACCTCCAGTTAAACAGAAGGTTCAACTGAAAGCAAGCAGGAGCAGAGAGAGAGAGGCATGGGAGAGAGAACGGAGGTTTTCAGTTTGCATCACCATAGAGTAAAAGCGATGGCGAGGTGTTGTGGACCCTGCCCCTGTCAGTCCCGCTCTCTGTCAGCAACGACAGTCTCGCCGTCCTGGTAATACGCTGATGGCTGCCAAGCCAGAGCTGGCTGAAGGGGTCCTTGCTCGGGAAAAGCTGCTCCATCATGTTCTGCATAGAGGGTGAGGGGAGGACTGATGAACAGAACTCCCACAGCAAAATCAAAACATACAGATGTGAATCCCATTGACCCTCTGGAATCTGAATATTTTGTTTGAGTAATTTCATAAATTCTTATTTTCATCATGTATTTAGAGGATGATTTTTCTTTTCCACTTTTGTCCTTCCACACCATGACATAATAGGCAAAATTTGCCATGTTTAGGTACATCAAGGACAGGGGCTACTAAGTACCAACTGAAATATCTTGTTTTCTCAGCTAGATCAGTGTCTGCCCTTTGTCTTGTAACGAACCAGTTTGGATGCACTGACATAAAGGCATTGAATGATGCAGTGCAGATATGGTATGGTTAGCAGCACTGGCTGCTAGCTAAAACCACCTGCTGTCAATTGCTGTTGGCCTCTGGCATCTCTGTTGGCCTCCAAATTCTTTCCCAAATGGTGCTGGGAATCTAAATGTTGGGTATGATGTTCAGGGAACTGAAAAGCATGCAACACAGTGTGCAGTGCGACACATCGTGTTCCTTAGACAGCTTCTCATGTAAATCTCATGCAACTGTCAAACCCTGTGACATACACTTCAGTTTATAGGCAAACTTGCCTGTGTCTGAATGGCAAAGAAAATTATAGAGAATGTCCTATTTCTTTCTCAGTCATGCTTGATTGTGGAGCACCAGCTGTACCCAACATGGATAGACTCTTTTTGCCGCCCTATGACCTTGCAGAATCTAGGGACTGGTAAATTCCAGAAACTTTTCAGGAAAATGGACAGGAGAGGACTAGAAGAACAGGCAGCAGGATCTCTTCCCCAATCCTCTTTCCTCTCAGGTATCTGCTAAATGCTGGAATTTGCCTATTAGAGGCCACTAATGACACTGTACGTGAGGGCTAGTTGCAATCCACACATTGGGAAAAGACAGGATTTCTTTCCCTTCACTGGAACGTTTGCTTTATCATACAAGGCACACTTGAATAAAGCTGATATTTCCCAGGTCACTCAGAAGTGGCAGTGGTCTATCCAATGTCTGTGCAATGCGTTGGGATGCCTTCCAGTGTATCCAGTATTAGAAATTGCCCACAGCAGATTTTATGAAGAGTTTATGAGGAGTTCATTTGACTCTGGAGCTGGGGGCTCCCTCTTGTAGTCAAATGAAACTTCAGGAGATAAGAGCAGCCACTTCCACAGGTTAATAATTTTCTATTCATCAGGAATAAATTGCAGTGTAAAAGATTTGCTTGCAGACTATGGGTCATACTAATGTAAATCATCTTATTTTATTGGTTTCCTTTGAGGCATGCCTATTTACACCAATCTGAATAGTTGCCCTTATCTATATAACAGTGATAGCATATGGCTTTTAAAAACTTCATGCTGCTGTACTTTAAATCAGAATGATCATTAGCATCTCAAAAAGCATCATAGCATGGATTGAATTATCTGTAATAGCTTCAATATGGCAACACCTGGCTCAACAGGTGCCTGAAGTCACAGCAGGCCATCTGTTAGTGGTCCAGTTGGATGCTTTCTAAATGCATCTAGCAAGAAAGCAAGGACACTGGGGAATAAAGCTGGAGAGAGGGAATCCAGGAACCTGCCCTCAGAATGCCAGGTACAGAAGCAGAGGAGGAATGTGTATTGTAAGTAAGGCTTTTCAGTCTGTGTTTCAGTCTGCTGGGAAGATTGGAGGCACTGTGAAATTTTTAAATAAAAGCTAGATATAAACTTGGAGACAATCACCAGCTGTTCGTTTCTCTTCTGCAGCATGTGGAGGAACAAAGGCACATTAAAGACCGACAAAAGGCTTGAAACAGCATAGAGCAGCATCTGTGTGGCATGATTCCCACTACCACAGGGGCCTCTGTCTTTACAGATGAATTTCACAACAGTGGTAAGAGACAACTGGGTAATGTTATTGCCCAGTGTTAAAGATCTGTCTGGTATATAAGTGGTTGTGTATGTCTATACTAAGTCATGCACTGCTCTGATCATACGTGACTATATCCAGTTGGACAGCTTGCTCTGTGCCGCAATAGGAGTGTGCCGCAGGTCTGTGAGAAATGAGCCTTCACTCAGGCAACGTTGGCTGTAAATCATCTAATGCATAAAAGCTACTGCTTGTAGTGTTAAAACTTAACTCTGTTGTCTTTGCCGCGTTCTTATGGATTAGCAGCATGGCCCCTGGCATGCAATAGTGTGCCAATTAAACTTACTGTGCTGGCAAGAGAAGAGCCCAGACAGAATACAGAGCACCAAAAATGCGAAGGTTCTGAACAGCCATTAGTATTGATGTATGCAGATCTGGCAGACACCATCCATTCTGTTTGTTTCTAGTGCTAGAGTTTTTTGTGTTTGCTCATTTGGTGGGTTGATTGGTTGGTTGGTTTTTAAGGCAGAAGACAGCAGAGAGAGGATTGTCTGTGTGCCTCACCTGGGCTTGTCCAGCACTCTGGCTCAGGCCATATCTTCAAGATGATGTCTTCCACCAACCTGCATCCCACACAGGAAACATTCTGGTGCATAAACACAGCTTGTGTGGGACTGATTCACTCAGCACTGACCCTGTAGCAGAAGGGCAAACGAGGATACTGTTGAGGAGAGTCAGAAGCAGACATGCTGCCAGGCCCCTGAGGGTAGGAAGGAAAGAGACTTTTTATAGAGATCCTGTGATATCGCACAAAGCTGTTGTCTCCAGAGGTGGCACTGAAAGATGCTTGATCTAAGAGCTGGACCGGAGAAGGTTTTCCCAGTGAGGACATTAGCAGAGGGCCTAGTTTTATCTTTTTCTCCCTGCGCTGTTACGTCAGAGCTTTTGCTATGTTGGAAGTTTCTTTAGTTTATGTTCTAATGAAATATTAGAGCAGAGATTCAGAGCTTTCTTTGGCTGAGCTTCTGCACCACCTGCATCAGCAAGCGATTTCAGCTCCTGTATGTCATTTTGTGAGTAGCCTTCCCTTTTCTAGCAAGTTCAGCTCCAGAGAGCACTAATTTGGTTTCACAGAGAGCAGAACAAAAGTGATATCCGTCTCCCTGCCCGTAAGAGAGCTGGGCTTGGAGGGATGAGGCTGCTACCCTTTCTGTCCTCACAGCGTTCCTGCTGGTTTCAGTTCCTCAAGCAATGATACTGGGGCATGTTGGCTGGAAAGTGGTTTGCTCTTTGTTACTTTTGGCTCTGCAGTAGTTTAAGTGAATCATTCACAGTCAGTAAGTTTTAAGAACCTGTCTCTCTGTCATGTAATGCCATAGGGAGTGGACGTTATTAATTCAGAAGACAGTTTCTTATTCATGTTCTCAAATACCCTTAATATTGTAGGCACAGGAAAGCCATCTTGAACATGCTGATTTCATATGTGTTTTCTTCATATAAAAGGAATGCAGTAACGCCAATTTTATCATTAGGAAAGGCTAAGCTGTAAGACTCTCTACCCAGTAATGTCTGTGATCTGTATGTAAAAAGTCCCCTCTACTAATGTTTGAAAGGAGTTTCAATCTTGCTTCTCTATGTGTGAACACGCATGCCCAATTTTGCACACTTATGTTGTCCAGGGTAGCACAGCGAAACAGGAACATAAATGTTCTTAGTATATGAGTCCAGTTCGTTTCGCCCAGCTATAATTTGGATGAAAAGCAATAGAAATACTGGCTAGTGTGTTAAATAATGGAAAGTACACTCTTATACATGAACTTTCCAATTGCTTTGTTGAGGAGCACATAGCCTCGTCACCAGCACAGTATGCACTGCATGATCTGCTTGGGCTTTTCTGCCAGATGTGCAAGAAGCCTGAATGGGTGGAACTGAGAGCCTTTACACTGGCAAGTTTCCTCAGTGTGTAAGTGCTGTATAATGATGGCTAGTTTGGTGGTTAGTTGAGACATTAAGAGCATAAAAGGTGAAAGCTGAACATGTACCTTCTAATCAAAGGAGAAAAGAAATGGCCTTTTTTTTTGCGTACATTTTTATTGGCATCCATGCTAGTGTGATCCAAGCTTCTGAGCTTTACATTTGCATTTAGTAAAAGCTTTCAGGCCACATCCTCTGGCCTGAAATGTATCAATGAGAAGATCTGTCCTGATGACATTCCCTCTCTGGAACATAGGAAGGACTGAACAACAGCTGTCTCTGCAGATAGAGCTCATCCTTGCTCTGTAGAAAGTGCCAAACACTGATTACAGAGGTTCTGGATTTGGCAGCCCCCCTTCCTGCATTAAGTATCCCCGAACATAGGATGTATTCATGGGTAGAGACCTGTCATTCATTTCAATATTTTCCCTTCTTTGCTGCGGATATCCTAACACTCACATGTGTTTACCAAATGTATAAATACTTCATCAGAAACCATTCCCTTCTGTGAGGAAGGAAATGGGAACTACCTGTGAAAAAATGGCAGGACAGCGTAGCATTTATCTATCCTGTATTAACAGGATTTTCATCTTTGTTCTAAGATATTGCAGCTGCTAGTCGTGTGTCAGTCTTGTGTTTTAAACGCTGATCTTGCTACCAGAAGATTATGCATACTGTTATGTTGCCTTGGTGTGGGGTATAGCAGGCACATGCCTATACTATTTTTAATGAATATAAAAAATGCCAGGACATCAAAGCTTTAGCCTTCATAACCTTTGTTACCTCCTCTCTATGGAACGTGCAGATCTTTTTTTTGTGGTCTTTTGGTGTCTTATATGAAAATTTCCTGACTTTCAGAATCTAATAAAAATATTTAGGTAACAATTGATAGATTAATGCTTTTTATTTTCATGGTAAATATTAACAAAAAGGCAATATTCAACATGGGGAATTTTAAATGTAAGTGAATATTGTAGTTTGAGTTTGCAAGAAATATTTCCATGCAGGCTAAGGTTGATCTGCATGTCTCCACAAAACCCATGGAAACCAGTTTTGATTTGAATGTGCCTGGGGCTTTGCATCAAGCGTGTTTCAGGCCTGAAAGTACTTTTCTTATTCCTTGTGTAAGAAAGCACAGAATTTGATGGTAGGTTAAAGCTGTCCATCTACTGGAGACCTATGTAGTCTATCCTACCCAGCAATGTTAGCCTCTATACTCCAAGCAGTCACCTTGCCATGAAAAATTATAAATGTTTAGTGGACTGTGAACAAATGGCACACAAGTCTCTCCAGTCTGACAAACGCGCAGGAGAACAGTTTCATGGGGTAGGTCTCCTGGGCTGGTACAGCCCCACCATGTCTTTGCTCAGGTTTCATTTTTATGGAAAGCTCTCATGGTACCATGATAACCAAGTCATCTTTTGTGAAAAACATTGCTCCTTTGGCTGCTATTTGTCAAAGATTTGTTACAGGAGAAAATGACAAACATTGGTAAGATGTCAAGCCGGTGTGTAGTCATCCTGTCAGCTTCTGCGTGTGAAAATCATAAGGAAGCAAAACTGTTATTCACACGTGTCTTACTCCATTTGACCTGCCTCTGGATGGTCTGAGGAAAAAATAAATCCTCTACATTCAAGGCTATAGCTTGTTTTGATGAAGAAAATATGGGTTTTCCCTTCTTGGTATTTATAGTTTGAAAATAAAATACAAATTGTAGATTATGTTTAAGGCTGATTGTCATTTAAAACTGTTTTCTATCATCCTGCACTTAATATTATCATTTATGCTGTCCTGAACAATTGCATGCTCTTATCGTTCCAGTCTAAGAGTAGTTCCAGTTCCTTAATGAAGCATTAATGTGGGAGGCAGTAAAAGATGCCTCCAATACTTGCTTAATCAGCTTTTTCTCTACCGTCACTTCCCTGCTACTTAAGACAACTGTAACTTAGAAAAGAGATTTATTGACATTTTCAATACAATATTGCTGATAATTTGAGAAGAGCATCCCAATTTACTACCCAGATGCACCCGTACTCCACAGTGTGGGAGTGATTGTCACTGCACTCTTGGCAGAATCAGTGACTGTGATAACTTCATTTCATTCCCCAGGAGTGCCAAGGCTGTTGATTTGGAAGCCGAGCTTATTGCAATGAATGCCTAAGTGGGAATGAAGTTGGATATCCACGCTTGTCCCCTTTGACTTCAGTCATTCAGGTAAAAATGAATGCAGATCCAAACCACCTTGCTTTCTGGGGAAGGAGAGGGCAAAATCTAGCGGCCAACTGACACGGTTTTGCAGTGACTACAGATTAACTTACTCCATAGCGGAGACGAGAAGTCAGATGCAGCCAGAGGAAGAAAGAAGCGTGAGTAGTAGGTTAATCTGTTGCCCTGAGAAACACTGCTGCTGGCTTTACAAGGGTCAGGAGAGCAGCATCGAGGATGTTCTGCCCCCCAGATTGCTTGAATGACAGGAGCTGTGAGTTTCAGAGTGCAACTGCTTGAGTGACAGCTGGAGATAGGGGACTTGAACTTCGGCTGAGAGGAAGAGTCAGTTTTCCTGATAAAGAAAGCATAATATGGCTTTGGTTACAGCAAGAGAAGTTTGAAAACACTGAAATACAAAGAATTTTATGGTTTGGAATCAGATTAAATATTCATTCATGTAAAAGTCAGAGCAATATAGAGGAAAGGAACATTTGCATTTTCAGGATTTAGTGATGTTTGATGAGTGTTTGTATCAGGGTAGCTTGTGGGTGGTTGCAGGTTCAAATGAATAGGAAAATGCTAGTGGAAAAAGCNATTTTTTCTCCTATTCTGGCTTGAGTTTAAATATACATGTCAAATCTCAAATGGGAAAGGGGCAGACCAGAAGGAAAACTAAGGAGTGGAATAAAAAACCCCAGACATTTCAAAGACCTCTAATTTTTGTAGGTATTGTAATAAAACAGCTTCTTTGTACCTCTGTGTTGGTAAGACTGAAGGAGTCCATCATGAGCCTGCTGGCATATATCCACTCCATAGTTTTTTTCCTGGAGAATGTTTTCCCAAATAGAAGTGCAGGAGGAGGAGAATGGTAAGTAAATCACATTTTCTTGCTGCATCTTTCCCTCTAGTCTATTGAAAACTGTTGTGTACTGTGCAGAGAGAAATGTACTGAATTGTATTCCAACTGGGAAGAACACTGGCATAAATATGTGCTGTAATTAATAGCTGTTCATTCAGTATCTGCTGGGCAGAGCAAACACCAGGGCCTCAAAACCACCAATTTTGGCTCTGAATGGGCAGCTGGTTTTGCATCAACCTTGGCATGGATTATACATAGTTGGGAGCTTCTTAATCAGTGTTAGTAGCTTACAATATCCCAAGGGACAAATGCTATCTGAAGATTGCTAGGATATTGTGGTGCCTTTCAATGCAGACAAGAGATCCCCACATGGGAAGTATGATTTTCTGCTCCATCTGCTCTGGGTAAGGTTTAAATTGGAAAGTAACTTTAATGTTTGTTTGTTCCATGGGTTTTTTGGCTTATGGTCCCTGTAGCATTGCTAAGATATAAGGAAAGGTTCTTCTGTAGGGTGCTCAGTCTAAAATAACAATGTAGGTACAGGTTTTTAATAATAAGTGGGAGATTTATGTATATCCATGTGTGTGTACTCACCTTGAAGGTTTAGTATTAAATATTTTATGTTTTCTATTCTTGTCTCTAGTGTATTCAAGTGTGTACTAGGGGTATGGTAATTATAGAGAACAGAACAAAGAGCATATGCCAACAAGGAAGAGAACTTCAGTGGTAGGGCTTTTGTAGTTGGTCTGCACCAGCATAAAGGATATTTCTTAAATTATCTGCAGAACAAAGCCAAAGACGTTACCAATATTTCATTATATAGGTCCACTAATGGCTACAGTGGTAATTAAATAATATTATTCATTACAGATTTTCAGCAAGGCTGTCTATGCACTGGGAACCATTCAGTTAAAACAAGTACCTTCTTAATCTTTTAAGTAAGCCTGCATTTTTTAATCCAGCCTTAACATTTTTAGTGAAATATTCCATCACAATAACACAGTATCACTCCTGCTGAAAGACAGTTACTGGATATTGTGTACTAATTAGGGGTATATTCAAATAACTGCAAGTTACTGGCTGTAAATTAAAATATAATTTGATAAATACATGTTGTGACTGTCTTTACGCATAATCTAATGCTGTCAAAGAAACAGGATTTTCCCCTTCTCCCACTACTAATTAAAAGTAAATGAGGATACTGTGTCTAAACATGCTGCAGCTCTATGCTATTGTATATGTAAAGTGTTACCATAATTCTTTCATTTGCATCTTTTAAGTATGAAATTTGTGGAACATGGGTATTTATTAACCTTGTTGGTGAATGGAGACTGGTTTTATGATTCTTAAAATGTAAGGAATAATACTCCCCACTCCGAGTGGGTGATTGCAGTGTTCTCATCTGCATGTTTCTATGTTTGTAAATCTAATACTGAAACAAGGTAAAATCTTTAGGAATCCTAAACTGCCGGATAATCCACTACTCCGCTCTCCACAGGAAATCAGGCTGGAGGCAATGCTAGCCTTTACCAAAGCCTATTGAAGCCAGTAAGAGACTTTCTACTTGTTTCAGTGGGTTTTGGATGGGACCCAAGTAGCTTTTGAAACCAATATATACTGTATGTTTTCTGGGAAACCAAACCAATATCCAGACAGTCTCCTTACTTATGCTGTTTTCAATTCACAAACACCTTAAAAGCCTGCATCTCATTGACAGGGATGTAGTCGCCTAAATGCTTTGTGATTCTGGGACATACATACCAAGAACTTTATCTTGCCTCTCTCTCCTTAGTAAAACGGTACAACAGAACAGATAAAACCATGATTCCCAGCATGCGTTGGGACTGCACGATTCATTCTACGCATGCATTTTTGCCGTAATTCAAAAATACTTGGCTTCAGGGCCTGAATACTCACATCACCTAATTTGATGCTATTACAGTTTGACACTAATAGGCTGCTCTTACAAAAAGCATGTGAAGCACAACTTGAAAAAAACACTTTGTTAAGAATTGCAACATAGAAATGAATGAATAGCCTGGGTGAAATTTAGGTTCCACTCTTTTCCCTTGACTTCAAGAAAGCCATCATTCCACCTGCTTTTTCTCATAGTTTCCCATCAAGCTTATGAAAGACAAGAAATTAGCAAACTGAATAAAGTACTTTCCCCATTACCCACATTTCATAGAGAGATCTGAGATCAAGAAAACACTAAGAAACTTTAAGGGCGTAACACATATTTCTCATTTTATCATGAAGGTTTGTTGGGCTTTGACAGTAGAGGACAAAGTGTCTGTTCTTTTGTTGTTGTTTTTTCATTCTTTCCCCTGAGGAAAAATAAGGAAAATCTGGAAATCTGGGGAGCTGCTGAGGGAGGAAAAATGATTTTTTATGAAATACTTTGAATGAGTACTGAAAGAATCCTCAATGTTGAAAATTATATTACTGCTACTCTTCAAGTCTTCCAAATGCATTCTAAAATTGATTAGAATTTCAAAAATATGTGATTTTATTTTTAATTTATACCAGTATACAGGTCCAATGCCTATATTCTATGTATATCTACGTCCCCTGGAGCTACTTTTCAATGAATATGTAGGAATGCCACATTCATTTTCCAGTTTTTACCTCTACAAAACATACTTTTCTTCTGCATCTGCATTAAAGTGCTATGTTTTCAATATGGGGTAGGGATCGGATGCAGTATGTAAATACCTCTCTGCTAAAAAGTCAATAATATTGACATTTTGTATTTCCACTGTCTTATTTTTTCTTACTTTACAAATGTCTACAGGCAAAGAGTAGATGTAAATACCTTAATATGCGGAACAGCTCTGTCCCAAATATTGCATAGATTTGTCATTATTCTAAAATAAAGAACATATAAGTATTTATTACATAAACCTGCCCAGCAGTACTTTCTGTTTCATAAATAAATTATGCATAATACATTTTTCACTCTTAAAAAAGTAATTAAATCTTACTTTCAAAGAGAAAAATAACAAATGTAGATATATTTATAATTCAATTGCTTTCCTCTTTCTCTGTAGAAATGGAGCTGTTGCATTTTTATTTGTGGTTTTTCCCAGACTTCCAAACTTTCCATAAACTTTATGTCTCTCCAGATAAATACCTTATTGCATGTATGTAAGGGATACCACACCTATACACTGCAGTAGTACTACAATATCTTAAATCCAGTTCCTCCTCTGATTTATTTAAATTACTTGCTTTTGGTTTGTGGTAACATCTTTCTGTGATGTTGAGAACTCTGCTATAGATTTCAGGACCAACTTTTCCATTTTCTCACCCTTACTTTTCTTATTAGCTCGCACTTGGCAAAGCAGCTATTATGGAACTTATTTTTTCACTGCTTCATATGGGTTTTTTCCTCTCCACTTTGTCTTGGCTAGTGCGAAATATCGGTTCACTTAATTGCCTCCCTCTCTTCCACCTTTGTTGCCTTATTCTGCCTCTCTTATTGATGTCTTTTATTTTTCCATCAAAGTATTGTCTCCAAACTTATGAATAAGTCTCCAGAATGTGACCTTTTCAGCCTTGTCCAACCACGGGTAACATAAACATAAACAAATTTTATGAATGGTCTTACCCAACGCTTTTACATACCAGGGGACTCGAGTTGGTGACAGAACCAGTAGTTCCCCCAATCCCCATCTCAAAACTTCAGACTGAAAATTAGCATTTCTTTGCATGCTTTTTAATAATCTCACTTGTCTGAACACAAATCTTCTGCATCTGTATGTGTCCCCCCATCTTTGTGTTAAATAATTTATTGCCACTAGAATAAATCATTGACTGAGCTAGACACCAGCAGAGAATACCCTTTTGTGGCAGCATTTTACTGCAAGAGGTTTCTAGGCCTGAATGTGCTTCTGTCCTGCACAATGGTGAGTTAAAGTTGACACAGTTAATTTTGTGTTGAAGCTGACCTAATCCACAACGAGGTTAGTGAAAGGAAAAGTGATCAAAAGGCAGGCAGTGAAAATAACGGTTCTGAACCATGAGAGAAGACCTCAGGTTTTGTTGATTTCATCCCTTCTCTGCTAAAAGCAGCTAGATTCTGACACCCCAAGGGTAGGATCTTGCCTAATGTTAGTCTCCTAAATATTGTCTGTCTAGTCAAATCGGGCCATCCAAGCTGTCTCTTGTGGAGGGGGATGGAGACGAAGAAGGGCCACGGGTTTGCAGGAGCTGTCCATACTCCAGGTGGCTTAGGATAAATGAGGTGTATCTCCGCTTGTGAAGTGGTGATGAGTAATGTCCTGGAGCTCTGGTGGGTAAGCTCAGATTTTGGCAGTGTTTACACAGTTAACACCTATTGGATATTACCATCCTTCAAGTGAAATGGTAGGATGGGTGCTGTTTCTCTATTCAGCTGCCACAGTTCACAGTCCAGTAAACAACTTCCAGCCCTAGTTTAGTTAAATATTTTGGCAATACACCATTAACAAATATGGCATTGTTTCGAGGGTAGAAATTTCCTTCGTGGATTAGGGTAGACACCTGGGATGGTATCACTCAGACTTTGCCTAATCTTGGTGCGTAGTTATCTGCGAAAGTCCTTGTACTTTGTGTAACCCCATTGAAAATACTGAGACTAATACCAGATTAAAGCACTGCTCGGTGGGAAATTATGTGAGAGAACTGGGACACTTTGAGAAATCATCCATATTAAAAAAATCTTATTGAAAAGAAAAATAATTCAGCTGAGACCAATGATGGGCATTTTCCCTTCCTCGCTAACCCATGTACAATAAAAAATTAGCATTCTTCACTCAGCTGGAGACTAGTTCTTATTGCAGCTGTGTTTCATCACTGCTGCTTGTGTAGTGGATGTGTGCTGAATGAACCTTAGCTCCACGACAGCAATGTGAGAAATAGTACAGGTGGATTTACTGGGAGCAGCGGTAAGGGACTCCGGAGCACAGGTAGTTTTTTCATCAGTCCTCCCAGTCAAAGGGAAGTGGTTTAAAAGGGCCAGTCAAATCTGGCGAATCAACAAATGGTTACAGGACTGGTGCCACAGCCAGGGGTTTAGCTACTTAGACCATGGGACTCACTTTCAGAAATCAGGTCTACTAGGGGCTGATGGGCTCCATCTGTCAGAGAAGGGGAAGGGCATCTTCAGTCATAAGCTTTGCCAAGCTAGTGAAGAGGGCTGTGAACTAAAGTTGCTGTGGGAGAGGAACCTCAATCCATCCCACTCCTACCAGTTTGATGCTGGTGCCAGCAATAGGTGCCCAGAGCCTGGAGCAGGATCAGTCAAAAGGAGAGCACCTGGAGTGCAGTACAAAGGAATTCCAGCCACTCCAGCCATACGGTCAGCTCCGTCAGAGGCCCAACTTAAATGTTTCTATGCAAATGCACATGGCATGGGGAATAAACAAGAGGAGTTAGAGACATGCACACGCCTGCAGGGCTATGATCTTACTGGTATCACAGAGATGTGATGGGATGTCTCCTGTGACTGGACTGTTGGAATGGAAGGATACAGGCTCTTCATGAAGGAGAGGCAGGGGAGACAAGGAGGGGGTGCTGCCCTCTGTGTCAATGACCAGCTGGAGTGCATGGAGCTTTGCCTTGGAATGGATGAGGAGCCAACTGAGAGTTTATGGGTTAGGATTAAAGGGAGGGCAGGGACAGATGACGTTACAGTGGGGGTCTGCTACAATCCACCTCACCAGGAAGTCTGAGTAGATGAGGTCCTCTATAGACGGGTAGGAGCAGCCTCATGTTCACAAGCCCTGGTCCTCATGGGGGACTTCAACCATCCTTATATCTGTTGGAGGGACAACACAGCAGGACATAAGCAATCCAGAGGTTCCTGGAATGCGTTGATGATAGCTTCCTTCTCCAAGTGATAGAGGAGCCAACAAGGAGAGGTGCCATGCTGGACCTTGTTCTCACCAACAAGGAGGAAGTGGTGGAACCTGAAACTCAAGGGCAGCCTTGGCTTCAGTGACCATGAGATGGTGGAGTTCAAGATCCTTAGGGCAGTGAGGATGGCGCACAGCAAGCTCATTACCCTGGATTTCAGGAGAGCAGACTTTGGCCTCTTCAGGGATCTGCTTGGTAGAGTACCATAGGATAAAGCCCTGGAGGGAAGAGGAGCCCAGGAAAGCTGGTTAATATTCAAGGACAACCTCCTCCAAGCTCAGGAGCGATGTATCCCAACAAAGAGGAAGTCAGGCAAAAACGCCAGGAGCCTGCATGGATGAACAAGGAGCTCCTGGACAAACTCAAACACAAAAAGGAAGCCTACAGAGCGTGAAAGCAAGAACAGGTAGACTGGGAGGAATGCAAAGAAATTGTCTGAGCAGCCAGGGCTGAGGTTAGGAAAGCTAAAGCCCTGACAGAACTAAATCTGGCCAGGGATGTCAAGGGCAACAAGAAAAGCTGATCACCTTGCTCTTTTAAACCAATGTTCAGAGGTCAGTGCTTTCTACCAATTTTTTCCTGATATGTTTCACTGCCACATATCTCACTCGTGTGGTGCAGTGAGATATAGGGAAAGGTGGATGGCACAGGCTTTACATCAGCTGGGAGTTGCATGTAGAAAGGATATTGTCTTGTACAGCAGAAGAGCAGACTGTTTTTCATAATCCGACCTTTTGGGCATTACTAAAAGCCTGCACAATCATTGGAAATATTCCCTATGAGCTGCAGGCCGGATCAGGTCTCAGCTAGCAAGGATGCGCTCAGACCAGTGGACTAGTCTTGCTCTCTGTATCTCTCAGTCACATATCTGTGGGTGTGTGTGCAGTAAAGAAAAGGAAGAGAAAGACCAGCAGAGTCACAGGAGGCTGCTTGAGAAGCCAGTGCCTGGCTAGTTTCGTGCTTTTTAAGGGCTTGCACTACAGAAGTTGGGGAAAGGAACTGGGAATAGAGAGAGGAGATTGATTTGTTTGACAAGCATTTCCAGTGCGTCCATCTTTATAATTCAACCTGATGTCTCAATCTGAACACGTTTTATTGTTGGTGTTTGGGAGTAAGCTGTCACCCAAAGTGCCTGTTAGGAATTTCCTAATTAACATGCTAATCAAGATTTGCCTCAAGGTGTTGTTTAGACTCATTAGTAATACAAAGATGTAGCTAACAGACATGTGTGGCAAGACTTGAGAAAATGAATGTATACAGAGAATACTGCCTGCTTGTCCCAAAACCATCAAGGACATGAAAATAACAAATTAATTAAAGTGGGTTATAGTGAGTCACAAGGCCACATTAAGTGTCCGGTCTTAATGAGTTAGTATTGGATTGTGCTTTGAGGAGAGAGTGGTAAGGCACTACTTTGGGAGAGTGCCTTAGCGGAGACGTTTTGGAAACTTCATCTTGTGACAAAGGAAAGCAGCCTTGAATAGCAGGACTGCAAGATACTGATTTGCACTGCCTTCAGAGAGAGCAGGCTCCCAAAGTGCTTCAGTTGCGCAATTCTCTGATGGCACTTGAAGCCATATAATTCAAGAACGATATCCTCCTCATCAGTCTCCCTGTAGCATAATGCCACCAGCTATCAGGTCCCTCCAGGCAGGGCTGCGCACTAGGGCCTTTCACACTACGTGTAAGTTCTGTGTCTAAACATAGCACTGGCAAGGTAGTGTGGAAGGAAGAGAATTTCCTCTGAGGAGGCCATGAGACCTGTAGCTGAACTACAGTTTTGCAAAATTCAGGATCCTCTACTGTGTCACGAGATATTACCAAAACAACAGGGCTCTGAAGTGAGCTGGCTCGACCTGGCTGGCTGTGAGTACACAGATGGGAACAAGCAGGCAACCAGAAGCACTGGCACTTCCCTCCGTGGTGGTACAAAATATTTGGAATGTCTTCCACATGTTAGCATAAGAGGTACCTTAGAAACATGAATGATAATTGATAGCAGCACAAATAATTTCCATTATAGGGAAAAGCCTTTGTAGGCAATAATTCTGGCACCTGTATCTATTAGCAACAGATTAGGGGGAAGCTTGAAAATAAGACAGGGTGGCATAATAAGGTTAACGATCTCACCGTGCACCTAAATACATTCATCTGGGTGGAATTTATGTTGCTAATTGACTTGGTAAGAAATCCTGCAGTTGGCCACTGTGGAGTCAAGGGAAGGGTAGTTTTCTGTTTTGTTACCTAGAAAAGAATTAAGGATTAATCTTGACTTTGGCTTGTGTTTGAGTTACGAAAATGAATGTCTGAAGGCCATAGGGAGTCTCTTAGGGAAGGTAGTCATCTGCCATTTAAGATTTAAGGCTAAACTTACTATCTACTGTGTGTATTGCAATCAAGTAATCTGACACCGTTGTAAAATATGCAGGTCTTCCTTGTGGTAATAGCCTAAATTATAAGGGTTTGTTGTAAGTGTCTGTCTGTGATTCAGAAATGGTTTGGAATGAAAACTATTTAAAAAGTATGAAAAAGTCACTTAAAATCAAGCTGTTTGACCTGTACTATTTAAGTTAAAAAATCTGACTTGCTAGTCAACCATCATGAATGCGAAGTTTCCTGAGATTTTGAAGCACATTCAAGATGTGTGGACATTGACAGGCGTGCATGTGTTCTCATTGTCACGGTCCATTCCAGTTTAAATGGAATATCATAATCTATTAGATAAAAACCTGTGTGTTATAGCTGTTTTGCATTATTTTCTTTGCCATGCAGAACCTCTTTCTCATATCCAGAGGAGCTGCCAGGCTGTAGCACTCAGAGCGCACAAGGGGACTGTGCACAGCCTTGAAAGCACAATTGCTTTGTTCTTGGCCTATACTTAACTGTTCTTCATTGTAGCAGCAGGGTTTTGTATTTTGCTGGTTTGCCTAAGAAATGTTAAGAGGAAGTTACAGACTCAATGCCTGTGTAATTGTGGGGCTGTTAAAGGTTTTTGGCAAATTGTAACTATTTGTTTGGAAAGAAATAGCGCTGGCGTGAACTCCTCTTACCAGCTTGTGTTTGAGTAACAGTGAGTCACCAAGGTCATGGACATTTTGCCTTATCAGATCATTTTTGAGGGAAATAAACAATAATGGCTGTAAATTGCATATGTGTATATGGGGGGAGAGGGAAGCAGGTAGCTATGGAAGAGATTGTATTTGTATGCTGTGGCCTGCCTTTGCTTCTGTAAATAGGCACATGATGATAGATAAACAGCATATGTTTACCTTGCTATGTCAAATTATATAAGTGGAATGAGATTACGCTTAAAACTAAAAGCTGCAAAATTGAGGCCATACCTTTGGATGAGAGGGCTTCATAAATCTGTATCCATAATCTAAACTCAGAGACTAGATTATGGATGGATTTAAAATTTCTTTTGCTTGCCTTGCTGCGCAGAGCAAGATGTAATCTTGATACTTTTACCTGTGAGTTTACTGCCCATATGAGTGTAGGAGTGACGTCAGATTGGGTGACACAGCCATGAGAGTGTTATGCTAGAAAGTAGAAATTGCAGGTTAGAATCAACAGGGATGCAGCAGACTTCACTGAAGACGTTAGGCATGCTAATCACGTGCCTTGTATGTTTACAAGAAAGCCTGAGTTGTACCTGTCGTTCCCCAGTATGGAATACTATGGAATGGCAAGTAAGGTCTTGCTGTATGGCCAGGAGGGCGAATTACTTCCAGATCTCTGAGCCTTTGATCTCAGTTTTACAGATTATCAGTTTCTTCTTTGACCAGGACCTGTTATCACACCAGAAAGACCTCAGTCGTTTGCTTAAAGTAGTAGCAAAAGGAACAGTAATAACATTTCCAACATAATCTGGCTGAGCTTTAGATGCATGAAGATTTGGCGTTGAGCAGTATTGCTTCCACTGTCCTCACACAATTTCATCTTCTGCAACAGAATGTTGGTGCTCCCAGCTTTCTTATTCTAATTAAAGGTAAAAATGAGTCTCAACAATTTGCTCATTCACTCAGTCAGAGAAGTTATTCCTTTCCTGGCTAAATCTACCCTGGGAGAAACACGGAAAGCTGAAACAGAATGTGCTTTAATATCAAACCTGAAATGCAGTAAAGGAAGAGGTCTATGGAATCAGGTGGTAAGGCTTTCTTCCATGATGTTTGGGGTTTTTTAAATAGCATGTTGAAAGATATCTTCCTAGTTCCTTTTAATTATGGGGCAGTTTTAGAATCTATTTCTTAAATTCTTAGAATTGTTGTTAACACGGCAACTTCACTACAGACCATAGCTAAAAGGTTTTCTTTTCATCACATTTGAAGGAAGGAAAGAGATTTATGCTTCTGAGCTGGATGAATCTCAGCCTTGTTTTCTAGTGTAGGTTTTTGATATTCCATTTATACTGGATTATGGTTTTTTCAGGAGTATTTTGCATTAAGTACTTTTCCTCCAACTTTCTCTTTGAGCGTAAAATGAAATAGTTCACATGCTGGCTACACCCTTGACGTCTCCTACTTGAGGCACTCATTCCATTATGCGACAAAGAGTACTTCTGAAGAAGTATTTTCAGGTTTACTTCTAAGCCCTTTGTCCCATTCTCCTGTCTCTTCCCGTTCTTTAAATAAAGTGCTCCTTGGGTTGTTAAGCTATTTCTTAAATGGCTGGGTTAGAAAAGTCATCTTCCCAGTCAGATGTTGCAGATAGTATAATACAGTCTATGCAGGCCATTTTCTACACGGTATTGAGAAACCTAAATTTTATTCAAGTATTCTAACAATCAACTGTCAGCATTGGCAGGTCTTTAATCAAAGTTTCATCATTCGTAGAAGACCAACAGCTTTAGATTCAGTTGTCTGTATCACATCTAGGAATATGTCTGAAAACAAATCTAGTAGAAATAAGGATCAACTACAGTTCTATAGCTGCACAAAACAGGGAAAGGAGTTTGATGTGATTGAAATGGGGTCACAGAATATGGAAATCTTGTTTGATTAAGAGCATAAATAAATAGTTTGGAATTGTTTTCCCCTTTAGTAAATATAAACACAGAAAAATGACTTGCAGCAAACTATGTTGTAAAGTACATTGTTTAAATTATCAATTGTCAGACTGCTATCTTTGTGAACTTACTGTTCTAGGTTCATCATTGGGTGTTTTACTGCATGTTATGCTATAAATATTGTATATGGCAAAAAGCGCCAACTACTTGTTACTGAATTTAAAAGGAGTTTCAGAATTATCTGGATATTTGGAACTGCTTTTGTTTCTACTTGTAATATTTGGGATACTTTACAAATCCCAAATACTTTTGATAAATGCTTTCCCTTTTTGTCTTGCTTTCTGTGTATGATCTTCATAGATTTTTAGATAACTTTACTAGAGAATGCAATATTTTAATTCATTCCATGATTGGAAATCTGTAATTATTTCAATTTTAATATAGGATATTTGAATATAGTTTAACTTTCATTTAAATATTGCTGTCTGAGTCATCTATCTGTAAAACATTTTACTTCAAGACTTTCAAAATTTGCCAGATGTAATTCAACCAAATATATTTTGTCATGTTCTTCCAGTGTTCACCTAGTTTCATTACTTTACAAAGTAGTTATTGCAAAATAGCTTTTCTGTCCAGCAAAAGCAATTTGTGAATTGTTTCATTGTCCTTATTAAACAGGAAAGAAGAACTTTCTCAAAACTACTCCAGTGTTTAAGATGTCGTCTCTTGCTGTTCACATAGAAAGAAAATGGCTCCATAAAATCAGAACTATTGCAGGAATCTTCCTACTAAGCAGGTAAAGAAAATTATGGGCTATTTGTAAGAAGTGTATTATTTAAACTCTAGTGCATCTAACAGAACACTAATCTTCCCTAAATTGCAGCCGAACAGCTTTGTCCAGCACCATTGGGTGAAGTTATTGATGTCTGCTAAGTTCATTACCTTTTTCTTTTTATCTTAGATAGCATTGTGAACTATGTGTTGGTTGGTTTCCTTATTTATTGAGTTTTCACCTTGTCAAAAAAGGTAATGTCAGCATGCTTGTTCTGACTAGGTACATTTATATGTATTTATTTTTATGCTCCAGGTGACTAGGACTGCTAAAACATTATTTCTCCAGTAAATCTTGAAAACCCTAAATGAGGAGAATGTACTACTCTTCAATCTGCTATTGTTGTTAGGCTTACCTTGTTGACTGAAACTGCTCAGGCCTGCATTATTTTGTATCTCTATTCTAACATCACTTGTTTTAACAGAGGATTGGCAGATCACTACAAGTGTGTTCATATTATCTACTTGCCAAAAGATTGCTGGATTAACTGTTTTGCACTTACATACTTGGTTACAATAGCACGTTAACTGCAAAAGGCTGCATAAGCTAAAACACCGGCACATGATAGACGCAAATCTTATCTGCAGTTGTTCAAAGTACATCAGTATTGTATTGTGTGAGCTGTTAAAATTTAAGCTCAATTGCTGCCAGTTCATCTTTATCTCCCAGTCATGACTCATGGGATGTTATACTTTCTGCATTTAAGTGGAAGGTCCAGAATCACATGGAAGGTAAGAGGGAAAAAAAAAAAGACTAATATTTCTGTATTTTACAATCTTGGTTGACACCAAAGATTCATTGCACTTTATAAAAGTTTTTAAAAATTCATCATACTTTACCTGTTTGGATCACTCATTGTCTTGGATCTTTTTGAATTTGCAGTTCTAGCAAGTGCCAAGTAAAGGTATTGCATCTGCAGTTAATATGATTAATTACTGAACTGCCAGGAGTGGTCTTGGAATCTCTTTGAACGAGCTATAACAGTTGATAACCCTGTTCTGTTCTAACTAATTTTAGGAAAATAATGTGCTAGTCTATTCAATTATTTTCAAAGTAAAACAATAGGTTCTAATTTCAGTTAAATCTTAAAATTAAAAAAAAAAAAAAAACAGCCTGAAAAGAACTTTTGATATAAGTGTTTGCAGTCTTTAACATTTGCCTACAAACTCAAAGTTTAATTTAAAGGAACTATGTGGCCTCAAAACATAGTTTGCAGACTAATCGCTTAGTGACTGACTTTCTTTGGGAAAACTATTGTGTTTTAGGGTGACTGTCGAGAGAATGGTGCCTCTCCCTGCCCTCCCCCGAGCTCTTTTTGTTGTTTTCTGTTCATCTTGAAAGCAATCTGTTGAAGCTGCTGCATTGTTAATGAAAACACGCTGTGTAGTGCCCAAGATACTTTCCTTTGAAAAAGGAAATTAAATTTTAAAAGCTTAATTAAGATAATGCTGAAGATCCAGTTTACCTACAAGCAAATGGTATCAGAGTTAAGGGAGCGAATGCTGCTATGCCAAAGAGATTCCAAGACAGACATCTTTAAGCTGATCTTGTGCTATTTTATTTGTAAGCAATTGTGTAGCTTTCTTATTTATTGCTCATCACTAGTGAGGTAGCAGATAATTTAATTTGTGATATCACTGACAGAGAGGCTTCCTCATTACCATCAAGTTAATTTGTGCTATTAAATGTGTCTGTTACCTTCCCACTCATATTATGAGCCACGGTAGGATGTGTCCTATTGCAGAGCAGCACGTTCATGAACACTTGCTAATTAGAGAATTGCAGTGCAGCCTGTGATTAAAGCATTTAAATTTCAGAGTGTTTTGAGGACCTGGTATGAATTAAGAAAGTGATGAGTGAGCTTCATTTATGGGAATTTTGATTAGTATCCACAGTTCCACTGAGGACTTCTGTTGGGATTTGGTCTGGTATGTACATACTGATATGATATTAGTGGTTTGTTTATGAAGTGAATGATGCCTAGTGTCATATCAGTAGACATTTCATTTTAGACTCATAAAAAGAATTTCAGCCATTGCTCCAGGCTTTCATCTTTAACTTCCCTACAGATGAGTGTCTTAGTCCAAGAAGTCAATTAAGCTTCATGACAGTTCCGCTGCTGATTTACCTGTTGATTACAGAATTAGGGTTGTCTGACAGCTACCTGATAAATCTTCTGCATTCTGAAGGACCTAAGAACCCAAACTTCTTTTACTCATTAAAATAACATGGGAAATATGTAGATTGTTTCTTTTTGAGGTCATGTTCAAATACAGACTATTTTTTTTATCTTTAAAGTATTTTGACTCGTAATAAAAGTATTGCTTACTCTGTTCTTACACGACATCTGAATGCTTGTCAGTAGTGGTAAAAGGTGGAACAGAAGAAATTTCAGGTATTTGATACCACTTACCAAGATCCAAAAATAAAAGTAGAATGCATATCATTATATTGAAGGATGTGGAGTTTGTGTGAATGGATGTTGAAGATATGTAAACTGTCAGGCTGGAGCAGGATTCATAGTTATTGCCCCTTTTTCTATCCAGAAGAAAAACTTCACTAGGATGAAGAGTGACAAGTGGGATTTTATAGAACAGAAACAAACACACGTGAATTGGGGAAGAAGGAGGACAGCAAGGAGAAGAGGGAATGACGGGCACTTTTTGCCTTTCATCCCTGCACACTATACTGAATTTAGGCACTGAAATATTTAGGGCTCCATTGTCTACTTGCTAGGGTTTGTGGTCCTGTTTACATCTCTTACCATCTGATCTCTATTACAACATATTCTTTATGAGGAGTTAGTCATAAAACAGCTCCTTGAAATAGAAGTAGTAGTGGGTGGGGATAGTTGAGCCTGCCACAGCAAGCAAGGGAAAACTTACGTTAAAAATGGGAAAGATGCAAGCCGTTTTATGTGATGCTTTTGAGGTCTATCAAAAGACTTGTCTCTGTGGAAGCAAATGCAGAACTGGGAAACTGAGTGGAAAAGCCTTCTTAAGGCTCCTGAGCACATTATTACGAACCTCATCTGTGCTTGTGTCAGATAGTGAGGCTTCTTCAGGGAATATGTCAGTGACATTAAGTGACAACACCTGGAAATATACCACATTATTAATGGTAGGCAATTCTCACAGGCTGCCTTCCTTCCCTGCCTGCTCTCAGCCAAACGATACAGGAATCCTCTCTGAGAGTGGTCAGAAAGAGGAGTCTAAATCTTCTTATATTGAAAAATGTTCCATGTCAATGTGTCTTAGGCAGATAAAGAGTATCAAACAGAATTAACTTGAACATGAGGGAATGCTGCAGTCTCTTGCTGTAGGAAATCAATGCAGGCTCTTTGGTTTCTACTCAGAGGCCCCATGTTCACTAAGCACAACTCAGCTCCATTGGACATATTCTTTTCTGTGGAGCAAGCCAAGGTTCCAGACCCTATTAAGCATTAATGCTCTAGTGAAATGAGATTTCCCCCAAAAGAAACATTCTCCCCTGCTTGCTTTTTTATTCAGGCTAAATTTAAAGCTGCGATTCATTTCCCTGTCTCTCAGTCACTCTTCTGGGGTCAAAACAGTCTCTCAGTTGTAAATGCCTGGCTCTTACAGATTATGGTAGATATGTTTCCTGATTAAAATATTTCAAAATTTGGCCTTTTAGGAGCACACAGAGCAACAAGAAAAACGCAACGCTAGTGTTCAAGCGAAAACAACCCAAAAAGTTAGATGTGAGTCACAGTTCATGACTGTCTGAATCTGTATATTGATAGCACTCAGTAGATATACGAAGAAAACAATTTGCAGATACCAGCAATGAATCAAGCAGGAAGGTTTATTTACATGTGCACATGCACGTGAGCATGTGCACACACCCCCCCACACACTTTCCTGCAGGTTCACTATAGCAGCTTGGTTTCCAGATGTTAATTTCCAACACAGCCTGTAACTCAAGGGTGCCTAAGATCAGAACTGTTTTGGGCCCTCTGAGCCCTCTCCTTCTACTCTACTGTCCCCTGGACACCTTCCAGTAGCTGCTCTACAGATGCGTACCCTGTTCCTGGACAGCTGCGCAAGACCGCTGAGCATGGTGGGTCTCACACAGACACTTTTGGAAACCACTGTTGCTCTTCCCTTGCTGTTGCTTTGGCCTGGAGATGCTTTCAGTGATAGTCGCCTTCCTTCTTGTACTTGAGCATGGGATTTAAGCATAAAGAAGTCAGATTTTTGCTTGCCTAAGCTTTGTGGTTGATGGGTCTTGATGGCTCTCCGCATACCCTCTGTAGGGAAATCTCTTATGGAAAACAGTAATCATTTTTTTATAGTCATGAAACAGCATACTCTCTTGAACTTGTGCTTATGAAATACTATCGGTATTTTGCTTTGTTTGCAAGTTTTGGAGGCTAGGGAAAAATTTCTCATGCAAGTTAGACTGACAAGAGGCTCTGTGGACTCTTTCACTTTAGGTTAATTAATTGGGGACTATGGGCAGGGTTAACGCGCAGTATGCCTGGCTGCGATTTATTTCAAGTTTTTGGCTGGTGTGCAATCAAGCTGAGGGTCAGAAAACGAACACTTCCCACAACTAAGTGTAAGTCCCCTGTTCTATTTAGTATCCTGGAGGAGAAGGAAACCTGAGGTTCTCACATACACAGCCTTCAGGACACACATACGCCCCTTTGCGAGAAAGAGAAGAAAGGTTTCAATGGTATAGGGCTGAGGGTGGCCAACCTACACGGTTTGCTCATTGATAGTTGCTAAACATCATGCAGAATAAAGGAAGCAGGGTTTTAGCCATCTCACTCAAAAACACTGTTGTGCTTTTAATATTGAAGTGTATCCATTTGTCTTATTCTCTTCAGTCCACTGTTCTCCAGTTTATACATTACTCAATTATTTGTAGGCATTGCAATTTATCTTTTAAAGTCAGTAATTCTCAGTCATTCACAAATGCTCAATTATGAATGTTCACTTAAAGAAGGCATGTGGCGACTTTCCTGTCCTCTCTTCAAATGACTTACAACTAAAAACAATGTGAACCACGTATTTGAGTGTACCATACCTCATTTGCAGTTTGAGCATACCATATTAAATCTTTGCAAAGACTTGTGCTCGGAAAGCTTTTTCACTGGAGTATTTGGGAAATGCAAACAAAAAGCAAATGGATATTCACATAACGTGTTCTGCAGGCTGTCTGCAGAGATTCACTTTTTTCTGTTTCATCAATCATATGTATAATAAGCAACTAAAGTAATGCGTGACACCAGATCAGATTTTTTTATGCCTAGTCACTCTTGCAGGTTATGTGGGTGGATTTTCCAATTTTGCTAGTTCCGACTAAGGATTCTCTTAAAGTGGAGAAATCCCAGGTGACCAGGGGCAGAAGAGATTGTTTTCTATTGTTTTTCTCCTGGAGCTCCTAGGACAAGTTATGCCAAAGGAGATGGCAGCTGATACAATTTAGAGTAGCCTAATGCACTTCCAGCTTGGCCTGGAATTGAAGGCAAGGTTACAGGGACTTTTCATTTGGCTTTCTGACAGGCTGGTTCAGCTACGTACGTTGTAATAGTGTGGGGACTTAATTTGTTTTTCAAAACATGTTCAAAATTACACCCTCCAAACAACATAGTACTGTTTGGAAATCTAGGTACGTTCTGGGAAGAATGCTGAAAGGAAATAAGTGAAAAGCCCCAGTATTTGTTTTCTTGCAAGCAGAAAATATATGTTTTCTGAACACTTCATGCAGAGATTAATAAACCAATGATACAGTGTTAAATCACAAGAATATGGATCAGATTTATCATCTTTAGCCATGAAAAAAAACTTTGATTTGTGTGGAAAAGTTAACCAAATCTTATGAGTAAGGACATTTAATTCATATATCAGGCAGTAAACATTAAATAGTAGAAAAATTGAATGTAAACTTTCCATTAATGTCTGAAGAGAGACATTAGGAGTCTGCGTATGACCATTCATGGAGAACTAGGAACCTGCTTCAAAAAGTTAGATGGTAAGGTGCGGTGTGAGTTATGCTTGCAGCTACGTGGGTTGCTGACTGGATATGAGAAACTTTGTCACAGTGAGGACAGTAAATGGATTGCTGAAATAGATTGTGCAAATCTCCATTCTTTGAGATTTTCAGGACTAGGCTGGATAACCTGGGTAACCTGATCTGACTTTGTAGACCACCTTGCTTGAGCAGGAGTTTGGATTAGATACCAGATGAGGGTCCATATAACCTGAATTATCCTATGAGCATATCCTGTAATGCAATATGTTGATGAAGCCAGAGGGAGGGAGCAAAAGGGAGGGAGTCAAAGGTAAAAAACATACCAACAAACAGAGTAGTTCACCTACGATGGAAAAGACGGACCGTGCCTAGCACTCTGTGGAAATTTGAACCACTTTGTAGCAGTTCTTAATATGGACCTCACTGAAGTATGAGCATAGAGACTGTAGTTTTTGGGAACCTGACTGAGCATGAACAGAATGGGAACCAATAATATTAAGTACTTTTCTCCGCCTCTTGTTGAGCTGTAGGAGATCCAGGTTTAAATTAAATTTGACTCATTTACATCTTGATCCTGCCTTGTACTTAAGAACTGAGATGAATGTTGAGGGAAACAGGAAGGAGACATGGCTCAGCAGATGATTGATGTATATATAGATGCAGTAGTGAACCGTTATGACAGAACTGAACTATTTAGTACCTCTTTTCTGTTTCATGCTGTCTACAACCCTGACATGTGATGACGGAAGTCTCACAAGTGAAATTAACTCCCTTGAATCGGAAGGATGTAGGAACATTTTTGATCTGGGGGATTATCAGTTATACAATTAAAATTATCACTGTGTTTTATATAAACAAAAATGTTGTACGACTAGATGTTGCCCGTGATTGTTTATAGTTGGCCAATGGAAAAAGCATGTAGTGTTACTCATCTGTTGATGAATGTCAGCTGCAATATCTGGAAATGGGTTTAACTTTCCTCAACCTTTATCCCTTTCCTAAGTTTAAGGTCAAATACGAAATATCTCTCGATGCTTGCTGAAAGTATGAGCAATGCCCATTTGCTCTCTGAGCTTGACTTTCTCTGTCTATAGCTCTGCAAGTGTCCCCTTCGATCAGGCAGAAACATCACTGTGGGGGAATTCAAGATACTGCTGATGACAGCAACGTTGATGTACTTTTAGTTCCTGCTGTCAAGTGAAAACAAATTACCTTGATTTTTATTTTTTTTTAATGGCAATTCCACTTACCCAGAGGTGGGTGAGAGGAGAAATGACATGTTATTTTCGCTTGCATGTTGTTGTTTGTCATTTTAAAATCCACAGCCAGATGATAGCTGAGACTCTGTAAGCCAAGAGCTTGCACTGTTTTTGTAGTGTTTTTCCACTGCTTTCTTTTTGTGGCTTTTTAGTAAAAGATAAATTTAAGGCAAAAAGAAAAACACATATAAATCTTTAATGCCCTTACCTGAAAAGAAAGTGTTTCTGTAGAGCCTTAGTAAACGCAGGTTTAACAGTTAACTCTGAAAGAAGCTGTCTAGCTCTGCCTAAATGAAAAGAAAGTAAAACAAGCCTATAAATACTTTGATGATGGTGAGTGTTATACTTATTATTGCTCTAATAACTAATGTAGTAAGCTTTAGCCGGGTAGCTTGAGATGTCTCGGCAGAACTATCTGACTGATACCAGTCAAGAAAAGCACATACTTAATTTGAGATCTGTTGCCAAGAGTTTCACTGATAGCTTATAAAGCACAAGCGAAATAATGTTTGTGCCATTGTATGACCATCACGGTCTGTGGAGTACATAATCCAAGCCCTGCTGGGAGTTTGAAAAGTAGATTCATAAATGAATTTTTGCTTTTCAAGAGTCAATTTTTAGGACCCTACTGGAGTTAATGGCAGAGTTTCAAAGCCTATAAATCTCTGTGCAAGGAGAGTTAAGGGTTATGAACAGAAGTAGGTAAGGCACCATGGAAAGCCTACTTAGCCAGTAAGGAGGTGGAAAGAAGTAGGATCATTTAGGGTTCTTTAGGAATACCTTTCCTGGAGCCAAGCCATTCCTGTCAAGATAAAAAAGTTAGCAAGCAGGAGAACCTGATAAGACTTTAGGAGATCCTCTGGTATGCCTAAGAGCCTCATTCTGGATAACATTAAACTAGACCAGCTCTACCCTGTACCCAGAATGTTTAGAGAAAAGACAGTATGAATGCTTGGCATTCCCACACATCAGTGTTGAGTCCAAATCACAGAGGTTTAAACAAGTGGGGATTTAGCTGCAGGATTTTCTAGTTGCAATGTGGTCTGTGCCAGCTACTAGTGACATGGGAATCCAGATTCTCTTCCAGGGTTTCTTAAAGGAAGCTCTGCTGCAAAGTAGGGAGAGACAGAACAACTTCAGCAGCTATATTATTCTCGTGTTGCTCCTCATACAATGTTAGAATAAAATTCCGCTTTCCCTGCTTCTTGTATGACAATTTAGAAAACCTATTCTGCTCTGTTACAGTCAGCTATTGCCTGGAAAATTCAGCTAGCTACAGGAGTGCAGCATTATTTATGTAGAAGTGGACTGCCAGTGTTGAGGGATTTAGAAGACCCTAATGCTAGGAATTAAAATGACAGCTGATGACCTACAAGTGAAAAGAATGTGGCATCATCCCCCAAGATATAAGCTACATTTATGCATTGGTTTATTATTTATGATGAATCTGTCATGTGCATTTGAGAAATTACACATCAAGATGTATAATAATCTTACAGAATATTTTGTAACCTGTGGCTGCTAAATTGATAACCTTGGGTTCTTTACTGACTCAGCTTTGCTTGCAAACCCCATCCCATCCCCTTACTCACCAATTCTTCTTTGGAAATAAGGAGATGTTTGTCTCTTAAAATTACCTCTTTTGAAAGACAGAGTACTCTCTGATTCATCTAATCAAAGCAAGGCACTTTTTTTTTTTTTCTCCTTTGCCTCATTTAGGCATTCCTTGTCAAACACCAAATCCAAGCCTAAGTGACTGCTGGCCTGGGAGCGCTGTTTCTTTTATGCACTCTGCCAAACTCTGGCATACAGCCCGGAAGGAGCTTAAAGCAAACTTATCTCATTTCCACTGAGGTCTAATAGGTGTGGGAATTCCCCCGAGGTAGTACAGAAGTAATTTTCTCATCAGCTGTCGATGGTCCCAATCCACACGGCACAGATAATTTAAGCATCTCAAAAGGGTAGCTTTAATTTAACAGCAGTTCAGACTGGGTCCATGACCTTGAACAAGAACATGTGTTTTCTCCCTGGTTTATGGAACTCTGCTGTATTTTATTGACCTCCTGTTTATCTTATATTGTCTAATGAAAGTGGTCACTTTTGTAGGAGATACATACGAGGTATTATGCGAATTCTTGCAATAATGTTATTGTTGGAGGCAGGTTTTACGTGTGTAGAACAACTCTGTCATTGCATGGAGTTTGGCTGAGGGGATAACATCCTACAGAAACTTGTGTCGTCACCTAATAGAAAAAAAAAATAAATTTTTTCTATTTTTGTCTTATCTTCAGCTTTGCCTGTCAAGTGACAAATCCAGCCATTAGAGACTGCTGAGTGAAGAGCTTTTACAGAAAATGATGTGTGTCATATGTTTGTAGGTGATAACCCCTATGTGGAATCGTGTGATAAATGTGCACTGTACTTTGCCTCTGGCCAGGTTTAGTTGCAATATTCGGTTTAGTAACTGAACAAAGGAACAGGGAAAGGAAAACAAAAAGCTCACAAGTTGGCTGGACCTGAATCGTTCTTCATTTGTTGGTTTTTGCTTTTCTTGGGAAGTGCTTTCTTGGGAAGGGGGGGAAGAATATGATCTTAAAATGACTTTGTTTTGAGGCATTTTAAACCATTTTGTAAGCGAAGCATAGGAAGTAAAAGAATTTGAACAGGGATTTTAAGCATTGTTCACAAAACAGTGAAAGCATTAATATAATTTGATAATTTGGGATTGGGAGAATAATGCTGAGCTTCAGTGAAGATTACAACAAAAGAGTAATGGGGGAGCACTAGGCAAAATGCACTTATTGGGAACTGGAAGAGCACCATATTCTTACTGAACCAATTCTAGTGTCAGATCAGGTAGGACTAGATGTTGGATCAAGTCCTCTCTTATTTTAAGCAAAGGAGCGGTTGGGGAATTAGCACTTCCGGACAAAACACTCAGAGCAGCACAATGGTTTTTTTCAATGTCTTCTCATTATATGTCCTAAATATATTCCTTATCATATTCTTTTCCTTCAGTGTTCTACTAGAGTTTTTTGCTTTACAAGAGAAAGGTAAAAAATAATAGATCTTTTAAAAACACCCTAAAATGTTATTTCCTACAAGCGAAAGTGTGATGAGCAATCCTGCTCATCAGGGTCGGGGAGCCACAAGAGAACCAGTCTGAGTCATTGGCGTTGAGCTACTGTTAAATCTGGACAGACAGAACTTTGCACAGTGTTATTCCTTTCTTGCCAAGTGACTCTTAGTACTGCTACTGTACAAATAACGATGTTGAGAGGTTTTATTTATTGCTGGAAGTAGGGAAGTGGTGTGTTGTCTCAAATCTGATTTTTATGTCCCAGATCCAAATTGGGTCCCACATTTGCCTTGATGCAGCTGAACTCAAATATGAGTAAGAGAAGGGATAGGGACACAAACTGAACAGGGTAGGACACTTAAAGGGACATTTCTAATACTGAATGCTGTGGTTTGGATTGATGAAGAGCTAGTACAAGGAAGTCAGCCCACAACTTTCCTTAGAGTGATTATATGACAGAATAATTCACGTAGATGTTTTATGGCAATTTATTTATAAAATATTTGCATGTTAAAGGCAATTGTTCTCCTTTAAACTAAGTTTGCATTAAGCTTTTAACTAAGTTTCAGGAATGATGTATTGAGTGAGCTAAGCTTCTGTAAGTTCCAGTATTCTGCTTCATGAATAAAACTGTCAGAGTAAAGCAACCCATAACTCTGTCTTGACATTATGTTCGGTATAACAAATAAATCTTTAGAATCTCAACAGACCTGGCAACTTCATTAACAGTTATGCCTGCAGCAAAGAATGAAAGAAAATCAATTCATGGAGTCTGATATTTTAGGGTTTACAGCAGAGAGGGGTTAGTGGATTGCTGATGAACCTCCTGTGTTTTAGCTCAATCTTCCTCTTACAGAAGGGAACAAAAATTGTAAGAAGAGAATACTTCAACCCAAGAAAGGAACAGAGCATGAAACAAGGGGAAGGGTGTAAATTTTATGGAAATAGAAGCCCAAACAGAATATCTGGGCTCTCAGGCCTGTGAATCCTAATTTCCACTTACAAGAAATATCTATTTCCTATAAAGTTTCTTGAGTGCAGCTATGGCACTTAGGAATTCTGCAGAAGACAATAATTAGGAGATTAATTTCATTTCAGATTAAAATAAATTAAGAAGTAGTGAATATGCTGTATCACACTTGGTTCTCACTGCAGTCTATAGCTCTTAAATACTTGGTGTTTAGTGATGGTTCGATCCTTCTTCTAATGACGGCAATGAGAAAACCTCCCTGGCTTCAAAGTAGTAAGGATTATGTCATTCATAAGAGAGTAACCACTGAAAATCTGGAGCATACAATGCCATGCTGAAATAGTTGAGTTGGTGTGTCACTGCCTGCTGCCCCCCAGTATAATTCTTCCTTATAATACAGACATATCAAACCATCTCCTGAGTATGATGAACTCTTAAAGCTCTAGCTTTACAGAAGTAGTAAATTATATATGGATAATTTGTGTCACAATTTCATCACTTTGAAAGAATTAAGTCCTAAACCCTTGGATATAGCCATGTAAGGTTCTGGAGTCTGCTATTATGCCATGGTTTTAGTTGCACATAGCCCACTTTTTTTCATTAGTCAATAGGAATGTTGTCTTTATAGTAGAGAATAATGGTTTTGTTTACCATATTGTTAAATCGTAAGTTGGTTCAACCATGCTTTACAGCTAACTATCTATAGAGTTTACCCTTTTTTAGAGAACCTCTAGTGTGAAAGAAAATAAAAGGGTAAGGATTAGTGGACAAGGTGTACTACAAAGTAATGAATTGACTTATTCTTTTTCAAGCTCATCATGCACTTAAGAAATTATATTTCATACTTTTAAAGATCTGTAAAACAGATCAAGTTTTGCCTTGGCTTCAATAGCAGTGAAGGTCTTTAGAAGCACATGGTGCAAAGAAAAAGAAAAAAAGGAAAATAAAGAAATAAGAGGAATACATTTTTAAATACAATACAAAGATTTTTTTCCTAGCCTTCTAGCAGAATAGGAATATTTCAGGCCTTAGAATTATAAGAAGTGACTCAGTATAGTTTTTGTTCTGTTGTTTCTTTCCAGAGCAAAAAAAAATAATCACATAATCTGAATATTTTGCCTAGTGACAAACACTGTAATCTAGAAAAGAACTATAACAGCAAAGAACTAAAGTACATTAGGTCTCATTGAAATTACAGTACTATGATTTCAGGCTTATCTGTTGCATAGTTCTTGGATTTGACTAGGAATATTTACCTGCATATTCTTAAGCGCATGTCTGAATGCTTTACTGCATTGGGATGACTATAATTTTTCAAAAATGTCCCTGTTGAAAAGTTCATTTCCTTCCAGTAGAAGGAATACCTTTTTTGGTATTGAAACCTCATGGAACTTAGGGAATACTGCAAAATCTTCAAATTCTGCATCAGTTCTAAGCACTTTCTCTTTTACCTGGGCTTACATACTGTCTTTATTTTGGCTTTATTATTAAAATTTATTTTGGGGAAGTTCTTGCAGGCCTACAAGATCAGGCTATATTTCCATACAGTGGCATCGTACATATTTATACTTAATGATATTTCCCAATTCAAAAAGCTTATAAAGAAAAGGTCAGGGCATAGAGAGATGAGCAAATTAATAAGTACACCAGGATGGCAGATGGGAAATGTAATGAAAGTAAGTTTTGGATTCATATGCAGTCGGCAGTAGTGATCATTTCTCTCCATCTGCCTGGCATTGTTTTATCACAACCTCACCTGTTTTTTTTAACATAGTGCAGCATGGCTTTGCACTAAAGACAGATGCACCTAGTTAGGCAATTTTCTGAAGAGGCAATACTATAATGCTAAAGAGCGATGCATCTAGTTAGGCAATTTTCTGCAGTAAGAGATCATACTGTAACAGTAATCTCTCTATACATACAGCTCTTGAAGGATCACTTTAAGCAAAAGATCTTTGTCATGTCCATTGGAGTGAACATTCAAGACAGATTTCATTATGAACTGAAGTGCACCTAAAGGGTGATGTGTGGGCAGAAGACATGAGAGAAGCGCTTTTTTGTTCTTTGTTATGGGTCCAATGGTAATAGTCTGAGTCCAGGTTTCCCATGTGCTCTTGGGATGCAAGAAGAGTCAAAGCTGTTTCTCCAGAAGAAGACCTTGGAAGATTAAGCATACTCTTGGAGGACTTACTTTCTCTCATAAAAGCTAGAGAAGCAGCGTGAAAGACTAGGACAATTTGTTGACTGCATCAAGTAATCAGTTCTATAGTTTTCTATGATAAATCGATATGTGTAATCAGGCTTAAACTCTTGTAGGACAGATTTTCTGAAGCTGCTTTCCATACTTCTGGCAGGATGAAGAGGAACTTAAACTCTTTTCAGTTTTCCACTATGACTAGTTTATAACAGATAATTGGTCCCAACCATTCCTTACTATGGTTGAACACTCTGAGCTGCTTGCTTGTTAATTATCAACTTGAAGAATAGGACGTGGACCATTTCCTTCTGTAGAATAGTTCAGCTGTCTGGGTCCACAGAGACACAAGTTAGTGGCTGCTGATCAGCTGTGAATTATTAGTGTGAAGTTGCTGCTGATAAAAATTGTTTAATTGCTGCTTCATCGTACAAATAACAGATAAATATTGATTCTGGAAGATTTGGTTCTTTGAGCAATGAAACTTTTGAAGTCCAATATTTTTCTTGACATGTACACCTTTCGGTTGGATTCTCTAGCATCTAATGATGCAGGGTCTGCTCTGACCTTTTTCTTCTATGGCATCTGTCCCGTACCTGGTCACTGATATTCATGAAACTTGAGTTAAATTCTCTGAAATAACTGTCTTTAATCAAATTTGGTTAAAAATAAACCAGTAGATTTATAAGTTATTGAGGGAAAATGGAGAGACTGAGGAGGAAAAAACCTTCCATATTTGTGTCTCCCAAAATACCTGGAAAAAGCCCTCTGATAGCAATTTCACAGTATACACTGAAGAACTTCAAATATAAATAATTTCTCAACACAGGAAGGCTTGTGATAAATCCTCAAAAGCACTCCAGATACCTGCCCCTATTCTTGTTTATGAGCTCGTTTTCTGTAGTGGAAAATAAGATTAATGAGATGTCTGCTCATCTAGGCTAAAGGTTCAGCACTGCAGATGGACATATAAAAAAGGCGATACTATCTACACGCATAGTCGAGTTGAAATCCTTAGGATGACATGGCAGAAACAGGGGTAGTAAACATTCTGGACAGCAATAGCTGTGGGCTTATTTACTCTATGGTCTTATAGTGCCCATTCAGCTCCGATTTTCACTGGTGAGAGAGAACAGCACTGTCAGGTCACCAGTGATCCTGCTGCCTTGTCATTATTTCTGCTGCCCGTGTGGCTCCACTCCAGTGAATGCACGACCTGAGTTCATTTGAATATATGGTGATAAAAGATTTGTCCAACCTCATCTGAATGATAAAATATCCAGTCAGTGTCATGGGAGTACGTATGTCCTTCCTTATCCTCCACCACATAATCCTGCATCATTAAGGCAGCAGAAATCTTAACTTTGACTTCAGTGGCAGTGGGACAGCACTGGACAGGTTTAAGTTTGTTGAAAGTTACTTAAGTGGAACAAGATGCAGCAAGGCAGGCTTTAAGCACAAGGTAAATGGTCAGCCACCCAGGACAAGCCGCCAGGAGCCGTGTCTGAGCCGACCAAGCTGGCAGCACGGGTGCCAGCTGCTGAGGTCTCAGTGGACTGTAAGGCATGATGTATACTTCTGCGAAGGTGGCTGCCTCTAGCAGTGGTACTACCCCCTCCGCTGTCGGACACTCACAGCAAGAGACAGGGACAGCAAGCTGGGATTCTCAGAGCTAGCTCCAGCAACTGCACTTCCCCATCTTTTTTCCTTTCCATTCCCCTCCCGTGGCCGGAATGACTGGCCCTTCGCTGCTGGAGTTTTTGTCTGTCTTACTGGGGAGACTTGAGCCGTCTCTGATGCGGAGAGAAAATGCAATGCAGTATTTTCCTATGAAGAGTTACTCACTGCTGTTCAAACACTTCTACTCTCTCCCTCCCTTAACTGCTGCAATCCTTTTAGTTTAACGCATCCTTCCCTGTACACATGGCACTTTGGAAACGATTCCTTTCTTCCGCACCTATAAACCATGCTGAGATTTCTTTGGTTTGTTGCCACATAAATGAGGACAAGTTGTGTGCATGCCAGGAAATAACAAATACCAATCTATTGTCACTTACTTTTTATATGGCTACTTTCATCTGTGGATATTAAATCACCTTAGAACTATCAGTTAGCTGAGAACAGGTTTTACTGCATCTCTGAAGCTAAAAAGCAGTGAAATAAGAAGACATTTCATTTTTTTTATCCATATTTTTCTTGACTTTTTGGTTGGGTTTTTTTTGCGTTGGACTTGCATAGCTCAGTGACTTTGTGTTATAGAGCGATATGTAATCTGATCATCATAGATACAGAGGGGCACTTCAAGCCATAATTGTGTCCATCCTCCCATGCAACGGGTCGTCTGCAGCTTTGTAATGGAATCAGCAGTGGAATCACACTGGCATATGCCTTTCTACTTACAATAAGAGCATGTTCCTGTGAACAAGATGTTTGCATGAAACTGCAGTATATTTCCTTTTCTGTATTCTAGAGAGCTCAAAAGAGTTTCATGTTCCTTAAACATGTATTCAACTCTGTACACTTCCAGGAATGCAGATTTGTGGCGGGAGGAGGGAAGGGATTAAGATAATTTATTTTAAATCCTATTGTTGCCATTTAGATCAACTAAAACAAACCAATATTTTGAGCCTGAATTAAAAGTTCTGAGACATGCCTGTGATACTTTGGTTATGCCCTTAGATATTCAAGACACTTTGCTGTCAGGCAGAAAAGTTAGATAGAAATGATATTAATATTTGAAGTTCATCTTTAGTAGAATCTGCACGGGCACAATTGTCCACTGTCCAGCAAATCAAACAGTACCTTCTCATCTTTAAGAATATGCTTAAAATCATTGTTCCATGTATTTTCTGTGCTTTCTTGGATTAAGACAAAGTACTCAATGCTGCTAAGTGCTCAGTGCTGCTCTAGGGAATTTCTTCATGAAGGATGTCAAATAGTTGTATGTCATGAACTTGCAGAAAAATCATCGTCATGATGTTGTGGGTGCCTTCCTCATGGGTAGGTTTATCTCAATGAATGTCTCTGTACTGTCATTTTGATACCTTTCTCATTACCATCACTCACTTGTTCAATGCAAAAAACCCTGATTTTTCTTTTGCTGTCTGAGTGATAGTGTTATCTAAATTGTTCTCCTCCCTGGTTTAGCACTGCAATTCATAATGCTATGAGGAAAACAATTTGTTTCCCATTTCACCATAAATTAAGACTCTATATTTGTTTCTAGTGGATTTATTTTAAACAGTCAAAAAACTTTTAATGGGAGTTGTGTACTTATTTGTCTTTCTGTGTCTTTGAAAATCTTTCCCTTATGTCATTTACCTTTGTAATGCCCCCAGAAGAAAATGGATAAGATTTTCAGCAGCAGTGGGATGACTTTCAACTTCCATTCATTTTCATTTTTTCCTTCTTAATTGCTTTGATGCTTTAAAAATAATATATTACGTTCATGATTGTGTTTAGAGCAGTATTGACCAACCACCTCATGGCGTTAGGGGTTTCCCTGCCTTCCCTAGCTTTCTTCTCCTGTAGCATTTTTTACCTTGAGGTAATTGAGCTCTTTGCAAATTTAATTTTCCAATGGAAATAATGGCATTCATGAATGCAAGCTCATTATCCCAGGAATCCCTTTGCAGCATCTTAAACTAAAATGAGTTTCATAGTTATCACCAGTATAGAAAGACACAAATATTCAGCAGTGATTCTTCTATTTTAAAAATGGCACTTAATTTCTTAATTTGTATATGATTAGCTGTGAATTGTTAGCTATGTTAAATTTGTATCTTAAATTCTTATGCTATTTTTGCTCAGTTGCAGAAAAGAAATCGTGCATACTGTCATAAACATTTAAATGGTTGGCTTTAACAATAAATCACTCTGCAGAGACAGCTTGTAGGAAGATGAAAAAAATTATTCTGGGGTCAAAGTCAGTATAAAATTCACATCAACATTAACATAGAAGATATATTTGGGAGTGTTATTTAGTTACTTGAACATTTTCAGCGTTCAGTAATTCCATGCTGTAGTAAAAGGGATGATTTATCAAAATCTACTGCACGATCAATTTATAACAACAAAATAGATGACTTTATTTGCGTGGCTTCAGTGCTATTGAATTATCTATGTGAAATGGTGTAACTATGTAAAATAAACTGCTTCATAGGAGGCATCTTCTAAAAAATATTAGTATTACTGGCCACTTTCCCCAGTTCTACATAGAGGTGTCAGTTCAAGAAAGTATATCAATTTTAATGGGAAATTATAAATTATTTGGGGACTAATTGAAAGCCCTGAGGTCACTGTAGTTTTATTTTTGAGATATTTTCAAAACTTCGGTCACGAGAGGTGAGATTTCCCAAAGTGTTTAAGTGATAAAGGACTAAAGTGTATAAAGTGTTGATTCTCCAACTCACAGTCTGGAAGTCTGGAAAGGTACAACCACCAGTTGCAGGAGGTGGAGGGGATGTCCCAGAGAAAGGTTCCCTGCACTTCTGCCGTGTTTTGTGGCCTCTGAAGCGTGTCCCGCTGGTCCCTGCCAGAGACCAGAGACCTGGCTTTCTTCTGCTCTCTTCTGACAAGTTTTATGTTCCTCTTGAAATGGAAAAGTACAAACCTCATAAAATACATAAGTAAGTAAACGGCAAAAAGAAATGTTACAAAAATATTTCATTCTTAACAAGTTATAAACAGTATGTTATAATCTGTATTACAGGAAGTTAAAACAGCACATGAATGATGCATTTTGACTTTACTGATCTGTTGCGACAGAAATTTACTCTGTCTGGCAGGTTAGAGGATGTGGATGCAAAACCGCCCTGTCAAAACATTTTCTATCAGATTGACTCAGGATCACATGCAATTGAATGAGATACATCTTCGTAGGTAATGTACAGCTGGATTTACAGAGTTATCTGAGAAACTGAGTGAAGGTCATGGAAGCTGGGTGTTTAACCAGGGGCTGGGATTGTAAATCCTAATAAACGCTTAGCTGTGTTGTTAGTGCTTAGACTTATATGTCACAGGAGAAAAGATGCTCAGACTTAGAATGAGCTCAGGCTGAAAACAGAAATGATACTTCCACGTTAGGTGGGTTGTGAGGAAAAAACAGCTTCAAGTTCTGATTTGGTTCTAGCTCGGCTTGTCTGTGTGGTGCTCTATCATCTAGATGTGCCTAATTTTGGAGAAGTAATTCTGATAATACCAGTGGATTATTAATTCCCCTCCCCCCCCCCATTACCAAAATAAATGCATGAAATAGTCATTAGAATGACAGGGAAAGGAGAGGAGTGTAAAATCAGAATCCGGGTATTTTTGCTGGCAATACTTCTTGACTTTGGTTTGGAGCTCTAGCACAGCATCTATAAGATCCCTGTTATTGATAAAATTTTAGTTAAAACTGAAGAAAATGGATAGAGTAGCACACATTCATGGATCTGTATTCTGGGAATGGGTTTTACAGTGTATGCTTATGAAATTCTATTTACTCCCTGCCCCAAAGGCAGGAAGTTATTGTAATTCTTCGATTTACAGATTGTGCAGGGAATGATTAAGCATGTGTATTTTGTGATAGGTGTAAATTAAAAAGGAATGTCAAATACCCAGAAAGCACCTCACTGAGTGTTTTTGTAGATAAGTGATTGCCTTTTTTATCTGAAGAAAAGATTTAGATATCCAGGAAAAACAATGTTGCACTTCATGTATATTTATACCTTCTCATACAAGACTCTTCAAACACCTGAAGACAGATAAATACTAATAAACAATGTTAACAACTATTTTGTGAATCCTCTGAAATTTGTTGCATTCAACCCTCATGAAATACCTTGCTTGCCAAGCATGAATGCACGCATGATGCACTATTTTTGGAGAGTATCTGAGTGCCATATGAATACCTGAATTTGAAGCTGAACAAAGGCAGTCATGCTCTAACACTCATATCTGTTGTTCACTATTTGTTATTTACTGTTCTGTGTTTTCCTGCTTAGGATGTTTCAGACATCTGTTTGGACAGCAGGAAAAAAAGAGAGATCAGTTGGCTTGGATCACAAATCACATGCAATGAATAACGGCTAGCAGGCAGTCCAAGGGAGCTCCTCAGGAGGGCTGAAATGTGTTCACCAAAACTTTACCTTTATCACCGAATATAACAGAAATATCTGTTTGCCAGTGTTACACAAACAAAAAGAGTTACGTTCCTTTATTATCATACCCCCCCCAATACAATGATTTTATCAACTCCTTAGTACAATAGTTTGAGATTAATGTGCAGCAAGACAAAGGATCCCAAGTTTTTGAAATTGAATTTATATTTTTTTCAGGCAGATCTATAAACTGAAGTGATTTGTCTATCTTAAAACAGCAAATCAGGGACAATACCAGAAACATAATCTAAGACTTTTGATTCTGGCTCTCCAGATCTAAGTAGTAGATTTTGGTGTCTATTCTGTAATCTGTAAAAGAAAGTGAAATCACGTTAAAGGGACTGTTAAGCTCCAAGTATTGCAAGATTGTCATGATCTTATAGTCTCTTTTAGTACAGAATTATCATTTTTAAAACAAAGCTTTCAAAAAGCTCTACTATGCAATTTTTTTTCACATGTTGACTTACTATTTTCCTTTGTAGCCCTTTGTACCTCTTGAAAGTCTAATGCATAGTTTTTGGTAAGAGATACGGGCCCTGTACCGCATGGCACATCTTTCATGATCTAATTTGATTGCATAGAAAATAAAGAACACAGTAACTGAACAGGCTTTCTTAGATGTTGAAAAAGCACAGAGTTTAGTCTTTCCATTTATTAATAGAGTAATAAGTACAATGTGATATTTCCTGAGTATCTGGCTCTTGGTAGAGGTTAACATCTTATCACAATTTAACTGTTTCCCAGGTAATAAAATTAGAGGCCCTCGAAGTTAAATATTCATGTCTGCATCTGCTGAAAAAAGCACACGATCAAAAAAAGATGTATAAATCCTCAGCTGCTAGGGCAAAGTGTCAAGTCATATTGGTAGTAAAAATGTCGCACTATGCAGCTTTTCATGCAAAGCCCGGATCATTTAAAGAATACCCTAATCTAATTACAGCCTTCCTTTAGCTGTTACTTATGTGTATAATGACATAAAAGGTTATAAAGACTCCCCAAATTCTTTTTGATAACAGGTTGTTTCTTTCCCTTCGTCTATTGTGAAATCAGATACTCTGATATCTTTTCCATCTACAACTGCTTGTGAAAAATGTGTGAGCAGGGCTTTGTTAAACAATTAACTCAAAAAGAAAAGGAGCTGGATCTGATGACCCAAGAAATCTCATCTAGTCTCCTTGACCTATGAAGTGTTTTGGCTCAACTACAAGGAATACGTCAGCATAATTACTGAAGGAGAGAAAAAGCCAAATTACTTTCAATCATTGAATTGCTATGAATCCTCTTTAAAATAAGGTCTAATTGACTAAAGCATTATTTATTTTCAAGTCTTGTAATTGTTCCATTGTCAGGGAAGCTTATCAGAAGTACCAAAGCTGAGTATTGGTATAAAATGAACCTGGCTTACGATAAATCCCCAATGAGTCAGTCTGTTCATGACAGATATCACTACCAGCTAAATGGCCATCCAAAAACTCTAAGTCTTGTAAAATAGAAACAAAACAACAAAAAAGGCTTGCTTACTTTTCAGTCAGAGATCTCAGTTTATATAAGGGCAAGAGATTCTTCCTGTTTAAATGGCAAGTGAGCTGGGATTTTCCAGAACTCTTGTTTTAACTTAAGTTCATATCATCAAAGTCAACAAGGCTGACTGGAACAGCAAGCTGAGCGAGGCCCAACCTCTTAGAAAAATCCATTTCATTCTCCAGGGTGTAGAAAAGAGATTGCTTTTTTTCTTATACAAGTTCTGTGGAACGTGTGTCCAATGTAGGATCCTATAATTCCTGCTTTCTTCAGGTAAAAATTTTCTAGATTATAGGAAACTTCTAGAACTGGGTCAGTGCTTTTGGATTTGTTTTTGGTATGCCCAGTTAGATTTTCAAACTTACTTAAAAATCTAGTCTATAAAGCGTTCCTAGGAGGTGTGCTAGTGACGAACTAAAATAACGAGGCTTGAAAAACACTAGAAAAATAGAATTAGGCCCAAAATGTTAAATGAATAGTAAAAGGGGAAGCACTTGTTTCATAGATAACTTTGAATACATTTTGGCTAAAGTTTCGGAGAGGCTACAGACAAGACTGAGACATATTGGCTGTACAGCTGTTGTTTTTCAAACAGCCCACCCCCTGCACTTCCCCTGCCAGCCCTTTCATAGAAGATTTTGTACTTGGACGTTTTTAATGCCACTATAATGTAATACTTTGTCTGCTTTTTTTAGCTACAGTTGCCAATTGCAGCAAGCTGTTTGATGCTTTCAACATGTGAAATAAACAGGCCTTAGAGATAAGGCCGACGGTATCAAATTCTTTTAGACGGTAACTTGTGCCAAATTTGAACCGTAGCCTTCAAAGCTGAAATGCTGTATGAGGACCGTGCAGTTGGAGCAGTATATGAATGCCCGGTTGCTTTTCTTGTAGATGAGGGATGATTTTTGTTGCTGTATGTAAATTTGGTGGTGAGAGCAGTGTCTATATATGTCAAATCTATTGTAATACTCGTGTCTGGCCCCCACGTGGCTTTTTTCCTGTTGATCCTATAAAACGGCTCTGCAGGAAGGAACACAGCTGTTTCTCTGCCTTTTGATCTCTGCACAGATAGCTGTGTTCACCTCTTTTGCTCCATGGGAGAAATTTGGAAAAGATGGAAATCTGAGGTTTGAGAAAGGGCAGAGTCTTATTTCTCATGATGTACATACAAAATGAAATTAAAGGTGAGACTGTGACACAATATAGCAGGTAGCCTGCAGACAGTGGCAGTCCATGAAAATATCCTTAATCACTGTAGTGTGTAATTATGGGTGGTGGTGTTGAGGTAGCAATTTTTACCAAAAAATGCTCTGAATCCAATTTTTAACTTTATTTTAATTTTACTGTCTGTTTTAGGATTAACCAAATCACGTTTCAGGCCAACTACTACTCTGTTTCCACAAATGAAAATATAGATTCGTAGAACAGTTTGGGTTAGAAGGAACCATAAAGATCATCGAGTTCCAACCCCCCTGCCATGGGCAGGGACACTTTCCACCAGACCAGGTTGCTCAAAGCCCCATCCAACCTGGCCTTGGACACCTCCAGGGATGGGGCATCCACAGCTTCTCTGGGCAACCTGTGCCAGTGCCTCACCACCCTCACAGGAAAGAATAGCTGTTCGGCAGCTTTCCTTTCTAGCCTCTGACCTGTTCTCCTTCCTTTCCTCTAAGATTCAACATGGAACTTTATAAACTCTCTCATGAGAAGAAAGTTGCTGGGGTTTGTTGTTATTTAAAACAGGAGCGTTTTGTAGTGACAAGCAATTAAAGAGACGGTGCTTTCTGAACATGACATATCGCCTAGTAATGTCACTGCACATAATGGAGGCACCGCGCTGTGAGACATGGGATGGCTTGTGATATGTCATGAGGCAATTTAGTTAGAAATTAACTTGTGTCTAATCTGATCAGTAGGCTGTTTCAGGTGATTCAGTCAACATAAATGTGTGGATGGAGGGATGCTTTTTTGCAGGCAGGTGAGGGAAGGTGACTAATTTGCATTTTTAAAGCGAGAGATAGCAAATTTGTTGTCTTTCTCTTGAAACTGACTTCAAGTAAGACTTCAAATTGTTGAACTTTCCTTGAAGGGAAGAAAAATAGAACAGAAATAAATACTTGAACAGTTGCATACACCAAATTATCACATAGAGGACATTAAGGCCATATGTTGAATAACATAAATCAGCACACCTGTACTATTTTTAGTGCAGTTTCATAGTTTCGTTGCTCTGAGTGTTTAAATTCCAGGTTCTTATATATATGTTTCATAATCACTTTGAATGACTATATTGTTTCAGTCTTCAGATTTATTCACTAGACGATTTTGGTCAGGTGAAACAGTGGTAAATACAGCCCGGGATTTCATTTCTACTGACAATTTGGTAAATGGATGTATGACATATTTATTGATAGAGATGTTTCTGTGTACTCATTGTGGCCTTGTCCCAGGCTGCATCACATATTTCAGTCTTATAGCTGGGTTTTTTTTAAACTATTACCCTTTCAAATAAGTTATTTAAAATCTGCTCAAATGGACCTAGATATGTTTTTCAATTTAGGAGTTGGAAAGAATAATTTTGGTTTAGTCTGTAGATACAGATTTTGTAAAAATAGTGTTTCAGTGAACCATAAAATTAATTCAGCTGGTTTTGTGGCCTTTTACAATTCTAAAGAAAGGAGTTGGTGCTTTGGAATTTAACATGCCATAGTGTTCTTTGTAACCTGGACATTGGAACATTTCATGGTGGCTGGTACCCAGAGATCCAAATACATAAGCAGTTACACGTGTGTTGAAAGCAATTGAGTTTTTTTCCCATTGCCAAATAAGAAGTGGAGGACAAAAATAATCTAAATAGCGTAATATTTAGAAAATAGAAAATGAAAATAGAATTAGATTTTTAAAATGCAGCTACTTCAATTTTTAATACATAAAAAAACCATGCATAAAAGAATTTGCCTTTTAAGTATGGATAATTTTTAATTTAGCAGTACACCTAGCATTGACTTGACAGCATTCAACAGTAAAATGTAATGGTCTCGATAACTTCAGATCAAGTGCATGGTCTGTAGGACTGCTGAGGAAATCATTTAGTTTAGTGTCTAAGACTCTAAACTAATATTTGTATTGAATATTGTCTTGCTCCACAAGTGGCCTTATATAATTTAATGGGACCTTTACCGGAGCAAGATGTTCCCACAGCTGAAGGGTAATCACACAATTATCAGTTCCTTCCTCTAAAATTAAGATCCAATTATGTGTTTCCTTTAGTTGAACAGCCTTGTTTACAAAGTTCAGTTCTTGATTTTTAATATGCAAAAGGGAAAGGGGTTGGAATTTTGTGTTGGACTGAAGACATTTCTTTTAGTAACAAAATTATATTTTTCAGAGCCTAGATATTAACGTTCATTAAGAAACTTCCCTGCTTTTGCACCTATAAATTATCATTGATTGTGTATGGCACTATCAGAATGATAGTGTCAATTACTGTTAATTCCTGCAGTGGGAAAATGACCGTTTTCCTTGTTATGGGAAGGAGAAGAGAGACCACCCTGCTTCTGTTTAACACGGAAGGTTATTAGTGGCTGATGGCTTTCAATACCCACTGTGGTCATTAACTGTGTCAAATAACTGTCAGCTGCAGGAGACAAAGAAGCTGCAAAAAATGATTCTGACTGTTTTGGAGAAATGAATGCAGAGGGTTGGATGAGTCTCAGAACCACTGAGGTTTTGCTGAGATCTCAAACCATACTGCAAGGTTTGCAAACCTTGCTGATCTTTCTGGAAGCTTAATATTTTCTCATTGTGCCCTTCTGAAGGAAATGTTCCCTCCACTGATAGCAGTCCACGCTAAATCTAAACAGACACTCATAAATAGAGAAGGTTTGGACTTTTCTCCATACCATTTTGTTTCCAGGTCACCTGTAAGATTCTGAGTTTTAGAAGCAGACGTGGCTATTTCCTGCTAGTGGCCAGTTAAGATTTTCTCCTCTGAAAGTAAGCATCATGAACAGTGCTTGTTGATATTTCTATAAAGTGCCATGAAGTTTATAGAACTATAAAAATATGTTTTTTAATTGATTAAACCTGTTTGGCAAAGAGGGAGAAATGCTAGAGATACAAAGAGAGAGGGAAGTAGGAGGAATGGAACCGAGTTATGAATTAAATAACTATTTCATTGAGTTCACGTAACTATAAGCCTTCAGGTCCTTTCCAGAGCTTCTTTACACAATTATATCTTCCATCAAATCATTCTTAGTTGAGATTTTTCTTTTGTCCCCTGGCAGTACTTTACATCTGGCTATGCAGAAGTCTTGAACATCTTACAACTACCATCATGTCGTGATCCTTGTTCATTTGATTCAGCACAAGCCTGATTTCTGAAGCAAGATGCTAGGCTGTATACATGACGTTAACATCTACCTTGTTTAAAGGTCAACGAACCATTCTTTTTATCCCATCTAAGCACACTTTACAGCAAGTGTTAAACTCCTATCCTACTCTGCTGCCCCTCTGTAACAATCAGTGAAAGGAAAAGACTGTTTAGCTCTTCCTCTGGTACATTTGTCACTATCTTCTCACCAGATCTATTCTCAAAGGTTTCCACTTCTTCCCTTTCCTCTCTGTTCAGTTCATAATTCCATCCATTTTGCATTAATCTGTCGTTAGAAATTTTGTTTCTAACCCAATCAGTTCTTTTTTCCCGTTTTCCTGAGTAGAATGCAAAACCTAAAAGCCTTTTAGTTAGGACATGAGTGGACTTGGCAAACAGTTGGTGTTTAAAAATGTATTAGCTCATGCATTTCAATGAACTTGTTTTTAAGCATCATTATAGGATTATTGAACACCTTTTAAAATGTAGGATCTGGCTGTACTGAAACATTTTAAAGGTATGAATTCCTATATATATGCAGGGCCTAAAATCATGTTAAATTCTCTGTACTGCTTTGGCTTTAAATACAATGTAGTGCTGTTTAACCAGTCTTTTGCAGACACCTCTAAGATGCTGTGTGACCTCTGAACCAACTAGAAGCCATATTGTCAGGGTTAACGAGGCACTCAGCCCAAGCTAATAAGCTCAGCTGGGAAGCCGGAGACATTAACTGAGGTTCAGAGTCTTGCTACAAGCCTATTGCTACTGGTCAGTTGTCTGCCTAGTGTCCATAGAGAATATGTTCAGGGTTATGTGAAGAGATCATGTACTTTAATCTATTTGTGGAAATTTGTAGACATGGTAGTAAAAACTCAAATTCTTGGTTATCTAAATAGTTTGAAATGTGCAAAACACGTTGATCTGTCTATTAACATAGCAGTGAAGACTGCAACGCTTGTCATAGAGGAAAAACTATTTGTTATCTCAGCATTCTCATTTTGCAAAGGATTTTGGTTGCACTCCAATCCAAAGCCATGTGTTGTAATTGTTAGGCGTGACATCTCCCCATCAGTCATAGCTGCTGCGTGAGTACATGTTCTATTTGGTTTCTCCACCCTAAAGGCAGTGTAACTCTATTGGTGTTGGTCAAGTTACTTTTCATGCATATGTGGGTGAATACAGGCGAAGCTGAGGATAATCAAGTTGTTCCATTTAAGTGAATCACATCTCTGTTTTCAACACTTGTTTCGGCTGTTTTGTATCCATCCACTTTGAAAAAAAAACCCACAGAAAATACCACAGTGGCACCAGAATTAAATTTGCAAGCTTAACAATTGTGTTCCTTTCAACACTGGAAAGTAGTACCTATAATCTTTACTGTGACTGACAACTGTAATAAATCTCTCTGATCAGCAGGTGCAAGTGCTATATTATGTAAATTGCTTTGAGAACAAAACGGAGGACAACCCTATTAAAAACTGATTGGAAGGCCACAGTTCCTTTCATCAGGCTACTCAGTCTGCAGAGTGTGGAAGTTAAAACCCCTCTGGGACATGCAACTGTGAAGAAAAAGCTGTTTAAGAAGAAATACTAGTTAAAAAAAAAAAAGCAGAATTCGAATAGACATCAATGACTATTCTTTTAGATGAGTTCTGGTAAAGGGGATAGCCCTAAGATAGATTCTTCTGTTGTGAACATCTCAGATTAGAATCACAGAATCATAGAATCATTTAGGTTGGAAAGGACCTTTAAGATCATTGAGTCCAACCATCAACCTCACACTGCCAAGTCCACCACTAAACCATGTCCCTCAGCACTACATCTACACATCTTTTAAATGCCTCCAGGGATGGCGACTCAACCGCTTCCCTGGGCAGCCTGTTCCAATGCTTGACAACCCTTTCTGTGAAGAAATTTTTCCTAATATCCAATCTAAACCTCCCCTGGCACAAATTGAGGTAATTTGCTCTTGTCCTATCACTTGTTACTTGGCAAAAGAGACTGATGTCTGCCTCACTAAAACCTCTTTTCAGGTAGTTGTAAAGAACGGTAAGGTCGTCCCTCAGCCCCCTTTTCTCCAGACTGAACAACCCAATTTTCCCCAGCTGCTTCTCATGAGACTTGTTCTCTAGACCCATCACCAGCTTCGTTGCCCTTCTCTGGACACACTCCAGCACCTCAATGTCTTTCTTGTAGTGAGGGGCCCAAAACTGAACACAGTATTCAAGGTGGGGCCTCACCAGTGCCGAGTACAGGGGGACGATCACTTCCCTAGACCTGCTGGCCACACTGTTCCTGATACAAGCCAGGATGCTATTTGCCTTCTTGGCCACCTGGGCACACTGCTGGCTCATATTCAGCCGGCTGTCAACCAACACCCCCAGGTCCTTTTCTGCCGGGCAGCTTTCCAGCCACTCTTCCCCAAGCCTGTAGCGCTGCATGGGGTTGTTGTGACCCAAGTTCAGGATGCAGCACTTGGCCTTATTGAATCTCATACCATTGGCCTTGGTCCATCAATCCAGCTTGCCCAGATCCCTCTGTAGAGCCTTTCTCCTCTCAAGCATGTCAACACTCCTGTCCAACTTGGTGTCATCTGCAAACTTACTGAGGGTATACTCGATCCCCTCGTGCAGGTTGTTGATAAAAATATTAAACAGAACCGGCCCGTAAACTGAGCCCTGGGGAACACCACTTGTGACAGGCCACCAACTAGATTTAACTCCATTCACCACAAGTCTTTGGGCCCAGCCATCCAGAAAGAGAATAACTGTGCTGTCAAACATCAAATACCTGTGAGAGCTCAGTGTGGCCTCTTTGCTGCTTCACAAAAGCTCAGGCAATTATTAAATTTTTATCATCTTGGTGGACTTGTAGCTGAACTGTATAAGAACTAGTTATAAACACAAGGCCCTCTGTCAGTCATTTCTCTTTGATAATTTGCCTGCTTTCTTCTGTTCACAGCTCTCAGCACCCATGCTGTTCGGAGTTTACTTACTGTATTTTGTCTCTCCTAGGGGTAACTCATGTGGTGCTGATTGGTCTTCATCATCCAGTTTGTTTCTGTCCACTTTTGTCCACATGATGATGTTTGTCTGGAGAAGTTTTTCTCCCCTGTTGTTTTTTTCGTTCATTCCCAAAATGAATGTCACTTAAATTTTACATCTGTTTCTGTTTCTTGCTCTGTTGCAACGTAAAGCTGTAATTCTTTAAATTCTGTAGCAATAGCTCTGCTGAGTTCCGTTTGATTGGTGAGACAAAATCCTTTACACATCTGCATTTCTTAAAAGCTCTTTGTGTCAGTTTCAAACCAGTACGAATTGGTACTTGGTATTCATATGAGCCAAGAATCTGGCCAATAAAGTCATATTCTGTTTTGCAAATCACTAAATTCTTGTTCCTTAAGATGTATTTTGGCTTGTCAATCCACTGCAAATCCACCTACATTTTATCATTTGATTATATCTGGACTAAGTAGCGATTTCCTCCTGCTGCTTGTCAAGGTGTATATATTCCAGGTCGTATTTAATAATGCAGCTTCCTAAGGTGACCTCTTTTCTGCATGAATGTTGGCTCTGACCTTCATTTTGTTGAGCTCAGTTCATTACATATTCTCTCTTGCTTGCTTCTGCACTCTCTAGGGAATACTCTCATTTCAGCGCGCAAGGGGTTTCACTGCTAATGAAAATCCCTAAGCATCACAATTAAAATTTACTCTGCTGTGCTCAGTCTATGAAAAAGAACAATGAGTATTGCAGTTAATAATCTAGATCTCATTAAAACCAACTTGAGATTTATTTCCACGTCAAGTCAAAGTCATTTATGTGCATATAATAAACTTATATCTAAAGGGTTAAACAAAATGAGTCAGATCCTGGCATTAGTCTCACTGGAACCACGGACATCTGTTCCAATATATCTTAGTAAAGACACTGCTCCAAAATAAGTGACTCCAGTGTTTCTTTCTTCAGATAGTCAGAACAAGCTAGTGTCACCATTACAGAAAAGGAAGACTTACTCTTTTGTTGTGTATCCTAATTTCCTTATGCTGTTTGACCATTTCCCATGCTAAGAATACTGTCTGACATGAACAATCTAGAAACGTTTTAGAGTAAAAGCCTTTCCTCAAAATCTATTATGGCTATTTCTTGCATTGCTCTGACTAGAACTGAATGAGTTTGTAAAACAAGTTTAATTAGAATGAGTAAAAAAATGCTCTGCATATGATGGAGAGAAATGGTACTGAGGGATTATCTGTGTCCATTTGGGTAAATCCGAATAATCATTTGTGATAGAGTTGTCTTTGATGCAAATACTTCTGTATTTCCTAACTCTGTGCATAACTCTCTGTCTTTCATTCTTCCTCTCTGTTGAAAACAGTTCCCTTAATTAATGACAGTTTTTCCTCTCTGTTGAAAACAGTTCTCTGAATTAATGACAGTTTTGTAATGGTAGAGGTCCGGCTCATCTGAATTTATATCTCATCAACCTGACATACAGTCCACAAAAGCTGTGCAGAAAGTAGCTGTCCCTGCCTTCTCAGTCACTTACATGGAGCACCCATACAAGGCCTCTCTGATGCTGGAAGGAAAGTCAAAACATGCCTTAAAGCCAATACTCCCCCATTTCTTTCCTCTTCCAAGAAAGAAGCCTGAGCTTCTTCCCACTCACAGAATCTCAGGCAAGGATCTACCCCACTCACATTTCCTGAGGCTACCCACAGGGTGTTGCTACAGCAGTATTTATTCTTCTCTTAGGAATGTATCCACGAGTCAAATCTCCATCTCTGCCAAACACTAATTCTTGGCATCAGTGTTGATGCCTCATCTCTTTGACTTCAAGCCTCTGTATGGGCAGCAGTCACAATACCTGTAGCATCACCATCAGCTGTGGTTCACCATCATCTCTGTTATAACTACACTGTAATTTTAAACAACTGGAAAATTAACAAAATTCCACGTATTCAAAGGGAAGATCCTTACTTGATCACAATGCATGAGGGTATTTTTGTTTAACATAAGTAAAAAGTAAAGATTTTAGCATTAGAATTAGAATGGGAATTGAGTTAATCAAGTTGAGTCTTAAATAAAATTAATAGTCATGGTAAACTATAATGAAACTGAGATGTGTGTCTCATGAGTCTTTATTCAGCACAGTATTAACTGATTGTAGTTTTTCATTATGATTTTCATTCTTCATTATAATTTTACATTTAAATGGTATTTTCTCTTACAAACATCCAAAAGAAGTCACATCATGTTTGTGAGATGTACATAAAAAGTGTGCTTAATTTCTTAGCATTTGATACCCTTTGATAGAATTGATAAATATCATTCCTTTAGGAGGACTTTCAAAGGTCTTCGAGTTAGACTTTAAGCCATGACTCTGAAACTCTCAGAATCTACAAAGTTGTGAGGCTCAGTGTTGGTAGAAGTACCAGGAAGAACACCACTGGACTTGCCAAGTTCCAATTAGAGTTTTCCTTCAGGAACAATGAAAGTACTAGAAGTTTTCAAGGTAAATATATCCAGTGAAGAAATTTCTGTGACTTTGACAAGAAAACATTTTTTGAAATCTTATACAAAACATTACAAAATCTGAAAGTCAAATCTCTATTTTCTTAAATTTATATGAAAATTACACCAGGGGTTGTCACAAGAATCTTTCATATGCAGGTAATTTACTTGCTAATTTATTAATAGAATTTGAAGTTTAAAAATCTTTTCATTTAAGATTAATCATCAGCAACTCACATTTTTTTGATCTGAGAGCTTTTCTTTCAATGTTAAAAATATACTAGGATGTAAATCTCAGCATTGTAAATTTTTAAAACTACAGAAAGACTAACGCTTGAAATTTTTAAGAGGCAGAGTTTATTACTGTTGTTGTAGTAAGGAATTTTGTATTACTGTTGATGTTTTTGTATATTTAGATTCCAAAATCTGATACTGGTACAGTAGCATTGCTTTATCTCCAGTGGTTTTCTGCCAAAGAGCCATTGTGTGACTAAAAGAAGAGGTTGTTGGCAAATAATGCAAATGTATGGCAGTATCTCACAAGGCAGAGAAGTTCTGCTGATGAAGGAGCAAAAGATGAAATCTCATTTGTGAAGTAAGTTGTGTGCTGCAGCTTACTCATATATGGACAAACCAGGCAAATAAATGATTAACTAGTGCATTTTGCATACATTTAGGAAGGAAAAGTGTTCTGCACGTACAAGCCAAAACAAGCAATTTGTTGGTTAAATAATGACCATAGGCTTGGGTGTGTGAATGCAACAGAATGCAGCATTCATATCTGAACGATTAACAAAAGAATTCTCTGAAAGATTTGCTTTGGTTTTAGGGACACATTTTTAGGTCCATTTCTGAGAATGTACATCTGCCTTTAAAAATTGATCAGTGTTTTATCATCAAACGGCAAAGTGATGGCCTCAAAGACATGAACAGCAAGGTGCATTTTCCTAGTATATGTAGTAGCTTTGTCATGGAAAGCAGCAAACAATTCAGATTTAAATTAAAAAGTAGGATGTTTATGGTAATCTTGCAGAAATAAGGGAGACAGGAATTTTCTACATTTACATGCAAAAGGCAGATCTTCTGACATGAATTCAGAACTGCATCTTTTCTGGTCAGCTTTTCTCATTGTGCTCTCCAGTGAAAAGGATCCAAGGCATGCTGAGTTTAGGCAGAATGTTTTATGTGTGCATTTGTGATTTATAATAAACTTGGGCCTCTGGGGAGGCGTTGGAGCAAAGGAAAGTTTTAAAGAAGATAAAATCTAAAAGCTTTTAAAGTAATTTTATTTTTCAAATCTCACTGTGAGGATAAGTGACTAAAAGGACCATGATGCTCAATTACTAATTTCCTATTCCTGTGCTGTCTAAGATCTTCTAGATAAAATGCATCACATTAGTGAAAAACCCTAACACCTATTTCATTAAAAGATACTGCATCATGAAAGGCAGGAAACAGCCTCCTGAAAGTGCTCTGCGATGCACACAAAGCACTTTTACTTATTTTAATTCAATTTGAAACTCAGGCATTGTAAAATCACATAGCTACATTTTCCTTATCGGCATAATTTATGAAGCAGAATTTCTGGAACTGCAGTTGTTTGCTTAGTCTCCATTTTCTCCCCTATTCTCAGTAAAATAATCATGTTCATCACTCACTAGCAGCAGGGAAAAAAAAAGGAGAACTCTTCTTCCACAGCCGCTTACGAAGTGTATTCAACTCAGAATTCCTACACATTAATACCCCTTAGTTACTCCAAGCACTTTCTGTCTGTGTACAAGTGTTCATACTAAAATTTTCTCACTTTTGAGTAATTGAGTGCAATATCCTCTAATGCTATTAGAACGACAATGCAATAAAATATATAAAGATGCTGTCACTAGCTGATTCAGTTACATTTTTCATGTCAAATTTTAACCCCAGAGACTGTGGAATGTGTCATACTATGGTCTCCAATTCTTATAAATTGGCCAGCATGATTCAGACCTAGCAGGAGCCTTATAGCCATCTGGCTGTAGCTTGGGATCTCTCTCCAGAGAGCAAATCAAGTGTCAGACTGCATCTTTATGTTGGAGAGAAGAAACTATAACTTACTATTTCAAAACCAGATATGTTGAAACAACCATAGTGAACCCGCAGATAACCGCGTGACTTGAAACTCAGAACTGCGCTCCCTGTAACCACACTGATCCGTGGGCAGAACTAAGCCCTTAACTCTGGGATGCGTAACCACCACCAGCTGCGTTTTTGCAGAGCGTCATTTGAGTGCATTATGAAGGTGTGCGGAGTGGTAAGAGAACCATCACAGAACTGAAGAGTCACTGTGACAGTCTGTAGCAACAACTTAAAGTTTGCGGTAACCTTTCCTCACGGAAAGCCTCTTTGCAGTGACTGGAAGGTCTTTTGTCAGTGGGAAGCTGGGTACCAGACGCTGAACCTTTCTTGGCTGCAGAGATAATGAAATACCTTTGAGGATACAGGCCTACAAGATGCAGAGCTGCAGAAGAGTGTAATTAATAGAGCAGATTTCATTTTTTGTAATACAAAGATTGTCATCTTCGAAGAGGATATTACAGACCTTGCTTGCCCTGGTATTCCCAAAATAGCCTGGGCTCCTATGGTAAAATTCCTGCTGTGGGTAAAGCAACATGAGCTTAGATTTGTGCTTTCCTATTTCTATGAAGGCACAATATCTAGCCACTGAGCCAACAGCCAGACTAGTGTGAAACAGAAGAATGTCGCTGATGTGTAACAGCAGAGGATTGGTATACAAATCCTATATAATCCCCACAATAATAGTTCTCAGTCTAAGAAATGCTTGATAATAACAATAGTTAATAAAGAGGTAGAAGCATCTCTTCAAAGGGAAGGTTGCTGAAGCCTTTTGCAGCTGAGTGGTGGGGCGGTTTCTAAGCCAGGTGGGTCAGTCAGAGTCTGGCAAAGGGTCTGTCCCCACCGTCTGTGCTTTGGGGTCTCACACAGGCTGGCAGAACCTTTTAAATTCCTTTTAGAAACGTTAGCAAAGTAATTAAGTGTGAATGATTGTGTTTGTCTCTCCATTCTTGCCAGCTATAGCTTTTAAAAACGATGTCTCAGGGGACTCCCAATAAACCATGGTATGAATTCCTTCCCATTGCCACGCGCAGGCCAGTGCCACGTTGCTGTGCCAGTGAAGAATGCTTTGCTTACTGGGACTCCCTGAGGGGGCTAAGGTCATTTCTGTGAAGAAAGGGTGAAATACTGAGCACACAGGTTGCACAAGAGAGGTGAATTCTTCTGTCATTTCTTTTAGCCTTCAAAGTAAATTAAAATGCACAAACAGCTGGTGCACAGCTGCTCCTGGATTCAGGTCCTGCTTGTCTCATATCTTCAGCTCAGGAGACTTTCACTTTTCTGTATTTGTTAAATGTTACTTTTCAGTATTTTTCTTGATCAATTTTGCTTTCATGCTTTTGGCGTTATCCTTGGGGTACATGAGCTTTTTAAAAATTGTTTGTTTACCAGAAGAGGAAAAAGATAAGAAATTTAAAATGCTCTGTATGCTTTATTTATACAAATTGGAAGTGTATGGATATTAGATGTATGAAATGTAGAGCTGCTGAGAAAGTGAAATTCCTGTCCCAGGAGGAATGTCAATATTTTAATGTTGGTTTTATCTTTGAGTAAAATGATAATCAAAATATTGTTATGGCTTTCAGAACAAAACCTTTAAAAACACCCCTAAATTACAAAACGTACATATGAAAATATTTGATAAAAATTATATGGAGTATCAACATACTGGTTTTATGCAATACATTCAAAAATTACACTGGAGAAATTAACTGGAGTGGGTATCATTCTAACACTCTTTTTATTGTTACCTTTTAGATCAAACTTCATATTTCATTACAATTCTTTAAATAAAACATAAGTAAATTATAAACAGCTGGGGATTTTGTGCTCTTCTGGAAGAAATATGAGATTTAATATATAAAATCATTTACTGTATAAGTTGTGGTGGCTTCCTCGTATAGTTTTTACAAAATGAATTAATGACTTGAAATAGCATAAAACCTTCCAGTCTAAAAACAAGCTCCCCACTCTTTGCTTTTCATGGACTTGGATTCTTTTGTTTTCTGCTTGTAGTCCTAGAAACTGGGTCCCAGGTTTTCCCAGTGGATTTAGATCCTGTCCAAGAGCAAAAAAAAAAAACAAAAAACCAACCCTACCTAAAGCATTATTCTCACAATACAGCTTTCACTGCAGTCATATTGCACAAAACCTTACTGCAATAAACTGCTTAAAATGCATGCTTTCATTTGCTCACAATGTTCTAAGCAGGAAGCTGGACATTTCTTTAGCTTGAGATTCAGCTGACACTCAGTCGTTTCAAATGGACTTTAGCCTTGTAAGACCATTATTGTGAAATCACAGAATGGTCAGGGTTGGAAGGGACCTCTGGAGATCATCTAGTCCAACCCCCGAAATGACTGATAAGATGATTATTCTGTGACACGTGGACAATAAAAATGGTTCATATATTCTTTGTTATTCTTTATTCTTATTGTTATATCTTAAACACCCCTGTGAACAGGTTTTCTATTTAGAGATGAGAAATGAGGCACACGGCTCAATAGACCAAAGGTACTGCTATGGCCATATTTAATTTGTTTGCACGTTATGAGCTCTTATGACAAATAAATAAAATAATAGGGAATACTTACAACAGAGAGAAGTTGAAGCACAAGTGCCAAAATTTCTGCGCTTGTCTGTTCAGACCGAGACTCATTTATCTACAGCCTGGCATGTTCCATGATTGATTTTCAGATGTTAAGAGCTGTCATTCTCAGAGGCAAAGATCCACATTCTTCTTCTAGAGATCAGGTTAGATGCTCAGACCTGGAAGCTATTAAAGCTCATACTTTAAATTATATCTTTCAAATAGGGTATGTAAATACATACTTAATATTGACTGATTGAAATATTTTTCCATATCCTGAGATGTTCTTGCTTAGATGTGGTATTTGTGTTTTAACTTCAGGCATTAGGTTTATTCATAATTAACTTAATTAAGTTGTCTTAAACAACTTAAACATAAACCAGTGGGTTTAGCTACCATGTGTGAAGACAGCAAGATGATGAAAAAACCCCAGAATATGATCAACTAGGAGTATACGTCTCCTTTCACATCAGAAGGAAACTTTTCACTGATTTTTTTTCTTATTTTTTCTCCAGCTGCACCATTTGTTTCATGCTGGTTTTATTCAAAGAACTACCATGAATTAGTAGCAGGCACCTGAGAATTCATGGGGAAGTGTATTTACAATATGTCTTCTTTTTTTTGTAGAAAACCTCAACAGTTATTGATAAGTTTGGGTCAGTTTTTTTAAAGTTTTTCAGCTTTTCTGAATTATAATTAGCAGCTTATTTTCTGTCTGCAGAACTAAGAATAAAATACTATTAGTGCACCTGTCAAGAGGCATTTTCAATCTTTTTGGAGCTGTGTTTGCCCTGCGTGTTCTACGACTAAGCTCAGAATCTCTGTATATGTGTAAATTTAGTAAGTAAGAGTGTAGTCAGTTTGTATGTCATTGCTTTCTCCCTCACTGGGAAGCCAACCTCTAAGGCTCTGAACATCTGCTGTCATGTAGCAGAATGGCAACGCTGGTGTCAGAGTGTAACACTGGGGCTGGAATTAGGGACAACTCTATTCTCATTTAGCATATGGCAACATGTGTTCTCATCAGTCTTCTATCTCTAATATGTGCCTACATCTGAATCTTAATGAGGGGGAGAGAGTGATGAGTGAAAGCCTGCCCTTGGATACATACAGTTCTCTACAATCATCACATACAAGGTTAAACAAAGATCAGTTGAAATGAGTTGCTCCCAAAAGTCCACATTGCGTACTTTGCACTAATTCCTACAAGTAATTGGAAATCTTCTGGCGTTTCTAACCATCAGTTTCTATGGACACTTCCTACAGGTTCTGCCATCACAAGGGGCACGTTCAAGTTACTGATAGCATTTAGGATTATGACTATAAAACAATGACTAGAAGCTGTCTCAATTGAATGAACTGTGTATTGGAAAAAAACACTATATTTTACTTTAATAATGGAAATGGAACAGTGCTCTTTCTCTGGTAACTACTTAAATCTGTATAGAAGCTGCTGAAAGGATTCACTTTACTGATAATTGTTCCACATTTATGAGAAATAAGATGATGGAAAAAACCCAGAACATCAGCGTCAAATAATTTGGCTGAGATGTTACGACTGAAAGATAAATATGAGATAGTCATAAAGTCAAATTGATTCAAGGTTATATGACAACACTAAAGGCTCTTCACATTGCTTTGTTTTTTCCCTTTCAAGACTGAACAGCATGTACAGTTTTGTGTATTTCTGTAAATCTATGTGGTTGAAGTTGTTATGTAAAGATTTGCCACAGTTTAATTCACTGCATCTCAGTGGAGCTCATGTTTGGGTGCTCTAAATGTGAGGTGTTAAATTGCAAGAAATGTGGAACTGATCCAAAACTTGGAAAGAGCTGTAATCTCTACTTGCTTACAATGATTTTTCTTATAGTCAGGATGCAGATTTAAATAAATGTCAACAGACTTGATACAAGATCTACCACAGGTGTGGCAAGATCTAGTCCTATGAGAACAATCCAACTCCTGTTAGAATGGATAGCAAGCTTTCCATCATCATTAATTATTTCTGGATTGGATCCTAAACTGTCTCCAAGAGTGCGTATGTTAAGTTCTACAGAGAACCTTTTTCTTAGAAAAAGCCATACTTGCACAGGTGATGTCTGGCAGTTTGGAAAATGCAGTTCAACCTTTGTGTGAAAGATAAGCCTGGTGTGAATTTAAACAAAAATTTTTTAAAAAAGAAAAGTATATATAACTTGTTGCAAGATTGTTTTTCAGCTACTGCTTGACTGAGGAATACACCAAGTTTGCTGCTTTCCTTTTGATCAGGGACACTATTCCCTCATTACATCAATTACTGTTCCTTTGTACATACCCCATGACATTGAAGTTTGCTACTCAAACTATTCTAATGTTTAATACTTAAATTGATCCGCTCTGTTTAAATGACACTTTTGGCTTTTGTACTCAGGAAATGATTTTGCAGTAAAAATGAAGGGCAGCAGAATAACAAGGGTCTCTCAGCTCCAGGAAATTCCTGAGACTATCCTGATATCTTAATGCGATGTTAGTACCATTTTGTGTTAGCATATTTTTTGCATTTGCTGGAAACAAACTTTTTTTTATACAATTATATGAGGAATTTTTGACATTTCTAATGGGAATTCTGGTATTTCAGAAGCTGATTTCCCAGAGAGGAGTAAGTCTTTGAGTATTGAGCAAAATCCAAGTAATCAGTCTGAATAGACTTAGGGCAGCAAAGATTTGTTCAGAAAAGTTCACAGAAAGGCGATACCATGGGGAATGAAGTCCCCATACCTGTTTTCTTGGTGGCAGCTGTAGTTAAGAACTTCCTCTGGCTTCAGCATCTTTCCAGTGACCCCTCAGTAGTGCCAGTACAACACAGGGAGCCTGATGCTGAACCATCAGGGAGCTGACTTGAGTTAGTAATGACCCATCATTTTGTTTTTAATTTCCCTTGTCACTCAAACTCTTCTACCTAAGACAAATGAGAGGTGGAACAGAGGTAAGAATTAGTATTTATGGATGTAGGGTGTAGGGAAGGGGAACTGCATGTGTTGAAACAGAAGTCCTTAGTATAAACGAGCAGGCTGAATTTTGCATTTTTTTCTGTTTGTTTATTACATTGCTGTCCACTTGCTATTCCATTCAAAAGCATTTTTAAGCAAATCAGGCTTTCTTGTGTCGGTTCTGCAGGACAAAGAGTGGTTGCTCCTACTAGCTGGAGCAAATGTGTGACAAGTAAAGGTGGCTGCTGGAGTCCAGAGTGCCTTTGTCTGATTTTGTACTGCTGTGCTCTGCTGGCAAAGAGTAAGTTGAAGCTGTGTAGGAAGCAGGTTCTGGAATCTGTCTTCAACATTGGCGAGCATTTTAAGTTAGCCAAGTCTTTCAGTGCTGCCAGAGGAGGAAATCCTACCCCCACTTGTTCATTCCAGCCCCTACCTTTTGTTTACACAAGTGCCATCCATGTAGTAATGCAAAAAAACCCACGTCTGGGAATTGATCTTTATTTATTTTGCCAGGTGAGTTGTAACAGGGATCAGTTCCCTAAGCAGTCACATGAACATTTCTTCTGGCTGAATTGAAAGGATGGTTTTGTTGGTATATGGAGGGCTTTCAGCAGCAACATTGGCTTACAACAGCTTTCAGCACTCAAGGAACCATGAGTGCAATTCTCTAGGAAAGACTGGCAGCTTGCTTTAAAACTAGGGGGCAAATGGAGAAATGGCTACCTTAACCTTGATGTTGGTCTCACTATATCTCTTGCATTTGTAAATCAATACTACACAGCGTAGTGCATGCATCGCTAAGTCCACAAAGAAGATATAGGATTGCATTCTCTCCTCAAAGCACTGAGCTTTGTGCAACTTCCATTAACACTGAGTTAAAAATATAGCCCAAAGCATGAATCCAGGATAAATACCAGATGCGGAAAATAAAAGATATGCTTTAGCCTATCCTTTATCTGGACACCTGCAGTTTCATGGCTCTTTCCCAGCTTATTTCTGTTAACCTGACTTTATATCCCACTCAGCTTCTTTTCATGCTTTTCTATTGATGCTCCCTCTGGGGCAGATTGTTCCTGGCTGTGCTGTGAGAGAACACACTCTGTGCAACATCAGGATGTGGCTGCAGTTCCTGCATTTCCCTGTGACTGTCTTCTGTGTTCACTCCTAAGGGTATGTTAAAGGAATGGGCACTATATGAAGTCATGTCTTCAGTTCATATCCTTGTATCAGGTACAACGAAGACAGTGAAGACAAAACAGATTACCTGTTTTCCTGGTCCTCACATTTATTACTTGGTCATCTGCAATTAAAGAATGCTAATCTGATGGGGCAAGTGGTCAGTTCCAGTGGTACATTTTGAGTTTCTCTCACCTCATTATATTCCTGCATGGGGAAAACAGTCAAATTCTTTTTCTACTGGTATTCTACTAGTACTCGCCTGGGCTGAGACTTTGTATGACAAGTGTCAGTGCCATGTGAGTTCTTTAGGTTTGAGCTATAAACCAAGGCAGGGAAGAAAGGATTTTCATAATAGAAATGCTCACACACCACATTAATTGTATCAGCATGAACTGTGGCACGACAATAAAGGTTGTTTTAATTTGACTAAAAATGAATAGGTTGCTGTGAATCAATTGCAATCTAATAAGGGTCTTAGTGTAAAACCTACTGATAAGATGGAGTGGCATTGTTCTGAACTGTGTTTCCTGGGAATGAGATTTCAAAAGAACTTAATGCTGACTTTTATAAATCTTTGATCAGTGATACTAATGGAAATACAGAAACACCTATCTCCCAATGTTTCCATTTTTCAATAAACTGTTGCCAGATTATTATTAAAAGAGAATTCTGTTCCTTAAAGCTTTAGTCTGAAAGGCACTGAGCTGCTCCTGGGTAGAGTTCTGTGCTCTTAACTCCTATTGTCTGTATGGGAAGCTGAGAGTATTTAGCAGTTCACGGAATTTGGCTCATGAGTACAGAAAAAGATGCAAGTAGATTGTCTAAGGTGTCTAAGATAGATGTCTAAAATAGGTTTCTAGGACAGGAGTGATTCATCCCAGTCTTAAACAGTTGTTTTCAGGTGGACTCTAAAATCATCCTATCTCTCTGCATTGTCCCAAACTGTAGCCTAAATAACTGTGTTTTGACTAAATGCCTGATTTTTTGCATAGCTAACAGAAGGAGGGAATAAGAATCACAAGTACATCTTAGTGGAAATACTTGTACTCAGATTATTGGAAATCTGAGCCCAAGACTGCTTCATGATTTCTATGGTAAAAGACCACATCCTGAAGGATAAGCAAACAGATTTTGCCTTTGTGTTAATTCTTCTCCGAGAAACAATCCACAAACTCTAGAAAACTCAAACCCGCTCATAAGAAATGTAAAACATTTTAGTGTCTCCTTAAAAAAGGAAAAGAAAAGCAAAACAGAGAAAATACCTCCTCAGCTTCTGAGGGATTCCTCTAGTACCCCAGAGGCTTTTTTATTAATGCTGTTGCTGCTAGTTAAGAGTCCAAAATTTATGTTTCATGACTAGAAATACCAAGTCTATTTTCCTAGAACTTTTAGACACACATGTAGTCATTTTGACAGCTTTTCTATGTTGCTGAATGTATTGGTCCTGAAAGTTTTGTAAATAGCTGTTTGACTAAGCATTTGTGCCAAAAAAGCTGTATCTGTCATTTGCTATTTTGAAACAAAAAAAATAAATTGAAAAAAAATGACATGTATAAAAGTATCAGGAATATCCACAGACAGAATTAATAATGATGACAGCATTAGAAAGCATTTTGACTTCTACTTGAAGATGTTAACCAATCTCTAACTGGCAGACTTCAGGCAAAGAACTATGTGAGTTGTCTGATTATTTTCCCTCTGCTGATACAGATTTCTTCTGCCTTCTTTTGAAGGATCCGGTACTGACAACTGTCAGATGCAAAGTATTGGACTATATGCAAGATAGTTTATTCCAGGATGGCAGATTCTATGATCCTAGAGGCTTTTCCTCATTTGCAATTCTCATATATTTCTTTTATCTCTTTTTTTCCCCGAGCCTCAGTCACACTGTCAAGGAGAAGAAATAACTCTGTGTAATTTAACTGACCAAATATGTCAGAAATCATAAAAAATGACTAGTCCTAGAGTAAATGGTCAAAGAAAAGGAAAGAGTAGAAGGAAAATTATATACCCAGTCTATCTGGCAAACGCTTATTGATAGCAAATGCATTTGTGGAACTTAGGAACGGCTTATGAATGATTCATAAACAGAATGGTGATAGATTTTGCAGCAAATAGAATCAGCAGCAAATAATTTGAAAAAACCTTGAAAATACAATGTGTGATATTCTCAGATTAATCACTTGACTGAGGCTCTATGGTTTAAATTAGTAATCACTAAATTCAGACAATCATATTTATCTGAATCGCTGTGACCTAATTGTAGATTTATTATCTGCACAGCAAGGCAGGATGCTAAGGAACAGGAGTTTCTTCTCTTCCCTTTGGCTTTAGAAATACTCAGTTATGTTTTGGTCAGATATTTTGTCATTTCTGATTCTGATCCTAATCAGATCCAGAAGAATAAAAGGTGTATGAAAATGCAATCAAATTTAAATTCAGCTACAAGTTTGCTGACTGAAGATAGGATTATGTTTCATTTTAAATTAACACATTTGCTTACAGCCTATTTATAACCTCCTTCAGTGACAGATTAGAAGACTGACTGTCTATGACACCATTATTTTAAAACTTTATATAGACAACCATTAAGACACACATACGGGTTTTAGCCTTCTCAAGGAGAAATATCCATTCACACTACCACATGCTCCTTCACACACTGAAGGATGTTAAAAATTTCTTCCTCTTATGTTTCTTCATTAGTGATCACTGGAGCAGAGCCACATGAGGTTAGATGATTGACATCACTGGTTGCCTTCGTTATACGTACCAGGAGAGATTTATCCTGTCTTTCCTTTTAAAGTAAATTTCGTGGGTAACTTAAAGCACATTGGGAAGGTTGGCAGATGTGATCTTCTGCTGATCTAGGGAAGGCACACAACACAGCTGTGTTCATAGAGGACCCTTCTAGGCTGTGCAACCTCTGGAAATGCTACAACAGCATTGAGTGAAGTAATTCTCTTACTCTGTTTACATTAATTCCCCAGTCATGTTGAGAAGAAATGAAATATCCATTTGGAGTTGATTTTCTCAACTAATGTCCAAGAGTTTAGGGCTGAATTACTTGTCTGAGATGTGGAAGATGTTGATTATGTGGATATTGTCCAGCTGACAGAGAGCAAGAGTTTAAGTCCAGGATTCCCAGCTTTAAGGAGAATGTCTGAACACGTCATTACAGGATTTTAAGGGATGGAGTTACCTCAGCCTTTGCTGTAAAAGCTGCTGTTGTTCTGCTTTGAATACAATGCATAAATATTCATTGGGTAAGAATGAGTAAAATAATTCTTTGGCCTTCTGGTTTGGTAGGCTAAAATTCTAATTCCTAATGCAAAAAATATACTATTTTACGGTGAAAGACCAAATTCAACAGGAGACAGATTGAGAAATATCCATTCCAGGAAATTTAGTCCCTCAAAATTTAGGGTATTATCTCGATAGCTTGAAGGAAGGAAAAAGATACAACATTGCCCTCACACAAGCCAGGCACAGAGGTACTCAAACTGCTGGACCAATTGACTTATGGGGAAAACACACGTCTCTCCTACTTGTTTGCATCTATAGTTAAGAGGCATGAAACATGTCCAGAGGCTGAGGCCCTGCAGAGAACACTGGAGGGGGAAGTAGCTTTTTTGTGAGTCTCATTGTTGCTTACAGGTAAAGGAGAATGAGAACTTTTCAATGTCATTATGGCTTAAGAAATTCCAGGCTTTCTCAAATGCTGAAATGTAGACCCTATGGGATTTTACAAACTGAGCCACAGGTAACAAGAGATTTACTGCACTAAGCAATAGCTGAACAGGGATAATAGGTATTCCAATTGAGAGGGTTTCAGGTGCCAAAAGGGTAGTTGGATGGCTGACTTATTCTGTGGATTCAATGTTAAGTCTTGAGAACATTATAGAGGTCAGAATATTAGCATGTAGTTCTACTCTTTGCTCTCTAATCCAGGACTATATAGCGTAGACCAATTTAATATTACAGGATTAATTCCCACTGTAATTTATGTAACACTTCTGTCTCTCTGTATCATCTTTTTTTTTGCATAATTTTTTTTTTAAATCTGTCATTGTTCATGTCTATTGTACTTTCGAAAAATTTAAAACAGAAGATTATAAAGAAGAGCAGGAGGACCAAAGATCTTACAAAAAAAAGCAGAGAGTTGTGGTTTAGACCAATCGTTGCTTTGGGCATCTCTCTTCCTCAGCACCTTTTTATGAATTAAAGGAAATTCCTGATGTCATACTGGTCTCTCTACACTGGAAAAGAGGGCTGGAGAGAAAAATTCACTCTATGGTATGTGTACTGTTCAATAATCTACCACTTTGGGGATGTCAGAGATGATTGCATCATTGCATATTTGGTATTATCACCTAGAGTGTTTCATTTTATTTGTGTTTGTTTACTGTGGCACCTGTTATACCTTCAGCAAGAATGAAGAGCCTTGCTTTGAATTTAAGAACAATCAAGTAAACACTGGGAGCTAAAAACTATTTCTATGTAAGTCAACGTGATTTTCTGTAAAGAGCAGAGGTGGGTCTTTAAGGACTCACACGTGGGTTAAAAAGGATAAGCCGATCTTGCAGGCAAGATGGGAAGATTTGTTTTGTGCATGGTGAGGGCTATCTAGAAGAAAGTATGGAGGTAAGGTTAGGAGATATGGACAAATGAGCAGGCGTGGCTGGAAATAACAGCAAAGCAAAAAGATGATGGGAGAATAATGGGATGTTTAACCAAAAAGGATGAAGATAAGGTGATTAATGATCACTCTGCTTTCAGCCTGCATATGGTGTCAGGACTGTATTACATCTTTATCAGTGGCATTGAAGGGTTGATGTTGTATACCGCCATTAAGGAATTTTCCAAATGGTCACCCAAGTCTAGCAAATGCATGAGTCTCTCCTCTGTTCTACAAACCAAAAATCACTTGAACCTTTGTGTTTCTATTTACACTCCTTGACCCTGGTTCTATGCCAATAGGCCCAAAGTCACTAGGGCATTTGAGCACACGCTTATTTCTGGTTCAAATCATGCCTTTCTTTTTTTACAACACCCCTCTCCCCCCCAACCACAATCATTGCCCTCTTCATAATGGCCAGTAAAAAAAAAAAAAGAAACGAAAAAAAGGAATGCATTAAAGCCTGTACCCCCTGCCTAGTGATAAAAAAAAAAAAAAGATTGCTAGGATTTTAATTTGATATCGTCTGCTACAAGTGTTGTTCCTGTTTTAGCTCTGTGACTTAACCCTACTTCCAGCTAAGCATGCGTATTAGTGGGCACAGAGCTGGAGTCAGTGATGTTCCTCCCAGCAGCTCTGGAGGTTTTTTACATGTTTCCTAGCTACCCTGGAAGTACTGCATATGATGCTGCCAGCCTCCCTCGCTCTGGGAACACACTTTTCATTCCCGATCTCTGCTGACTATTGCAGAGTACCGAGTTGTTTAAGAGAATCACAGAATCACAGAATCACAGAATGGCAGGGGTTGGAAGGGAACTTTGGAGATCATCTAGTCCACCCCTTCTGCTAAAGCTCCTGTCACCTAGAGCAGGATGGTGTCCAGGCAGGTTTTGAATCTCTCCAGAGAAGGAGACTCCACAGCCTCTCTGGGCAGCCTGTTCCAGTGCTCTGTCCCCCTCAAAGTAAAGAAGTTTTTCCTCGTGTTCAGATGGAATTTCCTGTGTTCCAGTTTGTGCCCATCACCCCTTGTCCTGTCACCCTGGGCACCACTGAAAAGAGTCTGGCTCCATCCTCTTGGCACCCACCGTTTAGATATTTATAAGTATTGATAAGGTCCACTCTCAATCTTCTCTTCTCCAGGCTAAACAGACCCAGGTCTCTCAGCCTTTCCTCATAAGAGAGGAAATTCCCTTGATCATCTTTCTAGCCATCCACTGGACTGTCTCCAGTAGTTCCCTGTCCTTGAACTAGGGAGCCCAGAAGTGGACACAGTACTCCAGATGCGGCCTCAGCAGGGCAGAGTAGAGGGGGAGGATAACCTCCCTCAACATGCTGGCCAAACTCTTCTTGATGCACGTCAGGATGCCATTCGCCTTCTTGGCTGCAAGGGTACATTGCTGCCTCATGGTCAACTTGTTGTCCATTGGGATTCCCAGGTCCTTCTCTGCAGAGCTGCTTTCCAGCAGGTCAGCCCCTAACCTGTACCGGTGTATGGGGTTATTCCTCATTAGGTGCAGGACCCTATGCTTGCCCTTGTTGAATTTCATTAGGTTCCTCTCTGCCCAACTCTGTAGCCTGCCCAGGTCTCGCTGAATGGCAGCACAGCCTTCTGGTGTGTGAGCCACTCCTCCCAGTTTTGTATCATCAGTAAACTTTCTGAGGGTACATTCTGTCCCCTCATCCAGGTTGTTGATATATATTATATTGAACAAGACCAGACCCAGTACTGACCCCTGGGAACACCACTAGCTACAGGCCTCCAAACAGACTCTGTGCCACTGATCACAACCCTCTGAGCTCCACCATTCAGCCAGTTCTCAATCCACCTCATTGTCCACACATCTAACCCACACTTCCTAAGCTTACCTATGAAGATGTTATGGGAGACAGTGTCAAAAGCCTTGCTAAAGTCAAGGTAGACAACGTCCGCTGCTCTCCCCTCATCCACCCAGCCAGTCATTCCATCATAGAAGACTATCAGATTGGTCAAACATGATTTCCCCTTGGTGAATCCATGTTGACCACTCCCGATAACCTTCTTTTCCTCTACAAGATAGTCATGAAGTGATAACTCTTTCTTCACAATTAACTTATTTATTCTTTATCCATAATAGCAACTCATTTCAAACACTCCTCATTCATTGAGAAAGCTACATCACTCATAGATGCTGTATAGATTTTTAATTTTCTCCTGTAAATGTTATATGATGCCTGTCAATTGCCACTTTGGACTAAGGCTTTAGGAATTAGATCAGCCACATTAAAGTAGGACAAAGTAATTTCAAAGTAAACTGTGAATATTATGTGCTGAGCAACTGAAAAAAGGTACGATAATCTAAAATTGCTATTTTCATATTGATAGAATCAGTCTGGCTTTTTTTCTTTGAAAAGCTACATAATGCATTTCCATTCAAATTTGGTATGGATATAACCACTGTGCTTGAGAGTAAAAGCCGGCACGTTGCAGCTGTCAATGGGTAAGAGAGTGTTTCACGTCAGAGCCTGACCTTGACACTTGCATGTAGCTTTGCATTCCAGCTCCCAAGTAATCCTACATTTGAGGGTATGTACAGGTTGGTCTCTTTTAGGGGCCTCTCTCATATTCATGGTAAGAATTTAAACAAATGCATATCTGAAAGCCCATGGGAGCAAAAAAGATTTTGTTTTAAATGTGAACACTGTTATACTTAAGCACATATTAACGTTTTGCTGAATAAAGATGGATTTAACTGTTGCTTAAATATTTCCCTGAGTCAGTGATTTGGTTTGGTCCATTACAGTGTAAGGCCATCTGTGAGTTTTAGATGTAAATCTGAAGTCTGGGAATCTTTGGAACAGAAGAGATGTGTGTTGTGGTTTTTAAGATTCAATGTGAAAACTTTAGACTAATGTTGTTAACATTGTTTGCAAAATCACTGCAGTAGCTATATATTCTATCTAGTCCAGATGGATGAAATCTCCAAGGGACATTTGTTTTTATGGCCTCTAGCTTATTATTTTAACGCCTAACTTTTATGAGGCAAACTCATTATTTTTAGCAGTCTTTTACTGTCTCTTAAATGCAGTGAAAGGCAAAAGAGGACCACAAATCTGTTATATTTAAAGCTACTGAACTAAATTTCAACACTCACCATAGACTTTGTACGTTTCTTAAATAAAAATAAGGTAACTGTCTCTTGACCAAAGCTTTTTCCCTCTCTGAATAAAACCCAAACTTTACATTCAAGTATTTGTCTGTATTATTGACTTAGTGGTGTTTGGTGATAACATTCCATCAGGCTGTGTTAAAATCAGTGTAATTTGGCTCAGAGTTTAGCTCAATACATGCAATGTATACTAAGTAGTCTGTGTTTTATTAGAGTTGTTAAAAAAATCTGAAGAATAGAACAGAACCATAAGAACAGGAATGATGTGACCCCAGGAGGTCACTGATTTCCTGTACTAATCCCAGACAGATTCAGCTTTATCTAAATAATGTTTGACAGCCATTTGTCTAACCTGTTTTTAAAATAGCCCAGCGATGCAGAATCCCCAGCTTCTCTCGACAGTTGTGTTTTAGCACTTCACTCTCTTGCCATTCCGCATGTTCTTAATGTGTAGGTTAAGTCTCCCTTGTGGCAACTTAAATCCATTACTTATTGTCCCAAAGAATACATTAGTGCTTTCCTCTCTTTGCGGACCTTTTGATGACATCCGTCATGTGTCCGACATCTGTCATGTGAAGTCCGTACTCGTTTCTCCCCTTGGTCTTCTCTCAGCTAAATAAAGCCAGTATTTTCCCCCTTTCTTCACAGGTTTTGTTGGAAAAGTCTCAGTGTTTCTTGCTCTTTTCTGGACTTTCTTCAGTTGATCCAGCTATAATGTTGTGCCCAAATCTGATGTAGTACTCCGCCTGAGCCACATCAGTGTTACAGAGACTTCAGGTATCTTACATACAGCATGCCTACACATACCTCCCCGTACATTATGGCCCTTTGGACATGTGTTTCATTTTTGGTCCATTAATTATCAGATCATCTTCTGTAGAAACATTTCTATTATTCTTCCATTGTCTTGTGTGTCACTTTGTATTTAATGCCACTGAATTACTTATTATTTTTCTGATTTAATCACATCACTTCAAATTTCACTCTTGTCCTCTAAAGCATTTGCCTTCCCTCCCAGCTTGTTATCATGTCAAATTAAAAGTGCTTTCTATTCCTTCATCTAAATCATCAATAATGAATCTAACGGCTAGAGTACAGGATGGATTTAGGATGGCAGAGTTCTGTTAATGGCAAACTTGAACAAGTTCTTCATGGGATCCAGTTTGCTTCTAAAATGGTTCACCCTTTCCACTTTTACCTTTATTATTTATTTGTGGAGTAGCAGTGTTGAGTGTTCTGAGAACTGGCATGTCCTGAGAAGTCCTGTGTCACACTGCAGACAAGAAGAAGGAAACATTTTGAGCTGACTGTAAAGACTGCTGTTCCTAATGACTGTGGAACAAAACTCAGAGGTTTGGCAGGGTCAATACTGAGTGAAGAAACGGGTGGTACTGAACATGAGCAGTTGGGTTTCTCAGGTCTGTTAATATTAGAAAAACATACCAATCGTTTGTGAACCAATTCCGTTGTGGTTTAACCAATCCACAGTTCCACTGCCTACTTACACGTGCTACTCAGACATTATTATGTCTTATCAATACTTTTAAAAGGTATTTGGAATTCTTTCACATTTTGTCTTTCACATCTTGATACTGTAATCATAAGCACAGATGTAACCCTACAGGATTTCTTGGATAACTAAAAGAAATTTTTTGTTTAGTAAATAATGTACATAATTTCACTAAACTGCAGTTTGAAACCAGTTCATAGCACTTTGTGCTGAAATATATGAAGGAGGGTTTGCATTTCATGTGTGTGCATGGAATTTTAAACAGTTCTTTTCTTGTTGACCAAAACTTTGTCCCAAAAGAATTTCATTTTCAGTTTGCCAAAAATTTAAAAATATACATCTTGGGAGATTTGAATCTTTCTGACCAAACCAAATTTCTCATGTTTGCCTCCTCTAAAAATGTTCCGGTAAGTGTATAACAAAAATGAAAACCAAAAAAGTTTAATCGGATTTTATTTGCTATAGGGGAAGATAATATTCACAAATTGGTTTTTTACTTTTTTACTAGACTTTGTACCGAAATATTGGAAGACTAAAAATATTTCAGATTCTTATGGAAATTACGCAAACCAGGACATTTACATCCTTCTAAATAATCTAGACCATCATGCTATCAATGAATAACACTGAAAATATTTACAAACATATATTTCTGGAAAGTTGTACAACAGTAACATTTCTGATAAAGTTTTATTCAAACTGAAAAAAGCCATTTAATCATTTCCTCACAAATGTTCAGTACTGAGTACTACTGAAGTTGTATCAGCAATTTGTTGTGAAACAGCATTAAATGTGAAAGCAAGCTAATATGAACCTAAGAAATCCTCTTAGGGAAATTTCTGTTTGTGTGGCAAAAAAGTTTTTGATAAATTTACTTTATCGTTCAAACCAAATTACCTAGTTTTACGTCATTTGCAGTCCAATATAGTTAGATCTTGAGTAACGTGTAACTGATTCTATCTGAAGAGCAAACAAAACCCAACTGTGACTCTGTAGATCAGAATATTGATGATTTCAGGTGGAAAAATAGATTAGAGACACAGATGGCTTAAGAGACCACGCTGACACTACACCTTTCTGAAACTCTGCAGCATGCCTGGACTATAACCCTGCGCTTTTGTAACTACTGAAAGGTGACCAACATGTGACACTGGGTTTCTGTTAATTATGGGGAGGTACAAAGGCAGCCATAAACCAGGGAGCCTGTAGCTTACGTAGATACCAGAAAAAGTCAGAGCAAAAGGGTCAGCTTTTTTGTTCCTTGACGTCAGCACTGTGCTCACTCTTTGCTGAGGACAGCACTGTGCAAAATGCTACTATTTATTCCATAGCAGCTCTGAGCCCTTTAATCCTTAATCTCTGGGTTGATGATTTTTGTCATAAAGTCTCAAAACCCAGAATAAATGTCAGAATATTTTTATATTTGCATTCTTGTGAAAATGTTTTCTCTGCATAGTCATCTTAGATTTTGACATTAAATCTGCCTTGAGCATTCAGAGACACGTCCGGACCGAATTCCCTTGAGAGCTGTTTCATAAACGAAAGAGAATCTTGATGTTTTGCTACATAAACATGCTGACGGACCTTTGCTGATCACTATCAGCCTAATTCAGTGTACCTCCCCACCTTTGTGTACTGTGCTGTGCAAGTCCTTTACAAGAAAATGTAACAGGGAAAAGAAAGGATTATTTAGACAGAATTTGCAGGTTCACATTCAAATATTACTGAATGAAGTGCAACCAATCAGTAACATGAATATATTAAAGGAAATCTGTGATCATATTTGGTTAAGTACGTATCACTCCCTGGTATGATGCATTGTGATTGGTAAGGCTGTTAAGGAAGAGGCTAAAGATGCAATAGATTTTTATTTTGGGAAGAGATAAAGGAAACAAATACAGTGGAAATTTAATTAAGTGAACAGGATGATGTATTTTAAAAATGGTTTTGGCAAAATGCAGAGGAATGGGAAGTGAACCGACTTATGTAAGCACAAAATTGCTGGACCTACTCTGAGATTATATTAAGAAAGTGTTCTCTGGAGGCATGTTTAGTTCTTTAGGGAATGAAGAAGACAATTAGAAAATATTTGAAGATGTAGAGCGGGGCAGCCCTGGTGATCATTTGGACTCATTCAAAAATCTCAAGAATGAGCTTTGTGTAAAGTATAGAAGATTAGTCATCATCAATAGTTATTTAACTGTAAGATTGGAAGGCTTTAGAAGAGTTGAAATGCTTCAAAGAACTGAGTGAGATGTTAGTTGGTTTGGTATAGGCAGCTTTTTAGTAAATGTTTAATGAATCCATCATCTTAAATGATTAATATTTTCAAAAACAGATGATTCTTTAATCTATTTGATGAAAGCATAGAGGAATCTAATGTTTGGGACTGGAAGCTAGCAAAATTGAAATAAAGAAATTAAAATAATGAGAACATTTGTAAGTGGATATAATTATTGGAATTATTTTGCATTTGCATTATTAGCTGACTCTATCGCATCCTGCCTTCCACCAGCTCTACCTGCCATTCTAGAGGAAGGCCACCATTAATAAACTAACCTGAGGGTGCAAAGCTTCTTTATACAACAGGAAAAAATGAAGATGTCCTGGTGTTTATTCTTGGTCCTTCTGTGTTAGAAAGCTAGGACCTATGCCGTGTATTCTGAAAGATCATCTGTGCTAGCGCAATAAATCTGACACAATAAACACCTGGAATTACACACATTTCTCTTGGCTGTTTGAATATCTGGTATCAGATGTTCAGAGCTGCCAGATTCTGGAAATTCTGAACACAAATTAAAAAAATCTTCCCAGTCAAAATAGCTATCTTAAGTTTTAAGGTAAGCTTTTATAGAGCAGTTTCTAGAAAGATCATCTATTTTAATTTCATTATTTTTTTATGTAAACCAGACTCATTGATCTCAAGAACTACGGAGTTCAAAGGATGTTGCCAGCATGGTCATAAGGCCCAGTTCACTCAACTGATGTTTGCTGTTCCATATGTTGAGCTGACCAAGAACTACTAAGTGATGGGTTGTTTTGTTGGGATTCTCACAGAGTTTTGTTGTTCAGACTTCAACTTGTTCTGATAACTCTATGGAAATGTTTTAAATTCTGAGAAAGCGAAATCCAGCCATCCCAGGGTTGTGTTTCAGCAGAAGATCCCGCCAGCTTCTGTAACAATGGACACTGCTCATAGAGGTCATTTCAAACAGAGCCAAATCAGTCTTGTATTATGCTACTCAACTCACCCTTTGCAGTCCAAAGTCCTTAATTTCTTGTAATTTTGTGTCAGCCTGGTGATACCTGCCCTCTGGGTTAGAACTGCAGGAAATCAATGTTTTCAGGGCAGTTTAAGGTCACCTTTACTGCTGCAGCATCACAAGAAGCTTGAGGATCTGTCACAACAGCATCATAGCACCATTGCTCTTCCATTAGAGCAGGCTGTTGAAAAGGACTTAGCGATTACTTGCTTTCTTAACTGCTTTTTTGCCTTTCCTCTTCCTGACAGGTTACTTGCCCTAGCACTTAGTCCAATACTCAGTCTTACTTAATGCTGTCCAGCTGAAGCATTCATAACTACCAGATTTCACAGACTTAGGTATTAAAGTATTTTATACATCTCATAAAGCGGCTTCTGCCAACGAGACATTCCCAAGGTATGGCACGAGACTTAATTTTACTTTTAAGAAAAGGATTTTGTTGAAAGCATTTAAGTAACCACAATGAACTTTCTCAGCTTTTAACCGGTTTTGAATTCAACCTTTATCCACATGTACTGGTTTTGGCTGGCATAGAGTTCATTTTCTTCATACTCGCTTGCATGGTGTTATGTTTTAGTGTTGTGACCTAAACAGCGTTGATAACACGCCCATGTTTTAGCTGTTGCTGAGCAGTGCTTACACAGCCTCAAGGCCTTTTCTGCTCCTCACGCTGCCCTGCCAGCGAGGGCTGGGGGGGCACCAGAAGTTAGGAGGGGACACAGCTGGGACAGCTGACCCCAACTGACCAAAGGGATATCCCAGGCGATATGACGTCGTTCTCAGCAATAAAAGCTGGGGAAGAAGGAGGACGGGCGAAGGTTTGGATTACTGTGTTTGTCTTCCCAAGTAACCGTTACGTGTGATGAAGCCCTGCTTTCCTGGAAATGGCTAAACATCTGCCCGCCGATGGGAAATAGTGAATTAGTTCCTTATTCTGCCTTGCTTGCACATGCAGCTTTTGTTTTACCTATTAAACTGTCTTCATTTCAACCCACAAGATTTCTCACTTTTGGACTTCCGATTCGCTTCCTCTTCCCACTGTGGGGGAATGAGTGGGGCTGTGTGGGGCTTAGCTGCCGACTGGGGTTAACCCACGATAACATGTCCTTAGGCGCTCTCTAAAGCCCAGTTATTTTCTTTCTCTGCTTCTGTTAAAAAGACTGAAGAGAGCCAGTAATCCAGTAAACCATTTATCTTTCTGTTGTCTGTAGTTTTAGAACACTATAGATGGCATAATTCAGTGTCAAAAAAATCTATAAGCATTTGACCTTACATTATACCATATTAAAAAAATATATGAAACATACTTAATTGAATAGTATTTCATTCTCTTGCCTTTCCAACCAATACTCATTAAAAAGCTGGCTCATGCATACAGATTCTTAAAGGTGCATTTCTAGTCTTCAGAATATTTTAGAACGACGCTGTATGTCCTGCTGGACCAAAATTCTTCTCTGGTGGACCTCCACAGACATGAATCTTTCCCATTTGCCAGGAACTTTAAAATCATATTCAACATGAAAGTTGAAATTATTTCTCATTTATCTTTCATTTTGAAGATGACCAAAATGTCAGACCAACATTCAGAGAAAAAAATCTTGATATAGGCCTCGTACAAAAACTCATACTCACAAACCTTCTCTTTGAAGCACGATTTAGAGTTTAGATACAAAGGCTTATCTGCAGGTCAAGTCCAAAGAGCACGAAATTTCAATTGAAAATGTGGATTCAAAAATGCTGCTCAGCCTCACTGTAAGTAGTTGCATGCCCGGTATTTTACAGCGGTCTGTGAGATGATCAAAGTACTTTCAGCTGCTGTTTTTCTTGTGAAAGGGAGTGAAGTGTCCTCTTTTCCTAGTGTGATACAGGGGACAATATGCAAGTACACCTCACCTAAGACTTGTTTTAAGAGGTTTTGGGTTCTCTTCCTACCAGTGGGATGGGGGAGCATGTGTACACTGATACTTGCTGTGAAGGTGGGGGTTAGAGGGTAAAATGTGACAATTCTTGGGAGTGAAACAAGACATGATATGAATGCAAATGAAGGAAATTATAAAACTTGATCTAATTTGCCTGGTGGCCTTTCATTTTCGAATCTGCTGTGAGACTATGGAATATGCCCAGCTATTGATCAGTTCATTAGCTGCCCTTAAGCAAGTTATACATACATTATTTACTAATTTCCACTTTCTTTTATGTTTCTAGGAATATGGATCTTTAGAAGAAAAACTTGCTCTCCATCTTCATAGCAAATTGATAAGTAATCAACAGTATTTCAGGGAATGAAATTATTTTGGGGCAACTTAATTTAAGCAAATTGCATCCTTAAATCTCTAATTTCTTTATTCTTACAAGGAAGAACACCGATGAAATAAACAGGTAGAGAGGCTGTCCAGGAAAAGTGAGAAAGAGTGTACAAAAAATAACTAGACCCAGATGAATCCATTGTGCCCTGTTGTGGCTTAAACAATTGGAGGAGCACAAGAAAACAAAAACCTGCTTTATTTAAGCAGAGTTTTTCTGTGAGTACTTCAAGGATTGCAAAAGATTTGATGAGCAGCGAAAGACAAAATAGCACCTTCAAATCTCAGGAAGAAGCAGTACCTTTGTTTTTATATAAAGGCAATTGTAAACCCTGTTGGTTATGTTTATCTCCACTGTGTCTTAGCATTAAAGCCTCACCTGTAGCCACAGTGACCTTACTGCTTGTCACCAAGGCTGAATGAAATATACACAAAAAGTTTCTTCGACAACACACATGAGGAAGCCAGGATAATTCACAGGCAGCTACCACTAATTTCTTCCCTTCTCTGCTATGGAAATGCAGCCATGTGGCTGTGACATTTTCTCAAGCAATCCTGCTAATGTTATCAGCAAGAACTGCCCTCTCCTAACTCGAGAATACACTTCTGAAGTGTATCTACACCGGGTCTTCACTGGTTCTCAGCATCACCATGTGTCCTCTGGATCTCATTACGCTGTTCAGATCAGGTTTTCCCACTTGGAAGATGCTTCAGAATCAAAGGCAGTATTTCTCACAGCAACTTTCCATGTTAGCTGAGATTTGGGGTCTTGACTAGTATACTAGTTTGTTTGCTGGTTTGACAGGTTTGTATATTTTTTTTCTTCCTGCCAATCCAAAATTGTTCCATTTTAAGCGCCCTCTTTCACCTCTCTAAGTTCCTCTTTTGAAAAACTGTTCAGGTTTAAAACTGATACCAAGTATTTTGCTTCTTATTTTTCCTGAAAGGAAATAAAAGCCCAATAAAATAAAATGTACTTGTTTTTTGGAGTTTTTTTTCTTTACTTAAATACTTCCTTTCGTCAAAATACTTGTATTTTTTCAACAGGTCTAAAGCCCACATGTATATGCCCTTGTTCATGTTAGACTGGAGGATCTAGTGGTCCTGTGTGTCCTTAATCTTTGCCAATGCAACACTGCCTCTCTTTTGCGCTGCTGGGAGAGAAGGGTGGGTTTCTTTACCTTGAGGGCTGGCTGCCGGAAAATTAAAAGACTGTTGTAGCCTAACCTAAATAAAGAGACAAGACCATGGGATATTTATGCTCTGGTTTTATTCTCTTGGGATTTAGGTCTTGTCTAGAAAGGTAATCTGTAGGAGAAAATAATAGTAGTAGGAATTATTATTGAGTATTAGTTGGATGCTATGCTAACATGTATGTTAACGTCACACCTGCTAGAACAACAGTGACCACAACACACCCGTGGTCAGGTTTGTGTACACATCGTGTTCAAACGTGTTTCTGAGACAAGTTTTGAAGGAAAGCCATTCATCAGTTCTACAGATATTTGCAAGATCTTGGTCTTTCTCTCAAGCATGGGAAACAGCATTAAGATTCTGAGCTGCTCCTTTGGCAAAGTTATAATGGGCAATGGATGCTAATGCTGGGGGGGGAGGAGGAAAGAGGCAGTAGGTGTTATATAATTATAATGTAATATATAATATTATAATATCTCAGCCAGAGGAAGCAAGCTGCTTGCTGTAGTTCTGGAGGCACCACCACACCAGCTGCTCAAAGTGTCCAGACCATCTCTGAAGGTCCTTCTCACAGCCCTTCCTGCATTGCATTTTGGGACGAAGGTATTGAGGCAGGTATTGCCTGACAACCTCAAGGCTTCCAGCAAGGCTCTGCCTGCTATTCTTCATGTTCCCAAGCATCCATACTATAGGTGAAGAGAGGAAAGCTGCAGATGACACTGCTTTGCAGACAAAAATTTGCAGTTAGTAACATGAGTTGGTTTGCAGAGCTGCAGAAGGGTCACACAGCAACATACTGGAGATGTCCACACAAACTGCTGCAGAAGTCCAGCTACCAACATCAAAGCACTGAAAGGTGTTTTATCCAAAATGATCTATTAGAAACTTGGAGCCAGCTACGTGGTGCGAGCTGTGGCTACAGTTATTATATGTAAGTTTACAATCCAATCTCTTCAAAGAGTTTCGCTTTAAAATACGTCTTCTTGCTTACAAAAGCCTTTTATTTTTTAGGCAAGTCCATTTCCAAAGTGAATAAGATAAAATAAACCAAAGTCAATCCTAAACTACAGGAGAAAAGTTCACACGGAGGGGTATTTCCTGGTGCAGGAAATCTCTGCGATCCATAATTTTGGTAATGTTCCTACACAATCTATTTTCACCTGCTCTTGGTCAGTGCTGTAATTCCTCGGGGCTTTTTCAACTGTGGACATTGCACAGAACTTCTAAAATGAAGACATCCTCAGAGTAAATTGTTGGAAGCCAGTTCAAAGAGTAGCATGTAGGGTGACATTCTCTGTGTTACATCTCACTTAATGAATGCCTGCAAATGCAGTCAGAAAGACCTTTTAAATTAAATTTCATAATTGGGCTTAGAACCTGAAATCAACTTACCTCCACAGAAATCAACAATTCTGTAACCACAGTAGTGCAGAGCCCGGGAGTGGGTGAAAATGTGTAGGCGGAAACAGAACATAATTTTATTCTGCTTTCTTGGTGCTGGTAATGTCATAAACATCCTGCCATTCTGATATTATTGTGTTAATGTTAAAATATTTGGTTGATGCAAATAGGAGTCGAGATGTAATATTCTTTATATGGCATTGCCCAGAGCAAAGTAAGAACACCATGACAACAAGTAGCCTGCAAGCTGTCATGTTATTTGTGTTCAGCTTGCAGAACAGCTTATAAAAAGCTATCAGCTGACAGGCATCCTGAACATCAATAGTAATTGAGAGAGAAAGAATAGAAGAATAGCAAATGGTGAACATGAAAAAAAAAAGAAAAGTATAATAATACACCCTAGGAACAATACTTTTCCATATACTTTGAGTTTTCGTAAATGGCAGTAATTTATTAAAAAATACAACTTCTCAAATAAAACCCTTGAATGAAACCACTTTAGCCTTCAGACATCACCATCCCTCCTATAGAGAACTTTACTAATCAAAGGTGGCAGCACACAAGAAACCCTTCTAACATTCTACTGAACAAAACTATCAAGCAATTATAGAATTGACAAAGATGAACACAGGGATATGAAGAAATTTCTTTTAAAAGTACATATTCTACATAGAAAAATACATCCAAAGAACAACAAACTAAGGGAACAGTAACACATATAAGAATATTGCCCATGGTGCTGTCAGTATCTTTATAGCTATACCTCTTAAGATGAAGCATTAACAGCAGTTATTCATCTATAGTTTTTATTTTAAAATCACCTTTCATTGTTTAGGATTATTGTTTTGCCACATACAGAAGTACTAAAAGACTATGAAGCGATGCACCTTTTTACACTGGTGAACTTGATCACACAGGTCACTGCCCTGGGGAAATTCAGTTCTAGGAAACAAACAATAAGCAAGAGACCACATATTACACAGCTGGCTCCGTTTCAATGGGACTATTTGTGACAGTAAAGTGAGTGGGATTTGATCCTATAACTATTATCGTTTCATTTGGAATTTAAAGTACGTGAAACTGTAGCCAGGTGTTTTAAAATCCAAATTTTTACACACAACGCTCCACCAACTCATTACCATTTTATGTTGCCCCCCAGTGAATAGACTTTTCTAGACGTAGCAAACTGAAAAAGGTGATACAAAGATAAAAAGACATACTGATTGGCATTTCTAGCTGTCCCCAGGTTTTTCTGTATCCCTCGACACATAACATTGGCATATGTCAGGAAATATAGAGATACACTTCTACTACTAGAGATGCAAAGCAGTATTTTAGCACATATTCACCTATGGAAAAATAAAATTTGTCAGAAAGAATGCAGGGCACCATTGACATACGTTGCTGGAGAAAGCTGATTTTTTTTCCATGTCACAGATTCAGCATAACTGGTTTCCTTGAATGACACACGGGGTCTAATAAACTACTTTTACAGTATACCGCACCACTTTTTTAATACCAGGGAGCTGAAAACGTAAGCTCGTATCTGACTTCATTAATGATGTACCCTACTAAAAGTATGAACAATTCTGCTGACAGGCCATCTGTTTGCTGTCAGCTAGGAATCGATAGCGTGGCCCTCAACTGCGTCAGCTGCATAGGAACTTCTTGAAGAATTCAGTGAGCAATCCCTAGAAAGTAAACTGCTTAATTGTGCTTGTCTTAGCTGCCACCGTAAGAAATTAACATCTCCATTTTTCCTAGGTGTTAAGAGAAAGGAAAAGAAAACACAACAACAACAACAAAAAGCATTGATACATTATTCATGCCAGGGAAAGAGAGAGGCAGTGATGGAGAAAGTAAATAAACAGACCATCAAGGGTAAGTTTCCTGGGTTTGAACCTAATAAATATACTTCTGAAGCTCGTAGCGCTGCTTCTCAGTAGTTTTCCAAAATACAAATTGTAGAACATCTTGGAAAACACTGTTTTGAATGCATGGGGCCATTGATGTAATTACGATTCACTAAGGAAAAGCAAAAGTTTATTACTTCAGTACATAGTTTTTGTCATGTGTGAGTTTAGATGAGGGTTAACAGAAGTTAACGACCCAATTTGCTTTGATATCAAGGGATTTCATAAAGTGAAGCTTGAGTATGTTCAAGCCGAGGAAGAAACTGAATCCACATGGCATGGTTTTGGGTAAGTGCTGTAAACCTAAGGTTACCACATAAAAGGATCATCCTCCTGCCATGAGGTTTGTGCCTCATTTTAGAAAGAAGACAAGGCCTCTCCTTCCAGAAGGATATTCCAGCTGTGGTACCCTGCAGGTGATGATTTCATGAGACTCTGATTAAATTCTCACTCCAGAGAAGAGTAGCAGCATTTCCTTCTTATGTAGGTAAGCCAGTCTACTGCCTTTAAATGGCTTTGAGAGGACCACATCTTCTTTGTACAGGTACTCACTGTACCTAGCACTGGGAATTAGATTCTACTCCAAGACCCAGGTAGCTCAAGTCAGGTGTGAGAGCATCCATGTCCCTGTTTGGATTCAGCACTGATGAGTTGCACAGTGCCTATAAAAGAAAAGGAGCCAGAAATGGGGATTTCATCATCCTCGGTAAGAACACGAAGCACCGAGTCATTACACTGCAGTGCTGAACTTCTGGTCCATGCCACAGCCATGAACTGAAACTGCCACTGCCTGTCTGCCCAACTCACAACGGGACAGAGGAGAAGCCATTCGGGCCAGCAGCACTGGGATCTCTAATACCTCCAAAGGACAAGCTGGCCTTTCTTTCTCCCATCTCTCAAAAATCTCACCTTAAATAAAATCAGTTTCATGGAATTTAATTTCTCTGCTCCAGAACTATGAACAGCTGAGTCAAACCTGCTGGCATTTGCAATATGAATGTTGATCCAATTATCGAAATTGTCAGCTGCTAGCACCTTGCTGTAATAATAAAATAATGATTTACCCAGGGCTCTTTGAGAGCACCTTTCATTCCAGGCCATCCTCAAGTGTGCTATGAACCCATGCACAAGCTATATATAGGAAGAGCTTCACCCACCCGTGACAGGCAGCCGCCTACGGGATGAATCACTGAGCCTCCTCACAGCTCCCATCATCGGGACCCAGCAGATCAGAGCACCGAGCAAACAAGGATGGTACAGTGCTGATCCTCAGCTCCCTCATGCTTGTTTTTCTGCACACTTATTCGGGCCCTACATCAAAGGAAAGCAGTTTGTAATTTTTTTTTTTCATTACGTAACTCCCAGGCTAATATTTATTCATTTATTATTAACACCCATGTTCTTGCAAAAAAAAACAACCCACAGAATGTCTCCTGATCACATTTGGTCAGGTTATAGAGCTTCATCAACACAGCTGTAAGATTACATATATGACCTCATCATTAATATATCTCATAGTTATTAATGATTTTTTATATTAATTTGATAAGAAATGTTTTCTATCACAGACAAAAAAAAAAAAGCCACCTCGATGTCACTAGTACCATTTCCAGAAGTGTTCCTTCAACTTCTCCCATCTCACTCCACTTTTAGCCTGCGAAATGTTAACACTCTCGCGCTGTGGGATTTGTCAGCCCAGAGAAGGTACTTTTCCATTACGATCCCATTTGTGTCTCAAAGAAATAATGTAAACATCCAAGCCATCGTCAGCTGTGAGAGTGAAGAAAAGCCCCGCTTGCGCGGTGCTGACACTCCCTGGCTACTGGAGTGATATTATTGAGTCTGCTGAGCCCCGGCACAACCCCAATACCTCCCGAGTGTCTTCACTCAGCAGGGGCCAGACACACATAACTTGCCGTCCTGCAATAACCATGAAGGAGTCCTACTGAAAGCCGGAGGCATCACTGTCGAGAGATTTATATTTTTTTAAACCTGAAACAAGATTATATTCCATGTGGGAGCCGCAAAAAACCTTGTGGAAGCAGCATAGCCTTAACTTTCAAAATCAAATGCTTTACTAAAGAGAGCTTTTAAACCTTGCAGAATAAGATTTTTACAAGCTACTGCATTTTTTTCAGCTTTTTAGCACAGAGAAAGAGTCTCTTACATTTTTAATAGAAAAGGAAACCGAGAACAGGTTGAAAGTATATGCTGAGCTCTGGAAACAGCTGCAATTCAACCCTTCTTTTGGCATATGGTAACTCAAAGAAAGCTTGTAATTTTCAAAGTGTTTTCTCAGAGGAAACAGTGTGGCTGTTTGATTCAAAAGACAGCGTTATTGAAAACTTACTTGTTTGGGGAGCTTTCCCCCGGTCTGAAATTCATCCCAATTTTCTGTCACTGAAAATGCCACATTTGGAAAAAGAAAAAGAGATGCAGATCAGCTGTTGAACACTTTCTACTCCTTTCATCTTGCACTGTCTCATCTTGCAAACTATTCTTATGTCATTATTTGCATTCAATTAGTAGTTGGAGTGAGTCAAGGAAGCACACTGAGTGCAGTGTCTGCTGGATTAGCAACACTGATGTTTAGACCTGCTTTGGAGTTTTAGACTCAGGTTCTGTTTGGATGCCTCTCCCAGTTCACTGTACTGAATTTTTTATGTAAAAAGTCTGTCACATTGCAGAACCTCCAGTAAGAACTTTCAGGAATGTATGAGAGAATCTGATAGATCTTTTGGTTGCAAGATGTAGGATGTAGGTGTTTCCTGCCCATCACCTAAAATTTAGGAACACAAAATTTGCATGCATCCATCCATGTCTCCATAATACACTTCAGTCATAAGTCTGCTTTAACTGGTGATTTTCCTATATGGATTCCTATTTTGAGGAAATGACACAAATTATTTCTAATTGTGATTCATGAACCTGGGGACACGTGTACTGATAGACTATTTCCCTGTGTAATGAGTCCCATGCTAAACCTTCCTCACAGCAACATCTACGAGGTAGCTGGGGCACTCAAAAGAAATGACAGCTGATGTTGTGTAGGATGCCTCAGTTGGAAACCATGTCAAAATTGCAGATTTAGGATGATAAGGTGTAAAATCACAGGCCATGGCTTTATGTCTCACTCTTCTCCCAGCTTTTTTTGTTCGAATTTAATTTCTTCCATGGCTTGCAGTAAAATATTGTAGCTTATTTTAGGTAGAATCATTCCTAAGTTGGCAATCACTGCTGCAATCACATAAGACAGCATAAATTCTTATAACAATAGCTGTAATGATTTGAAGTAGAGTTTTTCACATTTTCATGATTATTTAAACATTTTATGATGCTGTACAGTAATTTCATTCCTTTTTATTTCTATTCTGTTTTGGCAAAATTAAAGTATATGCATTTTCAAAGTGCTATTAATACACAATGGAATAGGAGATTCATTCTGAGTTTAATATTCTGTCAATAGCCATATTAGGATTTAGTCAAGATTTGTGATTTATACTTAATGCTTGTTCACTGCCTATATTTTAATAGCTCTTTTGGGGTCCTGCTAGAGAAATAGAGAAACCAATGTGTATGCCGTATTATAGATCTTTAATAGAGTATAAATTCTTCATAGAGTTATATAATGTTAGAATAAGTCATAACGATTTCCTTAGAAAAATCTATTTCACACTAAACCACACCTTTAAATTTTACAGATCTCAACTACACATTTGTTATTATTGTCATAGCAATTATTATTTAATTATAGAGTTTTGCAAATGTATGTTGCAGTTTCATGTTCTAAACAAAGGGAAACTAGTAGATAGGGTGCCTCTTGACAATAAGCATGTAACTATTCAGCATTAACAGAACAAGAGAGTTAAGCTGTTGCAGCATTCCTTTTGAGCCTTTGGACACATAAATACATGGTCTTGGACCCAAAAAGGACCTTAGAGTAGCTAAAACTAAAATATTGACCTTCAAACTTGCCACCCGTAATCTCACTCTGGAGCAATATAATTTCTCCAGGCACACGAAACTCCGAAATATGCATCTAACCCACTCGGTTGCAAAGTCATTCTCTTTCTCAGGCCCTATGACCAAATAATTATTTTGGTATAGAGTGGAACAGTTTTGGAAGTGAGGAAGAAGCTCCTTGAAAATAGCTCCTGCCTTGATGTACTGGCACACTCAGTCAGGACTACTTTCCTGAATTTTCTATAAGAAGATACAAAGCTGAGTTTCCTGACCTAACCAGAAAAACATTACTGTGATTCCTGACTGGACGGATGCGTCATCCTCCAGTCCAAATTACAGGCCCATCCATCATATATCTTCTCAACTCGTTTGGCTTTACTTCCTGGTTGCTCGCAGTCCCTGACTTCCCAAGGTTAAGTTATGCAAAGGTGAGCTTACATCTTGGCAATGTCTTCTGTCTCTCTTTGTCCCCATTTTCAAAATGAGAAGACTATTTCTTCATTTTATAGGGCATATTGAATGCCAAATAAACATGGTACGTGGAGGAGATGCTCAGATGTAGGCTCAGGGGACTCAGAATGTGCAGGTTCCTCCTCAAAAAGCAACACTCCATGAGAGCTCTGGCAAACCTGGCTGTGACTGAGTCTTCCATACCTCAACTCCCTGTTCCTAACTCATGGGAATGTCTTTGGCTGTTCTGACCACCTGGAAGCCCTGGAAAACTGGTACTTACGGAGTATTGATTCATTTCCATTTTAGAAAGATCTGATCAAATTCTGTACTGTTTCTCTAAAATTATTAACATTAAAATTATCAGGTTTTTAAATTATTTGCTTCCATGGGAAATTTACCAACCTCTACTTTCATCTCCATACTGAAATAAAAACTTGTTCAAAATCTGCTAAATTCCCATGAAACAAAATTGAATTTCAGCCAGCTTTGATCGAAACAGTAAAGGCTTTTCCAGCATCGGAGTCTAATTTCATCTTTTAAGGAGCTATTAAAATACTGAAGCCTTGTTGTGATAAATCTCAGCCTGTAAAGGGAATTTTAGTGGCAAAATTTTAATCTGTCTCACAAAAATGCTGTCAAGGTCATAATAATACTACTATAAATAGAAGCGTGTGCAGTTTACCTCAGTTTTTACTTAACCTCAAGGTCCTTATGGGTTCTTGTGCCAAACAGCCTCATAGCAATTAACGCTTGATTTTGTGAAATTGCTTTAAAATCAAGACACAATGAAGTAACCTCAAACAGCCATGAACCTATGCAAAGCCCGGTATAATCGCCACATTCTGCAGTTGTCGTCTTCCTATCTACAGTGCCTCATTTCATTTTAGTAAAAAAGAACACTGAAGGTAAATTAATAAAAATACATATTTCTGTTTACAGCCTTGATCATTGAAGTTGACTTGGCCATTGAAAATAACTACCTTTTCCTCCCTTCTTAGCCATTTGATCCCATTAGATTTACTCTGATTATCTATTAATTTCGGATAAAATCCAGAATAGTACTTAGGCACCTAGATTGTGATGTATGCAGGGAGCATGAGTTAAATGAGACAAAAAATAGTGCTTGAAAAGGTGAAAACTTCCCTAGAGTCTCAGTGTTATGCTGCTGTGCATCTCCTGAAGTGCTGCCTCAGTACTCATCTTCCACAAAAAGCTCCTCAATATTTCTAGGTTGAGGCATGGATAAGAAAAAAATAAAATCATTGTGTTTTCTGTTTTCAGAATAACTGCCCTAAACCCAGTAAGGAATTTTTTTTTTTTTTTTGAGGGAGGGTAGAGGTGGGATTCTGTTAGGAGATACCTGTTAGGGGATGTCTGTTGGGAGAACGTAGACCATGGGCTGAAATTGCCCACAAATTGTGAAGCACTTCAACCGTGCAACAGCAGGGAATAATCAGCTTTCAGAGACAGCTTAGAGAAAGAATTACCAACATCTACATGTTCCAGAAAAAAAAGGCATAACCTTAGCGTACTTTTGTGTTCCTATCCCTCATATATCCTTATGTTGCACTCTATTCTTCCCTCCTAAATCTAGGAACTGATTCAAAAATCAAAACCAAATTATATCAGGCTGATGTAATGATGGAAAGTGCTTGGCAAGTATCTCAGCCAAAGGAAGTCCAACACCCTCTGCTTGACATGTGTAAAGAGCTCCATGCAAGAATATCACTTCCACTTGGAGTATTTCCTTTGTGCGGGATATCTGTGTGGTTGTTCAATTCAGAATGAAAGAATCAGTGTGAAAACAGAGACATGGATGAGCAACTGCGACCAAATAAGGAAACATCACAAGTATTTTTTAATGCAATGTGTATGGGGAGAGGGTTCCATTTATTTGCTTCTCATGGAGAAGGACATTATATTTAGTAGAATTTTTGCTTTAAAAAGTATAGAGACAGGCATAGACACTCCATGGCGCAGATATGGTAGGAATCATTGTGATATTGGGAGCTATAAACTTTTAAGTGTCCGAGAATGCTATTCTTAGAAGGTGAGTGCTTTGTCAAACCCATATTTGTAACTAATTGTTTGGGGGTGTATGTTGTCAGTATAAGCATAGAACTGAACCAATATCTTTGGGAAGAGTTATACTTACATGGACGTATTACAAATAACCTCAGTAAGATATTCTTCCTTTCCCACTCGGACAATGGATGGACTTTGAAACTTAAAAGGTGATTGCATAAACTTGTCTGGTGGTTTTAAGCTATTGCTAACATTTTAAATAATGGCTTGAAGAATGAGCAGAAAAAGATATTTGTTGTGTGTGCACAACTGTATATTTGTGTATACATATCATTTCTAGTACTACGATGTATTGCAGACTTCATGGAGTCTTCATTCAGTGTGTCATAATTGCCCTGTGTAGACTTCTGTGCCAATTGTCACTGTTCCCTCGTGGCATAAATTCACATATTCAAGTATATTTAGCTTCTGAAATTTATTCCATTAGTTTCATTATTTTTATTTATTTACATTGGGTCTGAATGTGTACATAAATAATTATCCTTTTAATTATGGCAGCTTTGTAAGGCACCACGTATTAAATGGTTGTTCACTCAAAAGACAAGGGAGAGAGTCTGGGTTTACATTGTATGTAGAGCCTTCTGGCCCCAAGTATTAAATTCCAGTATAATGAGGACCTTGTGCTAGTTGTATACTAGACAGGGATTCAGCTTATACTGCCAAAGATTTGGCAGCGATGAAAGACTGAGCAGCAACTGCCAAAAATTACTTGATATTGTGTAAGCCCTTGTGCTATACAGTCTGATGGTTGAAAGGGTTCATGTACAAGAGCAGAATCTGCAAATGAAATGTATACAGTAAGGCAACATTTGTAATAACCATCTGCTATGTATCCCCTCCTTTCCCTTGACGCAGGCACAGACACTCACACAAATTGCATAGCTATAAAACACTACGAGTCCACATTAGTGCTTTGGGATGAATGATATGGTGAAAAATATTTTATATTCACTGTATCATATTTTTGTCTGTGGAGAGGAAGAAAAGTTATTTGAGCCCCAAGGAAGCAGAAGCTGAGATTAGGCCCTGCAAAAGTTAGAGGTTTCCGGTGGACCTCTTTATTTATTTTAAACTGCAAAATGGATCTCAAAGTGCTGAAAGAGAAAGTAGGTTTGGGGAAGTTGGGGGGAAGGAGTGGTTTAAATTTTAGAACAGATTTCAGTTTCATTTGTAGAATAACAGTAATGAAAGAACTTTGCAAAATTACACCAAAGGCAACCCAAATATTTTTGAACTGGACAAAAAGTTCCATTTATTTTTAAGCCTTTTCCTGTGTAGCTCCTTCTGGTTTTGAATAGAAGTGTTTCTAATTAGCTGCTTTTAGAGAAGTACTTGACAAAATGAATGCTTGTGTACCCTGCTAATTTATCCAACCTTTCTCCAGAAGCCAAGGCATAGGTCATTTTAACATAGTTTTATAATATTATGGTTTTAACCTCTTTGCAGTCTATACTAGGAGTTCCTGGGATTTTGTGAACATGAAAGCACAAGCTTGATTAATTCTGTATTTACTCTTCAAGATGGTTAGTCTGATTACAAGAGAGTCTAAGAAACCAAAATGGCATTTTAAAATGAAATTTGAATAATTCTCGTGCCCTGACAATTCTTTTTCCCTTGGAACGTCTCAAAGAGGATAAGATGGAGGGTGACAGTACTGAAGGAAATTAAACAGATGAAGACTATTTGTAGACAAATTGCAGACATACTAATCTTGTTAATTTACATTAAAACCTAACACTTATCCAGACCTCTGTCATGTCAAAAAAGCAACAAAAGAGAGGCATTTCTGATTTCTCAAGTGCACTTCAGATTAAATTATGTTCTGCTACATCCACTGAGGAATCCTATTAATGTATATTTGCAATTGCAATCCTTGAGTCAAATTTGGCTCTGTTTTTTCGGGTGATATTAGATCATTGTTTTAGTTTATTTGCTTGTACTTCTTCCCATCCTCTGCCAATTGCTTTCGTTCTTCCAAATGTTACCAGTACCATAATCATCATCATGATACAAATCATGTGGAAGGACCCTGTGCTTGTATAGTCTTATTCTTACCATATTCTGCTGCATGAGGGTGAAATAATGTAGTCAAACCAACTTCAACGCATTGTTTTCTGACAAGGACGCACGATCAAAACTAGTCCTTGTAAGCCATATTGGTAACAAGAGTTCGTATGTAATTCATACAGACTATATCTCACCTAACTTTAGCCATCCAGAATTAAACATCTTGTTGCAGTTAATCATCTGGACTGCCTTTGAAGCCGACAGTCTAGCACCTCCAGAGTGTGATTCTTCTCAGGGATTTTAGACATCTGTCTTAGGCTGAGATGTACCAACCACACCATTTCAAAGTTAGGCATCTAGTCAAAGAGAGGAAAGATGAAACCTCACCCTTGGGATTACAGGTTGGTGAGGGTGGTGCGAAGACAAGTCTCTGTGCCTGATATCCTTCCTACCTGGAGCCACAACACTGCATACTTCCGTGCCGTTTTAAAGGTCTAATGCAAGCTCTTGCTGTCACATATGTATGAATAAATGAATCAGCATTTCTCAAATGTCACAGAAAACTGTTTGGGGCCAGCCAGCCTACTCACACCGAGAGGGGTTCATTCTGTTAGGATCCGAACACACCAGCTGGTGAGCTTTCGGAGATCCAGGACTCCCCAGGGGATCGTTCACCAGGACATATGCTGCTCTATTTTAAAATTATCAGTGTGTAAACTGTGCAGCACAGGTTTGTACAAAGAAAAGTTACACTTACTGTCTGAGTGACTACATGCGTTTCATGGGATTCCATTTACTAAGGACAACAGATGGACGTTTTAGGCCTTTAGTAAAAGCAGAAAAATGATATACTGTCTGACTGATCCATTAACAGAGTTTCTCCAATAAAAAACAAAAGTCAAACTAAGATAAATGTTCCCCACTTGTTAAAGTAGGTAGTACACAGCTGCAGTAAAGCGTTTTGGCATTGGTAATTCCCAGACACTTATCATCATATACTGTCTGAGGAAAAAAATATTTGTCATTTTCTTTTAATGAGCACTCAGAATTTTTGCTAGCTGCCAATAGAATTATTTTAACAGGTTGTTGGAACAGAGGGGAAAAATGGACTGCACTTGTGTAGGAAGTCAGTAATTGTTCAGACCACATCTTTCTGTGGATTTCCATATGTAACACGAAACTAGTTTTGAGCAGTGACTTAGAATAGTTACCGCTGTGAAGAAAAGAACTATTTTGCACAATTTCCTACATCATCTGAAGCACAGATTTAGTATTGTAGAAGAATGACAAATGAATAAACATGTATTTGAAGTCCTATGAATTGGTGAAGTAGATTAGCATTAAATAAATTTGAAATCAAGACTAACAAACATAAACCTCCTTAGAGCCAGAATAGAAATGTAATGTAGCCAGTCTCAAATAAGGCTGAGAATTAAATGATGAAATATTTGACAGAAGCTAATGAGCCATCATCATAAGCAATAGGGTGTTAAAATGGAAAAAGGGAATTGCTACGAAACACATTTTTTTCTGATTAATTTTTAGATTTTTCTGAGTACACTTTTTCCCACATGCATATGAATTCTGAACTGCTACTTTCTTGCCAATTTGGAGCTGAAACTAATGGCTTGTGACCATATAATGAGTTGTAATATTTAACTTGGATTCTGTGATCCCAAATGTACTTGAAAGTTTTGATATTTTTGTTCTACATGTGGCAGTGCAGGGAAAATGTCCTCCTTGTCATATGGAGTTACAAAAATATTCATTATTGTGAGATACAAAATTTATACCTTCACCCTTTCTCTTGTCTTACTCTATAGGGAGGAAAACAGAGATTGCATTCACAGACTTATAAGCACTGTGCATTCGGTTCTCTGCAGGTGAATGAAGCATCTTAAAACTTTCCTACAAAGGCAGTGCAGTGTGGTGATTGGAAGAGGTGACCCCAGTGACCTGCCGGTTTCTGCTAATGTCTTTCTATGCCAAGTTGCCTGAAGTCACTTAGGAGAAGCTTTTTCAAAGGCCATCATCGCTGATTTCTCTCTCCTGCTGCTGAGGTCAATGAGAGTTAGTGTTATCATGGTTCTTACCCATAAATATCGATGTGAAAACTCTCATCGACTTCAGCATAAGCGAGAACAGAGCAATACTAGACACTCTTGGAAATCCCTTCTACTGCATTGCAGTTTACTGCTCCATAAAAACAGGCAATGACTATACTGCATGATGTATTATGAAGGTTGAACTACTAGTACTTGAAAGAGCGTTTAATTAGTTCAGATAGGTCCTAGGTGCTAAGTAAGTACCAATTGTTATTAAGATTTTATCCCCTAGAAATACTGATATGATTTTTTCCCCAACTGACAGCTGGAAAGCATGCTTGCAGTCACCTTGTTTGGATACAATATTTTTTTCATTTGAAGAGCAGTCAGAATACAATGAGTAATGAATTCCTTCAATAATTTGAACTACATACTTCCTTCTATCTAAGTAATCTCTGTCATCCCCTTATTTTGAAATAAGTTCCTATTAACAAGCCATACCATCTAAAAATAATTATCATAAGAAAATCAGCTTTCAGATTGCTGCAGTGCAAGATTAAACTTTCTACTACATTTTTTTTTTCCTATGGTTGGAAAGTTTTTTTCAGTAGTGTCCTTGATTCGGGACACAACTAGGAGGAATCATTGTTATTCCAATGTGAAAAGACAGACTATCTCTTTTTCTGATTTTTTCTCAGTTCAAGACAGTTTTTCTTGACTTTGTTAGTTCTTAAGCCTGGCAGTCTCACCTTTATAACTCTGCATTCTCTAAAGAAGTAATTCTCCTCTCAGGCTAAGCGATCTTATACCTCTTACTTCCACCATCCTGTCATCATGGTTCCACCAAACCACTCTGAACCTGTAGTGCTTAAAAATCTGAGATCTGCCGTTCCACACCTAATAGAAGTTCATTCTCTCTAGGCCTCTAGGACTGGTTAGGGTCCTAGATATGTAGTTTTAATGCTTTGTGCTCCTAAAACATTAGTTTGCATGTAGCCTAAAAACTGAAAATACTGAGACGCTGGGATATGGGTTTATGGCCTCAGCGTAAAATTGCTGCTCACGCAATAGTTGGTTGTATTTACAGTATCCACAGACACATCAATGCTTGGATGACTATAAAGTCTAAAATGATCCCTTTAAGATGTAGTCAAAAACCAGTGCTGCACCGTACTGTGATATAATCTGGGAAAGTTTAAAGTACCACTGTTTTTCTTGTACCACATGCGGTTGAGCAGAACACATCTACCCATGCCGAGTTGATCCAGCAAAACTGAGAACTACATTCATTTTTAAAAGATGGCAACAATCAATGACAAATTAAAGAACATAGCTATAAATTATTCATGACAGTAAATCCCAATAATTGAAGTATGCCACATGATGCAGAACATTAAAAATTTGCATTGCTTGTCATATCCAGATCAATATTAAAGAGATTGTTAAATTGAGATCAGGGGAAAACAGCAAACATAGAAAAAAATCAAAAGTGAACCACAGCCTAAAAATCCATAAATCACTCAGTCATAAATAATTAAGGTGAGCGACCCTTCCTTTTGTAGCATATACAATACATTTAGGGATCAGCACTTGTCTTGATAACATTGCAAAACTTACACTATGCAACTCTCTTGGTTTGAAGTTTTATTTATTAGCAGCATTAGTTGTTCAGTCCATTGCAATTTAGATGAAAACTGAGAACCACACTTTTAGCTATGCAAACTTATTTATCTTCACTAAAGCTGTTGGACTTCTTACCCAGCAGGTGATGTACTAACCTACATTGCCCTAAAATTTAGCTAGTACCTTTGAGCAGAATTTAAAAAGTAAGCAAACACTGTAACTATACTCTGGCCTACCCCACAGTCTGCTGGAGCTGAAGAAAAGACTCTCACTGGCTTCGGACCAGGTCTGCCATTGTGATTTCATTCTCAGATCTAGAAATTTAGTGATCGTAACTCTGCAACTAAGTGCAGAGAAAAATTTGTCGTTAACTTTCCTCTACCTACCCCGAAAACATTTAATGCAATAGGCCAATAATCATTGGACTTCTTTCACTAGCGGGGAGTTTATGGGATTCTACATCCCAACAGAATGGTACCCAATTGCTCCCAAATATTAACTTCACATCTTCAAGCACTGATATTCTGGACATATGGTGGTAATAACAGGTTCAGATTCTTCCAGAAAGGCACAAAAATGGAACCGTAATTGTGGCACATGGAGATCACTCATGTCATAGCCTCTCACATCGCATCCTGATGATGCAAGTGATGTGTTGAGTCACATCAGCAGGCAGAGGCTATGCTGGTAGCTGTGGCTGACAAATGCACCAGGTAGTACCAAGGGTCTGCTGCACCTCTCTAGATGATCCCAAATGGGCAAAGAGCCAAGACACTGCATAATATCACCCTGGGAGAAATCTGTTGAAGTGTCAGCGCACTAAATGCGTTAAGCATCGTTAGCAAGATTCCTAATTACCTATTTTGAATTAAGTATTGGCACATGCTATTTACTGCTACAGAAGAAAAATGTGATCATTTGTTTTCAGACAAAGAATTCTGCCTATGAAATTACTCCAGCATTGGAGCCAAGGTAAAAGTATATTTGTAAATATATTATACATTGAATTCAAACTATGTAATTGAGAACATTTTCTAACATGGCAAGTAATGAGAAGTCACACTGAATTTTCTGCAACAGCCATTTGAACTGAAGAAAAGAGACGCCCAATTCCTTCTGAAATGAATGGGAATGCAGTCTGCAGTGCCCAGAGGCAGATTTTGAGAATCTTATCCTTGATCTTTTTTGATTCAGCGGGTTCTGTTCTAGGCAAGGGCACTAAAAGCTGAATGAAAAGTTGTGTTTCCCTTGCTTTCTGACAACCATGCTTAAACTGCTCCTGTCAATGCAGAGTGACCAAATGCACCCATTTTTTCCAGTACATACAGTTTCCTCTTACCACTTTTGTCCATCCTGGTCTATTTTCCGCTCAAATACACAGCTTAATAACAGAATGCATTATATTTAAAAAAAGCATTCATGCATGCAACATGCCAGTACTGTTTCTTAGTGTGGTGCAAACCTCAGATGTATCATAACAACCATCTCTGTCCTACTGAATATACAAAACTACCTCTTAATTTCAGCTTCGGGACAGGAAAAGTAAATTTTTCAGCAGTGTATTGTAAAGATACAGTAGATTCAAAGGAAAGCATTTTTGGTCCCTGTTATAAATAAATACTTTGGATGCACATAAGATTCTATTTGCATTTTTTATGATATCTTTTATTTGGGGTTTTCGTTCAGAGGGGGTCTTTCCTGTTTGTTATTTTTTTCCATCTGTTCTGTATATACTAACTGGAGAGACCATAAAAATGAAAAGCAGCCTGTGACCAAGCTGATGGCTTATGCCTTACAGTGGACTCTCTAAATGGACACTTTCCAGCTTTTTCTCATAAACATCCAATTTAGTGCCTTAAACAAAACTATGCACTCATCATATAAGTGTGTTTTTATACTAGCACCCAATGTGATCCATTTAACACCCAGTGTCATCAGCAGAGGCTTGTCTATTTATGCCAAGTACGAGTCAGAGATACCTCTCAAATTCTTCTCCTTTCTATTCAAATCCTCACAGTGCATCCATTTCTACTGGAATGGAGTAAGTATTCTCACAGCAACAGCAATAAAGGTATCAACTTGAGACCAAATGTCCTCCCATCCATAAAGAACTACTGGAGTATTTCAGAGGGAATGTGGCTTGAGCTGGAAAGTTATAACCTAAACATGAAAAAAGAGGGAGGACTAGCCTCTCCTGTAAATCAGTTGCTGAACATGGCAAGTAGAAAACTATAAAAATAAAAATAAAGAACAATGGATAGCAGAAGATGTGCTCTTACCATGAGATTTAAAGAGCGTGGGGGAAAGGGCTACATTACTGACAAACCTCAGAAGCTACTTCTATTGTACGTATTTAGTTGAGTGAGGTTTCAAAGCACTCAAGAAGTGCTCAGAACCAGAATGAGTCCTTTATCATCAAGAATCTGCAGAAAACAGACTGCAGGCTGGAGCTGCGAGAAAGATTAATAGGTCAAGGCCCACAGAAAATACAGTGTTCAAGGAAGTTTACAGATGCTGAAGTTTGAGTGTGAAATACTTGGGCAAGTTGTACTATGCTGGGCTTAGGAAACATCTCTTGAGGAAGGGGAAATATCCAACAGGGTGGGGGTGTTTCCATAAGCATCATCATCAACAGCATCACCACATCTGCAAAGCAGAGGGGTTTTTGCCAGCAGCATCTCCCTCTATTTTTTCAGTTGGCAGAGCCATCAGTTTCAAATCATTGTATAATCTTAGCCAGCTGACTTCAGGTAGGGGATTTCAGACAGTGATGGTGACACACAGCTCCTCATGAGGTCAGGATTGATCAGGAAGTGGAAATGTATCTCTTGGAGGTGGATGACTGATGGCAAACAGCAGTAACAGAAGTATGGAGAAAAAAAATAATTTCTCAGACTTTCTGATGAATATGAAAGACATTCCATTTGGGAAGAATACAGGGGGAGCAATGTGTTCCCCTGCCAAGCAATGTGTTTTGCCAGCAGGTGCTGGATTGCCAAATACATGAGCCACTTCAGCTGGCAGAATGCCCTGATGAAATCATCTTATTTGGCAGCTCTGGATTTCTAATGAACTGTTTTCCTAATTCCACAGGAAGAATGATCGGTGTGCCATGGGAACTTTGCAGGAATGGTGGCGTCAAAAGAATCACAATCCTCCAAGCAAGGATCACCTCCTCCAAGCTCAGGAGCGATGCATCCCTACAAAGAGGAAGGCAGGCAGAAAAGCCAGGAGACCTGCATGGATGAACAAGGAGCTCCTGGACATGATCAAAAGCAAAAACGAGGCCTATAGGGAGTGGAAACAGGGGTGGGTAGCCTGGGAGGAATGCAGAGGAATTGTTTGAGCAGCCAGGGATCAGGTTAGACAAGCTACAGCCCAGATAGAACTAAATCTGGCCAGGGATATTAAGACAAACAAAAAATCCTTCTTTAAGTATGTCAGCAAGAAAATAAAGATTAGGGAAGAGGTGGGCCCTCTCCAGGAGGAAACACAAGTACTGGTTACCCAGGACAGAGACAGAGCTGAGGTACTCAATGACTTTTTTGCCTCAGTCTTCACAGGCAAGGACTGCAGCCACACTGCCCATCATGCAGAATGCAAAGGTGGGGATTAGGAAAATGAAGAATCACCCACTGTAGGTGAAGATCAAGTGTGAGAACACCTGAGGAACCTGAAGGTGCACAAGTTCATGGGACCTGATGAGATACATCCGGGGGTCCTGAGGGAACTGGCAGATGAAGTCGCTAAGCCACTAGCCATCATATTTGAGAAGTTGTGGTGGTCTGGTGAGGGTCCTGCCGACTGGAAAAGGGGAAACATAACCCCTATTTTCAAAAAGGGAAATAAGGAAGACCCAGGGAACTACAGGCCAGTCAGTCTCACCTCTGTGCCTGGCAAGATCATGGAGCAGATCCTCCTGGAAACTCTGCTGAGGCACACAGAAATCAAAGAGGTGATTGGTGACAGCCAGCATGGCTTCACCAAGGGCAAGTCATGCCTGACAAATTTGGTGGCCTTCTACAAAGGGATTACAGCAGCGGTGGACAAGGGAAGATCAACCGATGTCATCTACTTGGCCTTGTGCAAAGCATTTGACAGCGTCCCACATGATATCCTGGTCTCTAAATTGAAGGGACATGGATTCGACAAATGGACCACTCAGTGGATAAAGAACTGTCTGGACGGTCGCACTCAAAGAGTTGCGGTCAACGGCTCGATGTCCAAGCGGAGACCAGTGACGAGTGGCATTCCTCAGGGGTGGATACTGGGACCTGTACTGTTCAACATCTTTGTCGGCGACATGGACAGTGGGGTCGAGTGCACCCTCAGCAAGTTTGCCGATAATACCAAGCTGTTTGGCAAGGTAGACACGCTGGAGGGGAGGAATGCCATCCAGAGGGACCTGGACAGGCTGGAGAGGTGGGCCCAAGCCAACCTCATGCAGTTCAACAAGGCCAAGTGCAAGGTCTTACATCTGGGTCAGGGCAATCCCAAGCACAATTACAGGTTGAGCGGGGAATGGCTGGAGAGCAGCCCTGAGGAGAAGGACCTGGGTGTGCTGATTGACGAGAAGCTCAACATGAGCCAGCAATGTGCGATTGCAGCCCAGAAGGCCAACCGCATCCCAGGCTGCATCAAATGTGGCCAGGAGGCGATTCTGCCCCTCTACTCCACTCTCATGAGACCCCACCTGGAGTACTGCATCCAGCTCTGGAGTCCCCAGCATAAGAAGGACATGGACCTGCTGGAGTACGCGTCCAGAGGAGGGCCACAAGGATGATCCGAGGGCTGGAGCACCTCTCCTATAAGGAGAGGCTGAAAGAGTTGGGGCTGTTCAGCCTGGAGAAGAGAAGGCTCCGGGGAGATCTTATTGCGGCCTTCCAGTACCTAAAGGGGGCCTGCAGGAAAGCTGGGGAAGGACTTTCTGCTAGGGCATGTAGTGATAGGATGAGGGGGAATGGCTTTAAACTGGAAGAGGGCAGGTTTAGATTGAACATTAGGAAGAAGTTTTTCACTTTGAGGGTGGTGAGGCACTGGAACAGGTTGCCCAGAGAGGTTGTTGAGGCCCCATCCCTGGAGGTGTTCAAGGCCAGGCTGGACGTGGCCTTGGGCAGCCTGGTCTAGTGGGAGGTGTCCCTGCCTATGGCAGGGGGGTTGGAACTCAATGATCTTCAAGGTCCTTTCCAACCTAAACCATTCTATGATTCTATGATAAAAACACACCTAGAGCGTGAAATAGCATCATTGCTGTGCTTTATGGGATCCTGGATATCATTGTCCTAAGAGCTGGCCTTAAGAAGGATAAGTTAGGAGAAGCTGATTAAGTTAATCATCCCCTCAGTTATTTTGGACTCTGGCAGACTTCTCAGCGTTGCCATTCAGCAATGGGACAGGGATGTTTTGGGTTTTGACCCTTATGTTTGCTTTCTCCCTCATATACAAAGTAAAACAGCCAGTGATGGTTGGGACTGCATAAGGTTTATAGCATAGCGTGTGCCTTCAGCTACCCTAGATAAACAGCTACCCTAGATGAATCAAAGGCAAGGACAGTTAGGTCTGGTGGCTGCAACCGTAGAAACAGTCAGGTCTGAGCATTTGTATTCACTTATATGGGGGTAGGGGCCACCTGCCTGTGGCAGTTTCTCTCTGCTGTGCTGTGATTTATTATGACAGAAGCCAGGGTTAGTGTTATCTCACTCTGCTGCTGAGACAATGATTGTGTGCTTTACCTTGGCATTACTTGATGCAGAGCTCTCTGCGCCTCTAAGAGACTACGTGTTTGCAGGGTTTCTGTAGGAATTTTGCCAGCATCTGGCAGGTAAACCCTGCAATATGCACCTCTGCATCAAGAATAAAGCCAAACACAGAACCACCTTGGGGCAACAGAAAGATCAGAGGTAAGACCAGTCCTCCTTCTCCTGGAAAAAATACCTTGTCCACTCCTAGAAACAGTAATACAAAAAAAAAAACCCAAAAACCNAAAAAAAAAAAAAAAAAACCAAACCAAAAACCAAACCAACCCCACAACGAAAACCAAAAATCAAAAGAAACACGAAAAAATGCAATAAAAAACCCCCTGCACTGTTTCAGATTTAACCCGGGAGGAAACAAAATCAGTCTTTGAACCACCCTTTCCCTTGCTGCTGCTGCTGCAGGGTAGTATTAAAGTTCTGGAAAATCATAATTCTGTCCCCTCCTGTCCATGTAGGAGAGGGTGATGCCAACCCTGGGAGAAAGGCACAGACTGAAGGCACAGAGAATGCTAGCGAGTAGCCTACGCTCCAGGACCTCGTGTAGCTCATCCCATGGCAGCAGATACGTTCTTCCTGCCTGTTATTCACTCATGCAGGCTTGGCAACCACAGCCTCCCTGTCAGGAACAGTCAGGATGTGATCTTAGCTAGATATAAAAAGCCTGGGTGGAAGAGCGGGGTGGGGATGTTGGGGTTTGGTTGGTTGAGGGGTTTTAAATTTTGTTTTTTAAATGTAGATATTTATTATTTTACTGAAATTGACCTTGCCAAGAAACACACCACAGCCCTCTTACAACTTCTGTGCAAACAGAATTCCTTATGCCACTATTATTATTTCACCGTTTCTGGGGATTAACTGACAAGTTGAAACACAAAACAGGATAAACCACTGTCCCGATGACGTGACAGTAACAATAAGGAAACTGAGCAAATGAACCTGAAGAACTCAGGATTTTAGTAAGATCAAGAGATACAGTGCAGAGAATTTTAACTGTGAATACCTTCTAAAACTGTTTTTTATTACTGTCAATTAAGTCACCAGATAAATTAGAATTTTTAGGAAATTCTAAGACGTTGTTCTGCTTTGTTTACAAAGATTCAATGGCATAAAGGCATGAAAGGTCACTTTTTAAAGGAAATTAAGACGTATAAGGGTTACATAATGAAGGAAAGCAATGAACATCTGTGGCATCATGGTGCTTTTTACACATAAAAAGATTGTTTGGGGGATTTGCTGTTTACAGACACCTGCTTAGCAATGATGCCAAAGCCAACCTGCTTCATTAGCTTTGACAGATGACCAATACCACCTAATAGCCTTGATTCTGACAGACAGCTCATTTCTTTAGCTGTATGAAATCTAACTAGTTGATAAAAAAAGATATATATCTAAAAGAATAAAATAAAAATTGAAACAGGCTTTTGAACACTGAAACTTTAATCCATCTAGTTGTTGAATTTGACATGGAACAACGATCAAAATTTAGATTTGCAGAAAATAAGTGCCTTGACTTACTTTCCTGTTCTTTCGACATCATCAGACAATTTTTTGCATATATAGTTAGAATGGCTGAAGTAATTACCACCTAGATATTTGTTATTGCCCCAGGGCCGAAAAAAAGTTCTGTTTATTTAAGAGAGTCCTGTTACCTCTGACTACCCTGGGGGTGATTTTTGTCTAATTCAGCTGACTCAGTAGAGAAAGCAATGAGCACCACAGACACAATCCTGTCAGATATTTCAAGTGTGGGACCGTAATTGCTGGCTGAAGGAAGAACAGGTGGAGGTGATTTCCTATGCTTTTATAGCTAGGTCCGGAGGAGAATGTCTGACTATGCCCTTAGTCACATAATGATGGTATCCAAAAGGAATCCAAATATGGACTCATCTTTGTGCATAACCTGTTTGGATTTGCCTAATTTTGTCTGTCAATAATTTTTTAGTTTCCGTCTTGTAAATATGAGTCAGGTATCTCAAGAAGTAACTAGGTTTAATTTGATTTCTCTTCACATTAAAAGGTGATACTTAAAATATATTATTGAAAAACATTTATAAATGTTTCTGCTACTTGTGAGTAATATGCAATTCCCCAACAATAAAAATGTAAGGGAACTATGGATTACACTTAATTGTGGTTGGACTGCTTTTTTATTTCTCCAAAATACCTTTTGAAAATACTTCTGCCTCTGTTTTATTCAGAGTTGCGAATTCTGTTTTGCTGATGCATTTCCATATTTTGCTTCATGTTTAATGATGTAGGATTGTTTTTTTCCACTTCAAGTTAATAACAGGCTTGTTCCATGTTTACATTTCATTGCTGTAATTCTCAAAATTTTACTGATATTCAGTTTAAAGTTGTAAAGTTATGATTCCTCACTTTCATGACTATTAATAGAAATGGAAAATGCATTAGATGATGATCTAAAAAATAAAATATTTGGGGGAACACCTCCCTCCTAATGAATATTGCACTTTTGTCTTGGAATGCTCACTTTTGGGAAGTAATTGATATTACAAAAGTAGATGTCAAGTTTGAAACTACAAGTTAAATTATACTCATCAATTAAGTCCAAATCACATTCTAAAAGCTAATTTTTAATATCACTTCCTTAACTTCATATTCAATTTGCAATGTCTGTTTTTCTCTGCCAAAGAGTAACCATGCAAGCCACAAGTTCATCTGGGGTAAATCAGCACAGGTTCACTGAAATCTGTAAATCTAACAGTGTTCACCAGCTAATGACCAACGCTAGTTTCGCAGAGGATGTTGTGGTATATCAACATCTACTTTATCTACACAGCCCTGGGCATTATCTTCTTACAGAAACCCAAGAAATCTATGACTTTTGTGTACTACTAAAAATTTATGACAATCCTGTTTTAGTTACAGGCACCAAATGTTCCTGCCAAGCTGATGAACTCCACCAGAAATGCTGAAGAAGAGTGAGAAGATTGGCAGAAGGAGACTTTCCCACCTCCCAGGTTTTGCTTTGAAGCTGGCCTAAGTGGGCCCAAAAATTGTGGTCATCTGAAAGTTGTTTCATCCGAAAAGAGGTGCAAATCAGACATTACTGTAGCTTCTTACCAACTCCCAAGCCTTTTATGTAGCCACCTTCCTAATCATTATCTAAAAAACCCCACCACATTCTGCAGTTGTGTTCACAGCTTTGAGCTGAGTACTGAAAGTTTAGAGGATGGACAGGTCTAGAGGATCTAGAGTCTTCCCATCCCCAAAACAATCTTCCTACAAACTGAACGTACAGGAAAGCTCTTTAGGTACATGATAAACAAAGAATCAGCCCCCTTTTAATTTCAGTGGATCTAGTCTCATGCATAAAGGCAGGCAGACACTCCGGGTTTTGCCATGGTAGGGACCCAAGAGGGATGGAGAGTGCTCCCGGCACAGCAATACCAGCACTGCTGCTAATGTAGCCCTTTTACAGTGAATAAATTGAAGATTCTCCTCTTAGGGAAGGTTAATGTAGCACCTTTCCCAGGCACGGTACTCATTAATATGTATCTTGTATTTCTAAAACCCCAGCTTCAGCTAAAAAAAACCCACCTTCTTACGCATAGTTATTCCTATTGCCTTCTCATAACTTTTCTGGAGTCTTAACCATGAAGAAAATTACTGCATTGCATTAGTGCATCCATAAATGGCAATAAGCCTTTTTAAATGTAAACGCCACTGTGGATTTGCATGTACTTTGCAAGTAAATATGAGGAGAGAACTTTGGAACCCAGCATATTTTTCATTAGTTTGTATAAACATATCATTTAGTTTTAATACTCTGTTCTTGTCATTGTGGTAAGTCGCATCCCAGACCAACAAGGTGCTGAAGCTCAGGCCTACCTTGAAACCTGCATCTAATCCTGCTGCCTTCACGGGGACTTCGCAAGAGGCCAGGCAGTACACAGAATGGGACTCCACGGGATGAGGGAGGTTTAGGAAATGCATATAAAGAGCTTGAGGTGGTACCTGTCTTAAGCGCCCTACCTGAAGGTCAGCATAAATCAGCTTACTGCAGAAACTGAGTACAGTGGTTGTTTTAAAGTAGTCTCTGAGGGTGGAAGTTTGCCTGTTGGGGTTGCTGTTACTGTGGATTTCACAACTGAAACCTACTTTCAGCATGTGAAGGTTTTGGCACTAGCATGACCGGTCTTGATCCCAGGTAGAGGAGGAAGAAAGGGAGGGAAACATCCCACCTTCTTGTTGTTAACATTCCTGACAAGTGCGCTAAAGCACCATACTGCTAATGCTGCCATCTGAGCAATAAGACATGCCAAATTCTAAAAAAACACCTCCCTCAGGGGAGCAACTGAAAGCTGTTTATAATAGACCAGAAACTCCTGTCTGAGATTTATCAGCGACTGTCACAGGTGAGAAGTGTTTACTAACAAAGCCAGAACAAGTGACAGAGAAGGTGATGACTCCTTCAGGATGCTCAGCCTTTGGAATAATTCATCTTTTAGCAAGCAGCCCCAGCAAATCCCAAACCGGAGCTTTCAGCAGGCCGGCCTGTGCACAGCAAAAGCACTCCCTTCCCTGGGCAGATCTAATCCAGCCTGATTGTATCTGCAGCTGCCCTGAGGCAGCAGGGGAAATGGAAAATGGATCAAAGTGGATCTGATTCTGACTTCCACAAGAGCACTGCAGAGTTTCATTTCCCTGTATTTGATTTGTTTGAAATCTTGGCTGGTGGTCAGGCCTTCCGATAGATAATCATCTTAGCAACTCAGTACTGTACGCACATCCTTTCTTCTCCCACATAGTCTTATAATTTCTTCAGCAATATGAATTACATGTATCTGGAGAGAAAGAGGCTGGGCTTAGGGGGTTCAAAACTAGGGGCTGCTGATGAGGCTGCTGCTCTAACACCTACAGTCCCCTCAGAGTCGCTTGCATTGTTGGGCAACGCAGCAAGGACTCGCTCGCAAGGTGGGTATGCTTCATCAGCACGGTGATCGGTCAGCCACGATTCTCCCTTGACAGGGTAAGGTTAGGTGGGGACAGGGAAAAGAGATAGAAGCAATCAAGCAGTAATTTACTCCATCCATGAGAAGTAGCTCGTAGGCTAGCAGAGCATTAGGAAACTCTTGGAAACCACTTTCTTTAATCGCGTGAGGAAAGCAGAAGCTTTGCCTACCTGAGGACTGACCTTGCAGTGTGTCAGCTATATCATAGAACCAACAGAAATATTATTGTCCTGTTCTGCTCTCAGAGTTCATAAAGCTCTAGGAACTAAGGGGAAGTTGCAGTTGGCAACTAAAGAAGGACACTGAGAAGTTCCTGAAAGAAGCCAGGAATTTTTTGTTAGGTACCTGATTATGTTATATTTTGACTCCTCAATCAGGTGCTCTTTTTTAAAATAAATCCTTCATTCCAGGTTTGCTATAGTACATCACTTTTTTTTGAGATTCCAGACAGCGTTTCTTTCAACTACTGAAAGCATCTTTCAGGCCCTGACAAGTATCTTCCAGGAAAATTCACTCCAAGTGCACTTGTCTTCTTAAATAAAACACCCACTGCCATCGCATTCTTATAGGCCCTAGCACATATTTACATCAATCTCAATACAATACAATCTTGTTTCCTCACCACACCAACACATACTGCTCATTACAACTATTAACAGGTCTGTGAGCCGGAGGGGAAGGTCATTATCAGGTTTGATGGATGTGTAGCATTTCTGTTCTGCATCTCTCTTGTTAGCTGATGCTTTGGGCCAGGAACTGCGTATCACAAAGACGTACATCTTTTCTGTTCTGTGGCCCCATATTAAGTTTTCCTACTGAAAGCCTGTTATAACATAAATATTCATCAAAAGTAAGCTAAAGGAAGATAGTATAAGGAAAGTAGTGTGTAACTAATACAAAAGGTGTTTCCAAAGAAACTGTGTTTTTTCATGTATCTTTTTCAGTTCTTGAGATCATCATTAAACTTCTGCGTCTAGCGGGGCTTTTGTTGTGGCCGAGATCACAGGGCCTTAGCCGATGCAGATAATAACCCTTCCTTTCTCACGTACTCACTCCCCTGTTTTGACTGCAAGTTCTTTGTGAAACAGATGACCTTTACTGCATAGCTTTAGAAAGAACCAAAATTACGCTCTAATCTCAGTCACTGTTTATGTGCTCTCGCTTAAGTAGTGCTAGATAAAAAAAAAAAATTACCTGTGTTTTTACGTCTATGTCTTTACGGTAGAGTCATTAAGAAGTTTCCCAGCAACATGTACATTTAAAGGCTTAAAACAAAGTTCCATTGAAACTCCTCTAGGTACCTTGAGGTTACAATACACTGTGATAACCAGCAGTTTGCAAATGGTAGCCTGCAGCCATAACAAAAAGCTAGCTTGATTTCTCTATTCAAGAGGTGGAAGAGTAAAGCAATAAATATGCATTGTGCTTTCCTCTGTGGAAAAAAAACCCCAAAGAGGAACAGACAACAACATTTGGAGAAAATGCTACTAAAATAGAGACAGGTTGCAGCCTGAGGGCACTCACCTGCCTTCCCTCAAACTTCTACTGTGTAGAATCATTGCCTACAGGATCCCCCTTTTGCTGAACTATTTAGCATCCGTGATCATTACAAGGACCACATCAAACCAAATGATGACCAAATGAATTTTTATCCTTTCTTCCATCTTCTCTCTCCCTGCACCAAAATGAAACCAACTACCATCATCCCTCCTCGATAAACTTATCACTTTCCGTGCTGTTTATGTTCATCTATTGCTTCGAGGATTTTTTCTTCTTTTTTTTTTTTAAAGTTTCGGAGAGCTTTACAAGAGGAGGAGGCAAAGGAATAAAGACACCCACAACCTAAGAAGTGTGAACAGATATGCATGTTTCTCTTGTATTGCCATACACGGTGCCAGCGCTGCTAAAGGAATCCCCTGACTTTCCACTAACACAATGCAATCCTGTTTCTCTCATACTACCAAATACATTTCTATCTAAATCACAGAATTTATTACTTTGTATTTCACTTTCTGACACATATTCATGGCTGATTCCCAGAGTTGCTTCTTCTCTCTGCAAAAACCGCACTAATACCCCTGCAAGTGAATATCTAGAGAATTTATTATAAGAGGAAATGGTTAGACAAATACAAACCTCAGAGCAATTTAATCTTTCTATCAAAATACTTGCCATGCTGACTAAATTGAAAATGGAAAGCGTGATACAGATCTGGATTTGGAGTAGAACCAAAGAAAGTCACTCAAGTAGTTTTGCTCTCCCAAATTGAAGTACTTAAGATTTCTTAATTCAAAGCTATAAAAAATTCCTTCCTGTGGGCACTGCAGAGAAGTAAATTTTTTTAATTACAATGAACTGCCTGGACTTCTATCAAATCAGATTTTGGTCTTTTTGTTGTTTGGGTTTTTTTTTTCCCAATCAAATCAGAAATGCAATGCATTACAGGGAACACAATATGTTGCAGCTTCACCGAAGCAGCTGACAGATAGACTCAAAAACTCTTACCTCAGAAGTGGAATTAACTATTGATATCAGCAACCCCAAAGCAATGTATCATTTATTCCTCTTAGAAATGCCTACAATTTCCAGTCTACCACAGAATCTAAAGTGTAATCTGCTAGGACTGAGTTTAATACATAAATGAGGAAAAATATATTAATACAAGGTTTAAAACCTTAAACATTTGTCGCCAAAATAGCTTTAGCTTTATCAAAAAGCCCGCAAGCGCAATGCAGCTGAATGGCTGTACGTCGTGACTTTCTGAGAGACTTCCTCTGCTCCAGTAAGAGCAGCTTTAATTCTCTTTTTCTTTTTTTCCAATGAGTCAGAAATTGTCCTTTCTGTAGCCTGAGGCAGCCTTTACTGCTCTTCTGGGTGGTACAGCAGTGCTATCAGTCTAGATATTACAGTGCCCAAATGCCATGTCATCTAGTAGGGGAGATGTCGGGACTGTGAAGCTTGGGTTTATTTTTACTGTAACAAATGAGTTTGTTTCACACGTAGCAAATCCCAAAGCAGGGATTCTTACAGCACCCAGGTAATTCAGTCTCACAGAAACCCCAGGTCAGCACAAAAGCCCGGTATCGGTGGAGCCAGTCCCGCCTCACGCCGGTGACTAAGCGAGAAGGCGACTTTTCCTGCTGTTTGCACAGCTTTATCCCCACTGCTGCGTCTCAGAACCTCAACCATTAAAATAACCCAACTGCCGAAGCTGCGTGCAGCTCCCAGGTACGGAGCCCCTGCGCAGGGCAGCGGGTGACGTGACACGGGCGCCGCAGAGCTACCAGACTTTGCCATGTAGACCTGCTCATTTCAGAGAAAAACGATATCCATGTGTTTTCTAATAGTTATAAAACACCAGATTAATATTAACTATAATAATTAGATCATATAGCCCTATTTTCAAAGGCGTGCTGGCCACTGTCTTCAAAGTTAGGTGCCTGATATTTGCAAGTACTTAAAGCACTTTAAGTACTTTAAGGATTTGAGACTTGGTGCAGATCCACACAGCTCTTCCGAAAGGTGGTCAAAGTGATGCTGAGCTCTCTGGATCCCCAGTGAGACCCAAGTTCTTTTAAAAATTTGATCTCAGATGAAAAACTGTTTTTGCCTGTAAGAAAACTCTATTGGCAAGCAGATGAAAAAAAAATAAAAATTACGAAGTACGTGCATAGTACAAGCACACCCTCCTGTCTGTCTCCCCACTTACTTTAAGAAAGCCTGAGCAATTTGGGATGACCTGATTTCTCCGTGCTCTGAGGTAGCACAACCTCATCTTAATCCAGGAGTGCGAATACAACAGTATAAATGATGGGTGTACATCCAGCTATACATTCTGGACCTGTACCATTTCAGTTCTTTGTGTGTTTTAGCTAGTGAAGAAACTATTCAACCATAAACTCAAAGCAGCAGTTGATTTTGTGTTTTCTGGTGGGGTTTGTTGTTTTATTCAGAATATAAAATATTTGTATAATATCTTTAATTCTTCAGGGTTTTGATATAAAATTTGTCCCTTTCCACTAAAATGCCTTTTTGTTCGATTTTGGTTGTTGCTTTTAATTTTTTTTTTAAATGTCAAAAGTACAAAACCTCTTCATAGCTACGATCCGTATTCTGTTACTCTTACATTGATTCCTTAGCTTTTACATCCTTACATAGCTGATACGCCGTACAGGTAAAAGTAGATTTGCTGATGACAACAGTGTAGCACGTTCGAATTATATTGAAGCATTTTTATGGTGAAGAATTTCCCATTCATATAATACCACAGATTTCATAGTGCTGCTGAACCTGTGTGAAGTTGGCAGAATCCAGTTGTGGCATTCCCTCTGCTTAGGACAGTAGGGTGAGGTGGGAAGGGCTATTGCTGAGGCTATTGCAGTTTATGCTAAGGGCTGAATACCAGATAATTTATGCTGGTACTTAAATGCAAGACACTAGTGAGCTCTCATTCCCATGAAATCGTACGGTAGCCTGAGCATTTGAACCAGTCTCAGGCACAGCTTCCAACCTCCAGCTGTTTTATTCTCTAGTATTTTTAATGTTTCCACATCTCCATATGCTTCTGTGTCGAGCACATACATTATTCTTATTATAAAGGTGCTATATAAACCAGTTTCACTATTGCTACTGTTAAAAAGTATGACTTGTAATTTCTTTCCTGAGGGGAATTTAACACACAAGAAAAGTACCATTTCCCTGTATGTGGCTTGAAAATTTATAAGGACTGACAAGCTTTTGTCCGTGTATCCTTACATTTACAACAATGGGATCCGTTGCTCAGTACGATTAGCACGTACCAGATCTACAGCCCTGACAGGGCTTCTTTGTTCACTTCTTAGAGGACATAAACCATCACTAACATGTGACTTATCATTCTTTATCTGAGTCCATTTCTGTGAAGTCAAACTAACAGCCACTCTGTATAAAATGCACCTAGCTACACAGACACAGGGGCTTTTACAGTGCCCTGCGGTGCTGCATCTGAGAGCCTACAGGATGAGGAAAAATAAAAAACAAAATACAAAAATACTGATCTATTTCTGTTCCTACATTTATACTGCTCAGGGTGGGTGTGCGCATTTCTTGGTGCAGATGGATATTTAAACCAGAATAATTACCTTTGTATGCAGAGGAGTTAGTACTCTGAATTCAGATGAGAAAGCAAAATCCACTCCCATTTCATTTACTAGGTGATGAAATTGTATTGAATTATGTCAATTCCTCTTCTCCCTCTTCATTTCAAATAATATGTTCTGTTTTAATAGGGTCCAAAATGGTCAAAGAGCCACAATTGGTACCCACTGCTAGACAAATGGAAAGCAACAATGTGAGTGAGCTTGAGAGGTTGGTTAACTCTCTGGGTAGAGGTTTCAATATTTGTCCTACTCCTTAGCAATCATGTAAACAGGATTTTGACCATGCTTGCCCTGGAATATGGCTGTTTGTTGAAACACAAACTTGCCAAAGAAAATAAATATAAACGTGGAAATAAGCACATGCAAATTTCCTAGTTCCGCATGGAACAAAACCTTTTTTACACGCCCCAAAAAAGTGCCTTCCTAGCAACTGTCTTATAAAAAATGGTCCTACTTATCTAGTTTAGGTGCAGAAACAATACCATCTAATTACAAAGCACAGAGGATTAACACTTATTGGCAATCAGCTGGAAGGATAGAATTCATTCTCAGACTTTCTCAGTTAACAACAGTGAATAAGAAATACATCTGCAGAAAATCAAAGCCTGTATTGATGGGGTTCAGAAAAAGAGTTAATTTTATTTAAACAAATAGTTATAAGTAACTAGGTTAGTTTCAGCAATCTACAACAGATGCATTACATTTTTAAACTATATTATTCAGCCTATCTCCCAACCCTTTCAGTAAAAATCTCACCTCAATCTGTAAGAATCTTTTGCTCACTGGCTGCACCTTTAAATAACCAGCAATAAGGAAGGTTGAGCTACCTTACAAATCTAGCCTTCTGGTTATGGATTTTTAATTACTCTCGATTATTCTTTCTCTTTTTTGACCCCTTATTACTTGTTTTTACCAAACAGGATCGCAATCCGACTGCCATTCAACTCAGCAGGAGTCATTCCATTAATGAAGTGTTGATCTGTAACAGCTTCTTTCATTTGCCCTACAGACTATCAGGATCAAATCACAGCTGAATGATGTGGTAAAACAGATTGTCTCGTGAACAGCAGAAAAGATAAAGTCTGGCTTCCAGATAAGTCCTGTCCTACTGCCACCCCCACCCCATCTCCCCAATAACCCCTCCTTCCCCACAGCTCTATCACAGTGGCTCTGCCCTGCACGTTCCCAGTCGCCCTGGTGTTATTCTCCTCTCTGACAGCAGCTCCCTCTCATCCCCAGGCCCTTCCCCTACTACACTCTACGTCAAACCAGCCATGCTGCCATGCTGATAGCTCTAACTCGTGCTACGCAAGCGAGGAGTTGCCTGAAGGGTTACTGGTTACACGGCTGCTATAAACTCAACTGAGAGCAATGGAGTACTCCATGTTTTGCTCTCACTAAAGGCTCTCCCCTTTACCCAGCTTCCACTTTTAACAGAATGTGTAGGGACTTAACACCTTCCACATCTCTCTGTGCTATCAAATTAGTTGATATTTGCAAATTTGGTTGGAGTTTGCCAAAAAATCAAAAGCTGCTAGCAAGTAACTGACTCACAGATAGACGGACAACGTCATCACAAGTTGTGTTTCCTTAAAAAGCCAGACTAAATGTTCCCAGAAGAAGGCTACAGTCTTATAAAATCACAGACCAGGTAAGAATTATAGTGCACTGGCAGCCAAATCATTCATTTTCAAGAATGGGGTCATAAAAGAAGAGTTCGTTGGCTCATGAGAAGTAATTCTGATGTACATTTGCAGGAGAGTACATAAAGCTCTCAAGGTTACCGAATGTGCAGTGGGGGAAGACTTGTTCCCAGCTCCCAGGCTGCAGGTCATTGCAATCCCAAGAAAGCGATCACAGTTAAATAGCTAATCCTGTTTATTCTAAAGTTTAGCTTGAAATAGAACAGAAAATCTCAACTCCCTTCAATTTTGTACCTGGAAACTGAGCTTAACGCTACAGTGTAGGCTTATCTCTTTGCAAGACTGAATTGCACTCTGAAATGCTCAGTTTTAGGGGGAGTCATTTTAGTTTTAATTTATCTCCAAAGTCTACTTCGCCTTTCTGATTTTGTAACAGGAAAAGAAAGTGAGCTTTGCTCACCAAGAGAGCTCATGCAGAATGGCAAACCATTGTCCTCTAGCTACACATTCAACAGATGTTTACATCTGCAAGTTCCACTGGAGAAATAAACACACTGAGCACAACGTTGCCATCAGTTAAAATACCATGCTGCCTCTTCACAAGACAGACCGTGCATAGCTAAGCATCAAAATATGTTCCCGGTACTCTTATTATTACGATATGACCAAAGAGTCTTCACATTTTAATGATGTTATCTTCTAGAGCGATGATAATAATTCAATCTGCTTCAGTGGAGACAATAAAAATTCTTGTACTTTTACATGTCTCCCTGCTGTCAATACTGGAATTTTTCCACATTTTTCTTCCTGTAGAATGAGGAACCATTTACCAAACACAAATAGCAACTAGCAAGCTGAGATAACCCCAACTAAAAATGATTATTTTAAGATCCTTCCCTTTTGCCTCCCTGTCCTTCAAACAAAAACTCTTAAAAGTTAACAAACTGAATTCTCTTTCTGACAGAAACACCAAACAATGCTTGAAACACTGCCCACATCTGTGAAACTATATCTAATCAAATTCGTGCCTCCGTTGGTTGCCTGGGTAACAATCAGACAGTCGCTCATACAAACAAACTGCAAACAGCAGAAGGAAATGTGCTTTAAGTGGGAGCATCTACTTCTCAGAGCTTGAGCCTTGTTAATTTAAGAAATAATCATATAATGTGATCTTATTCTCAAGGCAGTGGCTGAATGGAGGGGGAATATTATATACGGATTGGCTCTCTCATGAGGGTAAGGAAGACATGTCAAATGTTGTGAGCAATTGAATTTAAAAGCACAGTTCCATTTTTATCATTGTTTCCCTTTCTTCTCCCTAAGAAGCACAGCATGGCATTTGGATGTAACTATATGTCACTGCATAAAAGGGTGATTCATTACTTCTTTTTCAGCACACAGTTTAAGTTACTGTCTACATTTTCCCCTCATAGCACAGGCCCTTAATTGATCGGCTTCGTTTTAGACTCCTCCTAATGATATACAGAAGAGATGGCTCTTCTGAACGTATATAGATGCAATAGGCTCTGCAAAGGCCGTCGTTTCCACAGCAACGGGGACCATGTGGGAGCTCTGAGCCAAACTTCATCTTCACCCCATCCCTCCCCCCTTACGTCTGACCACACAGGTTTCCTTCTTCACACTTATCACAGATGCTTCCGGGAGAATCCAGCTACGTTTGGACAGCTGGATGTCCCTCATACAGTTAAATGTAGGAGTTGTGCAGACAAGTATTGGCTTCAGGGCTGACATGATTTTCAAACAATTCTAGTTTGTTAATCTCAAGCATCCAAAAAATTATATTTTAAAAAGTAAGATTTACTTCAATAAAATCTTGAGAATTGAATAATGAATATCTTTACATGCGCTTTAATTTGAATTCTGGGTTACAGGGTTTAAGCCTCTTTTCATACTGAGGTTAGCTTGAAAGTTAGAGGGATATTTATTGGTGGTGTTGCTTTAAATTAATAAAATGTAAGTAGTTTGTATTTTGTAAATCTTACAAAATAACTCACACTGAGAACAAAGAGGATCCAATATAAACAATCATTATAATATTCATAGTAGCATGCTATAAATTAGGCATATTACAGTTCTGCTGTAACATTAGTTTAAAAAAAAAAAAGGAGAGAAAATAGCATGTTCAAAGTGATGCTCCTTATGGAAACCTGAAACACTTGCCTGCTAAAAGTAAGTACTGCAGAGGAACATATTTTTACTGCAGATTCCCCACACTGCTATGTACAGCATAAAGCCCCTAAATAGCGCCTCACGTCATGGGTTTCAAGTTGGTGGGTGTAACTGTAAAACTGAAATCATCAGTAAAAATAAAATACAAAAATGCTGTGTGGAAGCTAAGCTGACACCCCGGTCGCGGTAGCAGAGCTAACAAACACCAGTGATGTGGGAAAGGTGCATCAGCAGGACGGTTCCTCCCTCAGCCCGTGAATAAGCCTGTTGCAGCAGCGAGGGTCAAATGCCGGCTTTTCCTCGGGGCCAATTTTCCCACCGAGTTCGCAGCTCTGTTTATTTTGGGGAGCTCACTTTGCTCATAAGCAAGCAGTAGCCCTGCACTACATAACGCTGCACTGTTTATACGGCACACACCAACGAAAACCAGCTGTGAAGTAAATGCTTTCTTCACAAATCTTTACACTTGTCACGTTTGTATGTTAAGAGAGTAGATTTTGTGAAGAAAAGCTTCACCTCTGCGCAGGGGTTTGCCGGCACGTGTGCACATGCGCCTTCTCGCCTCCCACTCGGTACACTCAGCTGGCAGGGAGCTCCCAAATTGCCCGAGACCCTGGTGTAATTCCAAGTCAAAGAGAGCCGCTGATCATATGGTGTTTAAATTTAACCAAACAGAGGAACTTTCTAAAAGGCCGATAAAGCTGAGGGAAAGCTTTCGGCTCCATCAAGAGCTCTGAATAACATCCGTGGCTGCGTTCTGGAGGAAAAGGAGAATTTCTGTCTCCTGGTGCTTTAAATATTTTTTCTAGGATAATGTCATGCTTTTAATCAAGAGCAAGTGTCTGACAATCCCTCATCTTTTGCCTCCTTCTCAGACCACAGTCTGCTTACACGTACACTAAGCAGACTGTGAGTAGCGTGCCCAGGATTAGAACAGGAGCAAGAACCATCTCCTGCAGCTACTGCGAGCGCTGCCCCGCAGCTACCGCAGTTCCAGCTTTGATCAAATGTCTTGAAGGGGGTGACTTCTGTGGCTGCTAGCTCATACGCTTTCCCATATTGAATTAAATACCGAGGAAAGCATACGATATAAAGTTGTGGACATGAATAAGCAAATCAGGGATACGCCAAAAAATGCAAGAATATCCCTCAAGTCCTCAATGTTAGAGCATCCACCATATACGCCTCTGCCGATCTTACCTAGAGGATTTTGCTATGTAAAATGAGGAAACTGTCGTCTGCGCTTACTAAAATCCATAACACACTGAAGTGTTGTTAGAATTTTTCATGACTGCTTTTTGTTGTTTGTTTTTTCTTCAAACTCTGGAAAAATGTGGAAAATATTTAGTGTCATAAAAATCTTCCCTATAGGCTTTTGCACACATATCAACCTGAAACAGATTACTTGGTTTTCAGCAATGAAAAATGAGATTTTCCCCAGTGGTTTAGGAATAAACACTTAAAAAGTATTTAAAGCTTATTGCAAAGCAAAACATTTTAATGTTTCTTGTAGTTTGTGGAACATTTTTTTCCTGAGATATATATATTTTATCCCTTCCTTGCCCCCATCACATCATTTGTCCAGCTCTAGAAGAAGCCTGACAGGTCATGATGATACTGATGACTCTCTGAGAAAGCATCAGGAGAATGAAAGGTTCTGTTGCTTTGTGGTTTTGTTTGTGCACCTTTACTTATTGCTGAGACATTTTATAATCTCAGCTGGTAATCCTTTCTAAACCTAGCTTGAAACTGAATGCTTAAAATGAGTGAGTGGGTGAGCGAGCGAGCGAGTGAGCGAAGGAGGCATCAACCTGGGAAGCAGAAACTGAGGCAACAGTATGCTGTACTCTTCAGAGTACAGAAAGAAACAGATGGCAATTGTTGATCCTAGAACCAGTCATTTTATCTGAGAAAGAAAAAAAATCTCAACAAACTAGTCCTAAATGAAAGATACCCTTAGCAAACTGCCTTATATAGGGAATTGTGTTAAAATGTAACAGGCATAAGGAGTTAAAATACAGTAAAAATAAAAGATAAAAGGCATGCTATGTATGCATTTATTTTTGCTTTAAAAATCATGTTTTTGTGAGTTTATTATTTGCACTTAACAATAAAGAACCCCGGGGGAATTTAGTGTCTCTATTACAGAGACAATTTTTTTAACCAATGAACTCTCTGAAGACAAGCTTCTGTCAGCAATTTGTTGCCCCCCCCCAACATTAAATATGAAACTCAGCCATCAAAGTCACAAACCCACAGCCATCAGCGCCTACTATAGTCACAACAGCTGAAAGCAGCACATACTACAGAACACTGTTTCATAAAAGTAGAAGAGCATTATTTTTACTTTTCATCTCCTGCACGTATGTCCCAGGGAGAACTCACAATCTGTGCTTCCCATTTCTGGAAACAATGCACTAAACTTTGTAAACACTGGTCTTATGAATCATTTAGGTATCCGTGGTTACACAGATGTAAAGAGCTCTCGAGTTACATCCTGCTTCTTCGCTAGTTTCTATGCCAGTGAGAGTTGCTGCTGCAGCAGCAAATACTGTGGGTCTGAACCAGAGTCTACCATAGTTGACAAGGTAAATGACAAATCTGAGTATCTGAATACATTAGGCAGCTGGTACAACCCCAGTTGGTCTCTGTTTATATGGAGAGTAAGCAAGAAAAGGGGAGAGGAAGAGGCTTTAGCTAGTATAAGGCATTTTCTAAGTTCACATAATCTTTCCATGGTATCCACTGGAAAAAAAAAAAAGATACTTGTTCTTCCACCACAGTGCACTTCCATGAAGACCAGTGACACTGCACAGCCTAGCTCCATTGGTAAAAGTCATCCTACGGCTATTCAGATCAGTGGAGCTCTGCTGACTCCAGCAGGAGATGCCACCAGAGGGTCTCCATGCTCCCTGCTCGTGAGGGCCGAGCCTACCTTCTCCATCTCCACAGTGAAGGCAAGGCTGGGAACATCCTCAGCTCTTTGTCAGGGAGCAGTGGGCTCCCAGGTGACACAGCTGCCCAGAGGCTGACTGTCCTGCAAGTCATAAGATAGAGGCAGGCATACTACTGATATCAGAGAGGAGCAGGCACGTTTGCCTTGATGATTTTTATTTGGCAATGCTTGGTCTATGTACCCTCAAAATAAATGCTCTCTCTGTTCCTGCCCCTCAGTTGTACCCTCTGCAGAATGGCAGTTTCCTCACACCGTTTCCAGCAAGTAGTGCAGGATCTGCTTGAAAGTTAGTGCTAATGCTGGCCTTGGCATCTGCAAAGCACAGAGAAACAAGCAGGACAGAGTTCCCACCACCTGGTTCTGCAAGATAACACTGATGTTGCTCTTCTTCCCTTCCATTCAAACGTCTGTACGAACTCAGTGCAGAACGCTCTTTCCTGGACATCTTCTGTGCCTTCCGCTAGACACTTCAGATCAGGCTTTCCTGAGAAGTCAAACTCAACATTGCCTAAACTTAGCAAACTGTCAAAAAGTGAATTTTTTTTTCTCCCCTTTTCCCTGTTGCACCCCTTCCCCAATACACATCCACTGACATTTAGAAAGATGTCCACTGCTGTCCTCTAAGTGGTTAGAAAAAGTGAAGGAGGGCGAGAGTGGCATTCCATAGCCACCCTTTTGGTGCTCACGGTATTAAATCAAAGGAATTCACCATTTGCATACCAGAGTTAGTTACCTAAAGGCAGTAAAATGCTGTGAAGTAGGCTGAAATTCCCTGTTTTTAGAGACTAACACATGCAGTGGCTCATCCCAGGCTATGGTGTGCTAAAAACGAAGGTGATCTGTGTTCTGCCGCACCATTTTGCAAATTGCTGTTTAGTGTTGGATCAGAGAAGAGCTTGACAACACCTTGCCTTAAAAACAAAATGATAGATTTGGGTCTGCACTTTACAGTCCCACAACACTGATCTTTGGTATTTCTTAGACAAACTTGCTGATTGAGGTTTGGAGATGGTTTTATTGTTTTTCCTTTCCTAGCAAAGATTTGCTCATCCAACCTCTGAAATCTCCCTGTCATACTTTTTTTAAAAACAGCATTTGATCTTGCAGAATAAATAGTATAAGTAATTCATGAGAAAGACATTTTAAAGTCCAAATTCCACTCTCCCTTTCTTCCATGTACTTTTTCATTTGGCATCAAAACGCTTAGAAACAGGCACATTTTGGTAACAAGCTAGGCTCCCTGCAGATAGCAGGAGTATCATCAGTTACGGAAACCAAACCACGCACACAAAAAAACCCTTACATAAAACACTGGAACAATAAATGCTGCCAATTCAGTATTGATTCAGCCTACTCTTGAATTATGTTAAAGCTTTTAATTCCATGCTCACTTGCTGTTTTTCCTTAGGACCATATTACATTTAGCCATATACCTTACTGAGACCTCGCACAACAGTCAGGGCATTTGAACATGAATGTCAGCATTACCAGAATTTTCAAGTTTGTGAGTAAAATTTACTTTAAAAACACAGCTCCACAAATCTGTGCTCCTAGGCTAATAATTTGTTTCATTAATATGTAGTATAAGCCATTATGTAATATTTTTTTAAAATCTGTGACACATTGCAAAGCCTTTAACTTACCACATTGTTTCTTGAGTGATGGACAGTAGTCAACATTTTATATCAAATTCTAACATGTCTCCAAAATATTTCAAACCCACAGCATGGCAAATTATACTGGCTGCTCTTCAGTAAAAGGGAACAGCTTTAAGGATCCCTCTGGTTTGTCAGAAATGTCATCAGAAGATGATCACAGTTTGGTTTCAAACATCCTACAGCAGAGACTGGATGACAGGGCAGAAAGAAGAGCCCCACTCATTGCGTACAACCCAGCTACAGCTGTTTCCTGGTGACAAATGGGGGAAGACTGTTCCTTGTAGGTACTTGGGCTGACACTAGGGGTGACTAGGTGAGGTGGCATTCCTTGCAGAGAGGGTGGTGCACTTCCCTGGAAGAGGAGGAATAAGGAGAACAAGCACGATCCCCAAATCTACAACTTCCCAGGGAACTCGGAGCCACCTCGTGGCCTGGAATGGTTTAGCTCTGCCCCTCACTTGCTTTGGAATACACCTTTCATCAAGACTGCTGCTCTTAAAGCTCTCCTGACGGCTCATGGAAGAACATCAGGGTAAATTAGCCCATCTGTTTTCATTTGGCAGGGATTCAGAAAAACACAGTTTAGCAAAGTGCTTAAACAAATGCTTAACCTTAAGCTTGCTGTTAAGCACCTAAGAAAGTGCTCTGCTGGATTAAGAGCAAAACCTACTGGAAGAGGAAGAGGGTGTTCATGGTCTGTTGCACTGTGGGAGGCTTGAGAACTGAGAGGGAGACTGCTTTCAAGATATGCCAGGATTTGTGCATGTGGTATGGGATGCAGGGGGTGGAGATGGTGGCCATATGTGACCACAAAGCAGGAGAGAGCCTGTAAGCATGGAGCCTTCACATGCCATTTTCATGGGGAAAAAAAAAAAAAAAAAGATTGCACAAGACTGCTTTTTGACAGTGTTTCAGCTCTACTGGCTTGTGTCTTGGGCTGCTTCACTCTCTAGATATTAGTGTGGCATAAGTCCCAAGGAGGTGCAGAGGCAAAGGCCATAATTCCTGAGGGTGCAGAGACTTAACTGCACTGCCCATCAGTGCGGGGGGAGGGGGGAGCACAAGGACATTCCTTAGCTTCTGTGTCTTCCTTGCACTGCGGCCTGTGCTAATACCTCACATAATCACTGCTCCGTCAGCCATGGGAGGTAGAAACAAACAGTTCAACTTTCATGTGATGCTGGGGGCAGCGAAGATCCAGGTGGCAGTTTCACCACAGGTTCATAACAGCTCTCCGTTTTGCAAGACAAATACTGCCTGCTGGTGTTTACTCCTGCCTTTTTCTAAACTAAAATAAGACAACACATTTGCAGATGACTAATCTCTTCATAATGCATTTTACCTCCTGCAAACTGGATATAAATATAATTATTTTTCAAAAGATGGAGAGATCTACCAGATCTTTATATACAGGTTCTTGTAGACAACACATCCATCACCTTTCCATTAAAGAACTATACAAAATGAAATATTTAATAAGTGATAAATTAAATATTAATGGCCAATGCATCACAGAGATCTCTAAAAGTTTACATGAGTATATATAAGTTAGAGTGCTTATTTTTGCAGCAGCTCAGCCTGTTCCCACCTAACTCATAAATTTGCTTGCTAAGTGCTTCACAGGCCTCTAAGCAATCCCATGGCCTCAAAGTCACCTCTAAGCAAAAATTTCAGCTCTAGACCTCCAAACCCAAGTTGTCTCAGTTCCTCCTCCAGCATCTCTAGAATATCCCCTTACCTTACCACGAGCTTCTTGCCTTATTTGCGTCTGTCTCCATCACCCACATTCAGTTTTACTGTAGTTGGAGGTTGCGGTGGCACAAATAGAGATGATTTACCCCCGTTTCATTCACACCAGAACAAACCCAGCATCCCCCTCTGCAGGGGGAACCGCAGAGCTTTTGTAGGAAGTTTTGAGTGGCAGAGGGGCGGCTGAGGAGGATGCAGAGCTCCGCAGCTGGGCAGTGCTGTGTGCAGAGAGGAGCACCCTGCTGGGGTAATTAAAGAGCTACTATCAGATTTATTCCAAGATCAAGGCCCTCAACATATTTACTTATTTAACTCCTGTATCTTTGAAGAGCTGCACACAGAGAACTTCTGAAACGCCTGTCCTGGGGCGGGGTGGGGGTGGGGGGGGGAGACCCCCAACCCTAGCCCCAGAAGTACGTGCTACCCAGCCCCGGCAGGTCCTGGGCGCTGCACCTACGACGATGCTGCAGAGCTGGGGTTCAGCAGCTCAGCCTTCGGCCACAGCCTGGGGATGGGCCCCGCACTGGTCTCCACTCTCTAGCGCCGATGTGAGTGCAGCCAGCTCCAGTTTCCCAAACAAGCATTTCTGTGTCTATTTTCTTCGTGTCGCTGCCACAAGCCTCTCATGTAACACCTCTCCCCGTGCCCTGCGTGGCTGTCATCCTTCCCTCGGAGGAACACGAGCGAAGACAGCCTGAGGAAGCTAACACCCCTCATTAATCGATCAGCGGAGCCAGCGCCAAGCCAAGCGCAGTGCTGTTTTCCCTCCCGCCCACCACGCCGGGGCTGAGGCTGCTGCTTCTGAAAAAAATCCCTGCTGGGAGCAGCCCCGGCACACCGGCTGGATGGAACAGCCCACGGAGAGGGATGCTCAGCAGCTTTGGGGTCGGGCCCTTTAACTGGGAGCGACACCTGGGCCTTCTGCAGAGGTTTTTCTAAAGCCACGCCATAGCTGCCTGGCTTCACATCGCCCCTGACAGAGAGAAAAGCTGAGCCCCTCTCAAACAGCCTAAGCACTGCTCTTTCTGCAGCCTGGCACATAAGTACATACCCTGGGAGTTTGGAAAAAATCAGGTCTCTTTCCTCCAACACCCACCCCCCCCCCCATTGGCTTGCTGACAGAGAGTATTGGGTCCTTTGGGGCAGCTGCTGTCTCTCATGGAAATCAGTGGGGTTTTAAATCCTGCAGTTCTTTCTCAACACCTGGAAAAAAAGCCCGGTGGTGGCAGTTCACACAAATAGTTCTACTGACTTCTCAAGAGCAAGGCAAATCCTAAAAAGAAGGTAAGGTTTCCATTTTTAATCCCCTCCAGAATAGCTTAGGTATGTATGATGGAATAATTGCTGCACAGGTGCCCAATCACTCACATACTGCAAAACAAACCAAAACTTCCACCTGGTATGAGTGAAGGGCTTAAAAGGAGTGGGTGAAGAAATTGATAAAAGCATCATTTCAGATCTGTATGACTGTCATCTTAAATTTGTTTTTATTTATTCTTACTATAAATTATCATTAACCTAATTGTGACTCTTACCTGTCACTGGCATTCTTTGTGTGCGTTGCTTGGTTGGTTGGGTTTTTTTAACTTGAAGCTCCTGTTTCACATGAATAAAAGCCTCCAAACTCTAAAGGAAACTGAATTTTGGAAGGTTTTTATAATGCAACTAATACCATAAAGCCCTGCCCTGGGATCCATTAGGTGTTTAGAGACCTGCTGTGGTGTTAGTGTGCCTTAATATGGCCTGCAAAGGTTACAGATGTTAAGTGATATCCTTACCAGAAGGGATATTCTTTGTTATCTTCCCTGTTGTTTTTTTTTACAAAGAAAAACTTCCTACAAAGATCAACTATAAACTATTCCACGTAGTTTGGGTTGAGTTGGAATCTCCTTGCAGATAGGTCTAAGTGACAGAAACACTTCTCCAGCCTTAATTACAGTAGCAATGTCGGGTGGTGCTGCATTAAACTGACCTTTGGCTTTATGCTAGCTGAGCTAAATAAATAAAAAAATCATAAATTCCCAGCAACAAACACAACCATATCTTATCATTCACAGTGTGAAGTTGTTACTACAGTGCCATCTTCAGTGCATTACATAAAGTGGAGTTTTCCTGTAGAGGATTTTTCATTGTTCTTTATGGGTTGGAAATGGATTAAAAGAATTTCTACTGCACAGAAGAATGAGGAAAAAAAGGTGAAAGCCTTCTTTCTTTTTTAATGAGAAACAGCGTTGAGATTCAGAAAATAAATAAATTATTCTATCATCAGAAGCCTGTGTAATTATCAGGCAAAACAATCTGAGCCTGGGCACCACAATAGGCTTTGAGGTAAAAAATGGTCATCCCCGTCTACTGCCAGTGACACTTAACAATACTGCACGGAGATGACAATTTTCCATATGAACATGTGTTAATGGGTAGTACATTACAGAGTCATTAAAAGTTGTTAATGCAAGTTTGACTGTACACTATTTACAGACAGGGAAAAAACATACTTCACAAATTTGACAGAGGATCTGCTCTAGTTGTGCTGTGGAAGATGACAGACACATTTGGTCAAACAAGCTCTTCCAGCCTGGCCACAAACTTTAGAATTTAGATTGGACCCAGAACTGAAGGTTGCCTTTGCTGTTGCAAAATGAACCAGCCCGTTAGCGAAGTACCAGACAGTCAAAGAGAGTCTTACATTCTTCATTACAGAGCTGCTGTGCTGTTCTGCTCCCGTTATTCCGCTTCCCCACGCTGTCAAAACAAGGATGTTACGGAGCTCTGCTACAACCCTGTTCCCTGGCCCAAGCCATGGACGTTCCGGGCCATGCCACAGAAGTCTGCTCCAGGGGGTACAGAAGAAGACGCTTTAGCAAAGGTCATTGCCATGCTTCCATTGCCTCTGGGGACGTCTTGTGTGTGAGGCCCAGGGCAAATGCCTGCACAAGTAGGTATGAACACAAGTTGTTGCTTCAACTCCATATGGCACTCGGAGACACCAGGCAAACTGATCTCACGCCTGTGTAATGCCAAAGGGAATATTTGTGTGGAGAAAGGGAAAGGAAACCAACTCCAATTCTACATCTCAGTCCCACAACTTGCCGGCATAAGCAAAAACTGCCAGAGGTCCCAATTTTATTGAAAAATATGAGTGATTTTATTATTATAATGCAGATGTTCTCTTTGGGGGGAATGTATTTGCTTGTCTTTTTTAGGCTTATATATTTTCTCACATATGGCTCAGAGCTGTCTTGCTCTGTATAGAGAAAACAGGTCTATTTAATGGTTGAAGGAGAAAAGTATACAGAAAGGAAAACCCAGCTTATTCACTTTCAGTGATATTTCTCAATTTGAACAACAGAGTACTATATACAGTACAATGGTATTCCCCTTTTGAAATGGATTGTATGCTGATAATACTCCTCATTTGCATACCGCTTTTATTTTGAAAGCACATTACAAATGTAAGGGAATTCTTTACAGAGTTTACAATACATAATCCTTACTATCTTTGCTGTCATATGCTGAAGTGGTATAAATTATTTGGAAAAGCTACACAGAGAGAATGCGTCGCACTTGTTCTTGTTGACCATTACTTCTGCTAGTTGCTGTCTATATGACTGTTGCAACAAAATCATAAAATCATGTTCATGGCATCACTCCAACAGCTAAAGTGAAACTCCAAATTCTGAGGGAAGCTACTTAAAAGCTAAAACCTCTTAGTGCTTCCATAGCTTATATTCTTGAGAAAGGATTACAGAATAGGGACCTTATTTGTTGGCAGTATCCCAAATCTCTCAAAGTACTTTCTGAGTATTTCACCCACTTAAGGCAAAATTAATTTTCATTGAACAGGAAGAAATCTTAAATATAGGTTATTCGTAATGTTTTTGTTCTTTATTTACATCTTAGAAAACCATGGGAATTAAAAGCAAAGTTTTTTGCTGGACATTTGGACACAATCTCCTGATCACATTTGTAAAACTACCAATTTATTGAACTGATCCCAAAAGTAAAGATCTTCATGAGGACAAAACAGAGCAACCACATGACAATATTTAAGAAAGAAACTATAAGAACCCCAATTATTTCAAACTGTTAACCTCATCTAAAGACATCACCCCTTGTACAACATTTGTACTCTTGTTTCTATCTTCATCAAATTGCAGACACACCTCAACAGGAGCTTAACGACTGGTCCTGAAGAACGCTAACTGATCTAACTTCCATTAAAGCAAACAGAGAGGGAACATTCAAAACCTTGCATTTAATTTCGACCACACAAAAGGCAGCAAGACAGTTAGGATGTATCTTTGCAGCTAAATTGTGCCCTGATCTGCACATGTGAGTTCCTTCACTCCCAGGGCATATTCTAACCCAAGAATGGAACACGTTGAAAAGCTGCATGCTAAAAATTTAAAAACAACTGCTTTCTTTCTCTCTCTCTTAGTAAAATACTTTCTAAATACAGATATATTACCCAACAATGTGATCATTCTTTAAAATACCTGTGTTTTTCTTTTTCAATCCTGAAAAATTAAAATTCCACCCATTTTGCTTTTCAAAAAAAAAATTGAAAGTTCTTTTTCCACAAAATTATTTTTGGGTATAAGCAAACACAGATTGCACGTATAGCAGACTGATGACCTGGAGTCTTATTTGCGGTGTGTAGACAAGAAGAATTCCCTGCTGAGAAGGACTCACAGAGTCTGTGAAATCCTGCCAGGGAGCAAGGAAATCTGCTGTATGGTACATCATCTCCTGTAGTTTCTCGCAGTGAAGAGCTCAAAATCTGTCAAAACACTCTGCCCTTTGTGACTCTGCTCAATGAGATGTACTTACTGTGCAGTGGCTCATATTCAGATGTGAGCACTAATGTATCTCATGAAGAGATTCTGCCAAAGAAAGTGCCCAACAAACATTAGATATGGACTAACCTCCACACCCAAACAGCATCCAATGTACACACAAATGGGTCTATATCTCAGTTAAAAGCCTCGTTAAGAAATACGTATCACATCTGGTTTAACCTAAATAATTTGCCCAAGACTCTTTAGTGAATAGTGACACCAAAACCTAGCTTGGGTAAGCAGGTGGAGATGTCTGCAGGATTTAGCCCGCAGTCTGACTGTCAGGATCCAGTTGACTGAATCACATTTACCTTACACTGTACACCTTACAGTCACGAAAAGCCATGATTGTCCAGCTTCAAAAGACCAGCATGAATCTCCCTAATGGAAGCTTAAACCGTTTCCTACTCCTCTCTGTTTCAGACCGTACATCTGACATGACTCAGAAACCATCCAGGAAAGTCTCCTACAATTTGCCTTTTTAGCTGTTGACGAATCCTACTCCTTTGCCTCTTTGGGAACTGCTATTAACCAATGTCTAGACAAACATCCAGCTGTAAGGGACCGGGCACACTGAAGGTGAAGTGAGAGCACCAAGTGGAAGGATGCCCTGGAAGGTCATAGTCCACACATTTATAAGAAATGACATGAAGGTAAATAAAGAAACAAAATGCTTGTGGATGAGGGAAACTGAGGAAGACTTCTTTGTTATTGTACATATGCAGAATGAGTACTAAACCATATAGAGATCACCTGTTGTTTTCTGGTTAAAAAAGACCAGAGGTACAATGACGTAACGCTTGTGTATGTATCAGAGTTGATTCACGGTATTTTAAGCCTTCACGTACACACACATAGATGTATATATACATTCATATACACACATACAAAAAATTCAGATTTAGTACCAGCCAAGTCTCTTTATCTTATCTGATTGTTCTTTGTGATTTTAAGAAATTATTTAGTTATTATATAGTTAAATGACTACAAAAATTCCCAGCAAGAGAATGAAAAATCAATATAATACAGCATCAGTCTGTTACTAATGACTGGTATTTTAAAAATAATAGACTGCTCAAAATGTACTGTTTTCAGACAATAAATAAGTTATCTCAAGTATTACGAATGAACATGAATAACATTAACAGTAAAATAAAGATACTTGCAATAAAGTTCCTACTTAATGAGAAAGAAAAGCAGGGGAAGTTTGTTCCATTATAGGGAGAAAATAAATTGTACTGTTAAGATAGCATTTTTATTTTATGTGATGTCTATCCCAAGTCTATGTATTAAAACAGCAAATTTAAATAGTTTTGTGTCCATAGTACATCTACAGGATGCCCACAGCCCTTGAATTGTTGTAGAGTTCCACTGACATCAGACACAGGACTGCACCTACTCTACACTCTGCTCTACAGTCACTTGGAACTGATAACAGCTTTACCACACAAATCAATAGAGCAAAAAGCAAGATTATATTTTATTCAAGTAAAAAAATTACTTAGCTTATTTTTTATTTCAATGACAGACAGGTCAGCTCCTCACCTAATATAGTAAATTTCTGCTTTTGTGTTCACCAGGGTAAGGCTGATGTGATCCCATTGAAGTCTGTTGAGTTAGTCTCGAGTTACATTGGTACATTTCTGAGATGAGTTTGTCCCTGAGCATTAACATTCCTATTTTTATTTTTCAACACAGTATCAATCAGAATACATAAGGATGAATGAATTGCAATTAGAAATAAAAACTAAATAATGGAAAATTATTTAGAAAACAGAAAACTGACGTTCCTCTACATTCAGGAAACTGGTGCACGCGTATTCTTTTCAAAACATGAATACTTATTCTTGATTCTCAAGTTTTTCTTTAGAAAACAAATCTGTGGAATATATATGTAGATCTTTTTCAATTAATGCTGTGGGTTTGCTTCTAACGTTACACTGCAACTGGCAGTGAAAAAAAATCCCTATCAAGTCCTGATTTTCTAGTCCGTATCACATTGTGATTCTTATTCACCACCATTATAATGCGTGTTCAGTCCTACACAACAGGGAATGTTTAATCTAGATGTAATTCTGTTCCTGCTCTTCTCCCCTCCCATGAAGATTTTTATTAGGCTTTGTAAAACATTTTTACTACAAAAGCTAAATTTGGAAGTTAAACTACCGAAAGACATCTTTCACCTTTCATTTATAAAACTAACGTAACCAATTGAAATGGCATATGTATTGGTATTTTGCTTTTTGCTAAGGATAAACTAACTTTTCGTTCCTCTCAAAAATTGTCGTATTCTAAATGATTAATGAGAATTGAGCAGAATCAAAACAAACGCCCCTAGCATTATGTGATTTTTCCTCTAAGCATTTCTGTGTTGAAGATCTCAGAATCCAACTAAAAACTAAATTCTGCTTGTGTTACTAATGCAAAAAAATTTCACTGACTTTGGAGGGACTATTTGTATAACAGAGGCAAGGACTATTTTGTTAGACAACAGAAGATGGGAAAAACTTTCCTAAAAAATAATAACAAATTCTTGAGGTGATTAGAAAACATTACTGTTTAACTACTTTATAGATTCTCTTTCATCCATATACAAATGATCTGAAAGAGAATATTACAGGCACTTAATAAAGTCTAGTTTCAGAAATACAGTAGTACCAAACAATTTTATTAATATTTCATACAAATTTTTAAGTCAACGCTGGCTAATATTTTGATGTTGCTGAAGGTGAACAAAATTCATGAACAATATCTCTCTGTGTTTCACATTGGACTGGATGTTATCAGTAACTATCTTAACTATAAACTAGCCTAGAATAGTAATGATCGAAGCAGGGTAAAACCAATACATTTTGTTTTCTTTACTTTATTTCAAAATAGAGTGATTATAAATACATTCTCGTTATGTTTCCTCCCGAACTCTTTGGATGCAACCAAAAAAAAAAAAAATCTCACTGTGCTCATTTCATACAATATCAATATACAAATCATGCAAAAGATATTATAGATGTTATACCACCATCAAGTTCTGGATGTATTTTGTTGATTCTGAAACATTTGTTAACATTATTCACAAGGCCATGCCTTTTATAATTTATATTGTCATTATGGCTTTTTAAAAAAAAATCATTTAAAAAAAGATTTTTATACTAGATTCCTATACTCTTGTCAATCCTGAACACTAAATGCAAAATGTAAATCATCTAATGGTCTTGTGTTCTTGCACCATGGTAGTTGCTTTCTGATAAAACTGCACATTTTTTTTTCTTTTTCAAGGAAACAATTACACTTTATTGATTTTATTTAAAAATGGAAACTTCTTTATAATACAATGAAGACAACAGATTATGTTAACACCTTCACTGATTCAGCTTATGTCTATGGGTCTTAACAGCCATTTTACAAGCATGGCCACTCAAACCAGGATAATGAAAAGATAGATCTGTTAAGCCGCATCCGAAGAGTCACCTTCCCAGATAGACTGGCTATAGATTTGAATGGACATTACACTAAAACTGCTGTGCAGACACATACACTATTTCAAAACATGGAGGAAATAAACCGATATTAAGGTTGTCATTCAAAGTAACAATTTCACAGAAATATACTGTTTAGCCAACTTCTGCATTCTTCACTCACACTATTATGCCTACATATCGCACCATATATGTAAAACACCGAGGAACAATTTCTACAGGAAGGTCCAGATTGTGCAACCTGAATTGATGCTGGTGAACCTACACTCAACTGCATAATCCTAAAAGAGTCACTGGGCTCTATGTATTATACTCAATGTTTCTGAGCTCACTCTTTTTGAAGTCAATGACAAAACCCTATCTAAGGCCCACTATTGGGCAGGTGTTTAATTATTAGCTCGTGAATAGTACCGCTGCACGATTTATGTTGAGGTTAAACACTTTACAGGATTGGGACCTCAACGAGCAGGAAAATCTGACCCACTGCAATGGTACCGCATAACAGTTCAGTTCTTCCTCTTTTGATCAGTGAATAGAAGACCTCACCACAAAAAAAACCAAACCAAAAACCCACAACACAAAACAAAACAAACCCTCAATTTTTTAGCTGAGGAAGGTATGATCATTTACCATTGTTCTTTTAACTCAGGGCAACACAAGTCATAAGCACATCAGTTTTAACGTCACTTAAAAGTATTAGCTTATTTGCTATCTTTGATATTTTTAACGCACGCCTCTTGAGAGAAGGGTATGGGACATGACAGTCGCTGACAATGCACTGAAGCGCGTTAGAAGCCTTATGCTTTGGCGAATCCCAGTGAATCTTGACATGTCCTCAAAGCCATGCAGAACCGGCACAGTGACCCATTATTCTCAGTCTACTGATGGAACCGTTATAGTCTATCACAGCATTGCATCTTTAACACTCCTTAATCCACAGACTCTTGACACAATAACCTCCAATGTTCTTATTCAAGCCTTGGCCATGTATCGCACCATTGGGCAACCAAGAACTTTTTATGCTAGAAATGCATATACAGAGTATGCACGTCCTGAAAATCCCTATGACATCCTGAATGAAGTAAATTGTTGTGCATGGACAGCAGCAGCTTTTTTGAAAGAAACTCAGCCGTTAATTTATCTATTATAATTTTATTATCTGAAGTTACGTATATAGTTAGTAGTATGGAGAAAAATAATAAAACAACCCTCTTTCTAAGTTACAAGAGCATAAACAAACATCTGACAGTAGAAAACTTTGTCTTGTTTTGCTTTCTCTTAGATAAAGAGGTGCTCTTTTTTTGTAAACTTAGTTAAAAATATACTGCAGGCTGTTTGCCAAGTATCACTCCAGAGTAAAAATTTCACAGCAGTGTCATAAAGCCCTGAAATTAGAAGTTTATAATGGAAATCGCTGACACAGCCTTCTCCACAGTATTATTACTGAGTCTTGCTGTAATATTTGCTACTTTCAAATTCATTCAAAACATTCATGTTTATATCCTACTAATCTTAATTGATTTATGTATTGATTATAAAAGGGGGGGGAAGGTTCTGGAAGCAAAGGAGTAGAGGGTCTTATCCAAAGCTCATTGAAATTAATCAAAGAAATTCCTTTTCAAGTCAAAGAACTTTTGTTAATCTCATAGTATATTGGTAAAGCATCCTACAGCAAATCTACATCTCCATTTTCATCACAAGATACCATCTATCTGTGAGACACAGTGGGGATTTTCCATTCTCCTGGCTACTTCTTTTCCCTAGCTATTCAGATTCAGCTTTCACAAAGGCAAGCTTTTACTCTCTAGATAGGAGCTATGCAATACTCTGAACCGAGACCACTATATTCATTTTACACTGTGGTTTTAAATAGACATGATTTCCCATATTGTTCTCTGTTCTGATCAGTTTTTTCTGACTGACAGCAGCCAGCCAGATAATAAGAACAGAAAACTGACGCGTATACAATGAAAATATTACCCTTACCATGAATTCTTGTAAATACTTGAAGTGAAAACTATTTAGATTAAGCTGTAGAACCCTGAAAAGCAAGACAACTGATGGCAAATAATTGCCTGAGACACAATACTAAAAAACTAATGAATCTATTTTAAAATGCACCATTGGTAACAAATCTGAAATAAGATAATATGCTAATTTCACAAGAATAGTACAGAACAATTTTATTATTATTATTATTATATCTGATCACTCAATTCTGGATAATTCTACACATTCCATCCCCGGTTTCTGTTTGGTATATTGTTCTGTTTTTATTTATACTGAATGATTAATGCATTGTGATCAGGAAAACAAGTCAGGCATATTAAATACATATTAAGGAGTACATATTTTTTCCTATTTAGTATACAAAGTATTTCATAAATATGAATTATATTACAAAAATAATTTCTGCTACGCTCACACAGTAAGCACTTTGACAATTTTGGACAACCTGTTGGGGTTGCAAGTGTTTCACGTAACTAAGAAGGAACTCTAGTTTTAATCGGAGGTGAGTCTTACAACAGATTCTGCATAAACATCAAATATTTTCTTCAGATGCCACAAATACTGCAGAAGTCAGTTTGAACTATTTTCTTTCTTTTTCTTTTTTAATTTTATGTATAGACATGTATGCTTCAAGTGGTCAAATTTATTTCATAGTATGTAATGCATGGTATATTTTAAACAAATATTTGCACAATTTAACATTATAATTCCAGTGGTTTCAAGATGCAGGCCATAAATGTAACCAATTTACACATACTATCGAATGTTCTCTCTTTGCATGCTTGTTACTTTTCAGATAATCTTTAAACAGTGCCATTACAACACCACAAATCAAAGGATTACTCCAGTTCCACCAACTTAAATCCACGTGCAGGATGAAGGACCCAGCTGAGGTACAAATACCAGTACCAGGTTTCTTGTGTTTGTTCTAACAAATCACAAGGAGACGATGGTTTTGCATTTAAGGTACAAAACATATATGCCTCTTGAGGTTAAATTCAGTGTAACGTGTATAAAGCATCCCTTTGGCAATAGAGTTTGCAGTATCCCTACAGGATTCCACAGGGCATGAGCTTTATGGAGTAAAATCTATTAAGGAAATTCTCCTCTACTTGACAAATCATATGCAGCTACAGTTAATCAGACACCCTTGGATACACCTGCCTCTATGCCTATCAATATAATATAGTATTTGGAAGTTAAAAGTCAACAAAAGGCACTTTCATCATTAAATAAATGTCCTCTGTAGGCAATAAGATTGCATGACCTATATTTTATTCAAAGCTGTTTGTTCTTCAAGGACTTGTAGGTAGTCAGGTGAACCTTGAAGTTTAGCTTTTAGTTCAAAATATTCACTTTTTCTTTGTTCTACTACAATTTTACTATGATTACCACCTATTAGAGATTTCTTGGTTTTTTTGTCTTGTTGTTTCTCTGGATAACGTATTTCAAAGCCACTGACCCCTATGCTGTTGTATTCTTTTTTACTTTCAAGAAAATTTTGAATAAATACATTAGAATCCCTCCCAGGGAATAACTCATCCAGTTCATCGATTGTGCTAAGTCTTTTTCTGGTATCCACATGCAATAAATCTTTCTCCTTGTCATTCATATTTCTCAGAATGACTTTTTGCCCTGGGGGGTCGGCAAACGTGAAGCCCGTTTCAGACTCCTTTAAGCCACAGGTATGACTTTTGCTCATCTGCTCAATGGTTTGAGGAATGAAGGCTTCTGCACCTAGTCCATCTTTTTTGTTTGACTTGTGATCGTGCTTTCTTAGCTGCAGTTGCATAGAACTGCATTCTTGATTTCCGATCCCTTCATGCTTTATAGCTGGTTTTTTGTTGCGCCGAAGCACAAAAACAAGAAGACAAAAAGCAACAAACACCGTTAAAATAAGCACAACTAATATGCTTAAGATTAGGATGGACAATGGAACTGGGCCACCAGGAGGACTCCGAACAGGTCCCAGCGGTGTTGTAAAAGTAACAGCGGGCACAGGACTAGTGAACAGAGCAGATGGCTTGTTTAAAAGTTTAGGACAGAGGATCTCATTTTTCAGAGACTTAAGTTCAATGTAAGCAAACTGTACGGGTGTTTCACATTTCAATTCCTTCACCACAATACCTTCATTTAGCTTTTCAAGCCACAGTTTTAAAGCAACTAAATCACAAGTGCAGTCCCACGGATTACCTTCCAAATCAATTTGCGTAAGAGATTTTAGCTGATCAAGAACGCCACTTACAGGTAAATACATGAAATGATTGTTCCTCAGATTCAGTCTAGCCAGTGGTGCGCCAGCAAAAATGTACGCCGGCAAGCTTCGTAGAAGATTGTTGTTCAGGTACAGCAACTGCAAATTTGGCATTAAGTCAAAGGTGCCTGCTAGGATTTCTTTGATAACATTGTATTCCAAATACAGATACTGCAAGTTGTGGAGGCCAGCAAACATCTCTGGGCTCAGACGCTCTATCTGATTGCCATTGAGATACAATCTCCGTAAATTTGTAAGGTTGCGGAAAACATCTCCTTTGATCACTGAAATCCGATTGCTGCCTAAATGTAGCAAATCCAGCCCCTCAAACTCAATGAAATCTGTAGTGTCCACATCCTTAATATAATTGCCGTTTACGTGCAATTTCTTGGCATTCAAAGGTTTTGGTACGAGTTCAGCCATTGACTCTATATTTCTTTCTTGGCAATTTACGCTTAATCCCAAGTCTGAAGGATGTGTTTTGCAAACACAGGGGACTGGACAAGGAGTTAAAGGAGGCACCCTGGTCTGGTAAAATACGATTTGACTGAGATTGCGATTAGACAGTGCTTTGCCTGCTACTATCCCCGAGATCTTCGAAGGATTTGTAGTCTTTGGTGGCTTTGTGACTAATCTGTGCACGGACGTTTGAGTGGTGTGGCCGTTCGGTGTGCTGTAACCAGGCTCCAGCTGCAAGGGAGGCAGAATGCGCACGTCAAAATCACTCCCCGTCCCCATGGAGCACAGCTCTTGCTTGTTGGTTTCTTTCAGGAGCCTTCCATACAAGTCACTGGGTGTTTCACAGATAGCTTCTCCAATGTAGATGTTATAGGGCATGTTCTCCAGCCACGCTTTCAAAGGCAACAAATCACAAGTACAATTCCAGGGGTTGTCTTCCAGCTGCAACTCAACAATTCGCCCAATGTGTTCCAGAACTCCAATGTATGGCAGCTTCTGTATTCGATTCCCTCGTATATCCAGATGGGTTAGAGAAGCAAATCGAAAAATGTTATCGGGAAGGAATGAAATCAGATTGTCATTAAGGATCAGGACTTTCAGCTTGTGAAGCTTATTGAAGGCTCCCCGTTCAATAAACTTGATTAAATTGTAGTCAGCTTGGAGATACTCCAAGTTCTCTATGCCAAGGAAAGTGTCAGCTCGGAGGATCTTTAATTCATTGTTGTTCAAGTGCAACTGTTTTAATGCACTAAGACCCATAAAGGCCCCTCCCTCAATGTTCTGCAACTTATTATTACCCAGTTGCAAGGACACTGCATGTGTAAAATTAAGAAAGGTATTTGGATAGAGAATAATTAGCAGGTTGTTTTGAAAGTTGAGGTGGTAAAAATTAGACCATGGTGGTTTAAGCTGATTTGGTCTGTAGACTGCAACCTTCTCACAGTTGACATAGAGTACATTCTCAACTGACACACAGGAGCAAACATTGCAAATTTCCACAGATATATCAGCATCTGCAGTTGTAGAAGAAACTGGAGATGACAGAACCAGAAAGAGCCACAGAAACATCTTCTTGTGATCAGCAAGCAACCTTAGGCTCCTGAACAAAGATAAAGAATCTAAAGAAGAAAGAAGGAAAGAAAAAAGAAAACGTTTTTCAGTTGTCATTGTTCCAGAACGTCATTTGGGTTAAAAATTGTATTCCACTGAGCTACTGTACCTGCCAAGGATTATAGATAAACTACAAGCACTGAATTTAAAATAACATGAAAGATTTTAACAACCAAACAAACGCACGGGAGCTAGAATGATTTCAAATACGGAATGTAAATCTCTGTAGACAAACACAAATAACTCTGAGGTCTGTCAAATATATTTCTCTCTCTTGTACACGCCAAACATGCATAACTAACAAAGTAAAATAACCAAAGGAGATTCCAATTTTATGCATATTTACCCTCTTCAATCCTGCACTGCTCATATGTTGCCGTGCATTTCAGGGATATTAAACACAAATGCTGATGTTATGCATGCCCAAACATCTGGGTTGGGATAGCACAATATAGAAAGGATGAAGATGCAGACACAAAAAAGCAATGTCAATACTCAACGTAGGTATCTATAGCATCAACGCATACAGATTATCACCACGATAATAGTGAGATTCACTCAAGAGATACATAGGCATGCACACACATTGTTCCTGTCACTTAGTATACCTAGTTTAAATAAACGGTAACTGATGGCAGAAATACTGGTGGTAAACTGATTGCAGAAATACAATGAACTATCCACAAAACAAGACGACCAGCTCTGGGTGACCAGTGGAAGCACACAGATATGGAAGAAGCATGCACAGGCACGCAGCCCCCATGCCCAGCAATAACAACAATACCCTGACTCGCAGGGCAAAACAAAGTCACAATTCACCAGCCTGACACTACCGAAACCTGAGAAGAACTTTTTTTTTTTGGTAAAACATTATGTAATTTGCTCTTATCCCTGCACTGATACAGAGGTGGCTTTCAAGAACCCGTCACATATAGTCAGGCCAGCTGAGCTGCCATTTTTTACGCAGAGTAACTGGAGCCACAGCATTTCCTCTGAGTTACAAGGTAGGCTTTTTTTGTTTGTTTGTTTTTTAAACAAATCAGTCAATAACCAATACTTTGCTCTCCCCACCTTCCCCATTCCCCAAGTTGTCCCTTTCATTTCCTGCTGTGGGAAGCCACCGAGTTGGCAGGAGGGAGCCAGGATGGAAGTGGAGAAAGCGGGAGCCAGCTGGAGGGAGGAGAATCGGGTTGGAGGGAGCCGCAAGGAGGGGAGGATGCGCCGGGGGACCTGGAAGGGAGGGCAGAGGAGGGATGAGGGAGGAAGGAAGGGAGGACAGAAGGACAAGAGGGAGAGGGAAACCTGAGAGGAGGCAAGGAAGGAAGAGGGGAAGGGATGGCTGAAGGGGTCAAGGAGGCCGCGGAGAGGGACCGCGGGGAGAAGACGGAGCGGAGCAGCCGCTGCTGATCCCCGCAGGCTCCCGACCCTGGCCGCGGCGGGCGAGCCCACAGGGGCGGCCCGATGCCCCCGCGCCCCCACGGTTCCATCTCCCTCCCCCTCCCAGGCACCGTCGGCCCGTATCCCTGCCTCGCCCACGCTCGAGTCCCCTCTTCTTCCTCAGCCCCGGGCCCCGGCCGGTGCCGAGCGGGCACACCGCGGGCGCTGCGCGGGGCTGGCGGCGGGTCGGCGAGCCCGGCCGGGAGCGCTGGCACTACCGCAATTTTTTGCCGCAACCGGCTCGGCTGGTGCCGGCTCCCCTCTGTCGTGGGCGCCCCGTCGCCCTCTGCCTCCCGGCGGGGGAAGGCAGGAGGGACGCGGGCGCACACACACCGCACGCACATGCCGGCTGGGAACGGGCACAGCGCGGCGGTGCAGCCCAGCATCCCTCCCTCCCTCCCTCCCTCCCTCCCTCCCCCCCCTTTCAGCGGGGCACAACCGTGGTCCCCCCCGCCCAATGCCCCCCC